>JAGDYQ010000020.1:3967630-4256792 GCA_021962125.1 Bulinus truncatus
AAACGGGGGGTGGGGGTATATAAATGGTGCCTCCCAAGCTCATCACTAAGCAATAGACAGAACGGGGCTATTTTTTTTTCAAGTTGACTAAATTATGTTCGCCATCCAACACCCCCACAACCACCACCAACTCGTCTAACCTAAACAAGGCATTCACATGGCAGGACCGTCGTACAGCCGGTGTAATGAATAGTGTAACTAATACATCTCAGGGATGAGAGGGGTAGGTGGGGAGACAATTGTATGAAGGGGAGGGGGCGAGGAGTTCAACATTGGAGGAATGTTTTTAAACGGGCACTGACGAGTCCATGGAGAGGTGCAGAAGTGTTTATGTACTGTGTCACATTTATAGATAACGTTAGAAACTTAAGGCAGGGGATGAGAGAGAGAGAGAGAGAGGGGAAAGGCAGAAAGTGAATACCATGAGTAGAAAGAGAACCGTAATTTCCATAGACTATATGTATAAATAAGCTCTATACTGAGGTCTACATCACAACGGCTGATTTCAGAACTGGTCTGTGTGCGGGAAACCAAACCTCTTTCTTTGACAATATATTATAAATGAAACATGAGAAAGAAAGGTTATGTGATAGCAATGTGTTTAATTATAAAGCAGTTTAAATGAATATAGGTACCCAGTAGACAGGTAGTATTATTTTACTGTCTAATTGATAATTTTTTTCTTGTATTTATTGTTTTACGTAAAAATTGGTTGACTTAATTACATTATCCTTTTATTCTTTCTCATACACGTTAATTAAATAACATACGTTGAAAATAATTATTGCTAGAATGCTTAAAATATCCGTTATTTCACTTATTTTATAGTAAAACCGAAAACCGGTTTTCGCCGGTTTTTTGAGAAATTGACCTTCGACAACCGGTTTTTTCAAAAGTCGGTTTTTGTATAAGCCCTACTGAGGATGTAGTCATCCATGAAGTGGTACTCGAGGATGTGGTCATCCATGAAGTGGCACCTGAGGATGTGGTCATCCAAGAAGTGGTACCTGAGGATGTGGTCATCCATGAAGTGGTACCTGAGGATGTGGTCATCCATGAAGTGGTACCTGAGGATATGGTCATCCATGAAGCGGTACCCGAGGATGTGGTCATCCATGAAGGGCACCTGAGGATGTGGTCATCCATGAAGTGGTACCTGAGGATGTGGTCATCCAGGAAGTGGTACCTGAGGATGTGGTCATCCATGAAGTGGCACCTGCGGATGTGGTCATCCAAAACGTAGCGCACGAGAAGGAACTAATCCAAGAAGAGCCGCCCAGCGATCTGTGCCCCTGTGAGAATGATCGGTCTGCAGAATGTCTGAAAAAAGCTTGTTGCAACCGCAGCCCTGATTACCTTGAATATCTGGACAACTTAAAATAAAAACAAAGTCCAGAACAATGAAACACAACTAAACAAAAGCCACGAACGTACGGACATCCACAACTGTGGGAGCTGATGCTAGTGACAACGGTTGGGCACTGGCAACGGCAAGACCCCTACAGGTCTTACCTCGTGAACAATCTGCCGCGCTTCGATAATAAGAAAGATTTGATGACCGGTGATGAGCCACCTGAGACGTTGGTGACCGGTGATGAGCCACCTGAGACGTTGGTGAATTGTGAAGAGCCACCTGAGACGTTGGTGACCTGTGATGAGCCACCGGAGACGTTGGTGACCTGTGATGAGCCATCTGAGACGTTGGTGACCTGTGATGATCCACCTGAGACGTTGCGTAACCCGTGATGAGCCACCTGAGACGTTGGTGACCATGAAGAGCCACCGTAGGAGTTGGTGACCCGCGAAGTGCCCCTGAGGAGCTGGTGACCTGCGAAGAGCCATCTGAGACACTGGTGAACCGATATGAGCTGCACCGGGGGAGCAGAGACGAAAGGCGTAGAGAGGAGCGATGAGACCAGCAGGTGCATCGGAGCAGAGGAGAATGAGGCAGGACAGAGATGAACCGACCATTGACTTTAATCTGGTTATTCAGTATACATTCATCCTAGTTTCAATAAAAACGCAAAACATTTCGTTACTGCTACAAAGTGTTTTTCGTCATCGTCATGTTATTCTGCAACAATAAGGACTGGATTTTTGTTGGGCCTCATCAATGGAGGTCAGCATCCCGTAAGCCTGCACCTGCGAGAACCTTGATAACAGCTAGATTAAGCTATGGGAACGAACACGATTCTCCCCGCCCCACCACGGGACAATCAACCTCCACAGCCTGACAAACGACATGCTCAATTAGCATCAACGTCACGCTGGAGAACAGAGCTCTGGTACATGTGGACAGACTGTACAGATACTGTTGTGAGAACTGACCTTCCGGGACGGACAGTTTTAAGAGGGGGCAGTGTTACGACCCCTTCGGTGCGCACCGTACAGTCTGCGGCGTATAGTGAACGCGATGACGCAGTAGAGACAGTGACGTTGAAGCCGGCAAGAAGATAGCCGTGATATTGTTGTCCTTGTCAATGTTAAAAGATTAGTAAACTCTTGGAACACAGGCTGGCCCTGTGTTGTTTTGATTTTATTAACAGAATTTTTAAGAGTTGTAACAATATATATATATATATATATATATATATATATATATATATATATATACTAGTTGGGTAAGTACCTGGCTTTTGCCTGGCTTAAAAGGTTTTTGTTTACCTTTTGTTTTCTCCCTACCCCCCTTCCCTTCTCTTTTCCTCTCTCCCTCCCTCTCTCTCCCTTCCTACCCCTCTCTCCCTTTTCTTTCCCTCCCTCCCCCTTTATCCCTCCCTCTCCCTCCCTCTCCTCCCATCCCTAACTCTCCCATCTCTCTCCCTCTCTCCTCCTTCCCTCCCCTTCTCTCCCTCCTCCCTACCCTCTCTCCCTCCTCTTCTCTCCTCCCGTCTCCCTCTCTTCCTCTCTCTCCCTCCTCCTCCCTCCCTCATTTCCTCTCTCCCCGGCTTTCTTTATCTCTCTCCTCCTCTATCTCCCTTCCTTCTCCCCTTCCTTTCTTTTTCTTCCCTCCCTTTCTCCCTCCCTTTCTCTCCAACTATCCCTCTCCCCTCCCTTCCCCTTTATCTCCCTCCCAACCACTTCTCTCCCTCCCTCTCTTTCCCTCCCCCTTCTCTCTCCCTGCCCCTCCTTCCCTCTCTCCCTCCCTGCCCCCTCTATTTATCTCTCTCAAAAATCTATCTATGTAATAATTAAACGTCAAATTACGCTTCTTAAATAAACAGAAAGCCTTATTTTAATCCCGGCCAAAGCCGGGTATTTGCAGCATGAAAAAAAACAACAACAATATTTTATTTTTTTTCCGTCCCTAACCCTTTCTTCTCCGTCCGTTCAATCAATCACACATTCACTTGGTGCGCGAATATAGGGAATTCCCTGTGAATTGATACAATTTGAATGCAATATCATTTAAAGCACCCGCAAAATACTAAAATAATTAATTACAATTAAACTACCCATTGAGATTGTATTAATAATGGTATTAATGTCACAGAAACATTTAATTAACGTATTTCGTTTATTAAAGTAACCTTTTAATTTTAATCTTCTGAATACATAAAACGATAGGTAAATAGATATGACAATTGATTTCATCATGCTTCTTACAATTGAGTTTCCGGAAGTTACCCCTCTTTTAAAAAATGTATCATCGGGAAATGACGTCACAGTGAATTTATTTATGGCGCCGTCGAGACTACTTTTAATATAGTAAAATACTAAAATAAAATAATTAATTACAATTAAACTACCCATCCAGATGAAACGAAACATGTCCTATAACCTTCCCCAATGTAATTATGTATGTAATTAAATTTCACGTTATTTGGTTTTCTAGACTTAATTATAAGGGAACAGACAGATAGACAGACAGCAAATGCTCTTTATAAGTATATATATATATATATATATATATATATATAATGCCTCTATCTGATTATGTGGGTTATAATGGGTTTATTCTGCTTTCTACGACACAGTAAACAACACGCGTTTGATTCCGAGTGTTTGGCGCTCAGGCTCGGAGGCTGAATGAAAACCATCTTGTGTTACATGCGTGAGAAAGAAACGAGCTTTTTTACTGCTGGAAATAGAACATTGTTACAGGACTATAGAAACAAAGGGTAATAGAACATTGTTATATGACTATCGAAACAAAGAAGGTAAATAGAACATTGTTATATGACTATCGAAACAAAGGGTAAATAGAACATTGTTATATGACTATCGAAACAAAGGGTAAATAGAACATTGTTATATGACTATCGAAACAAGGGAAATAGAACATTGTTATATGACTATCGAAACAAAGGGGTAAATAGAACACAAAAAGTAACAAATGCACTACTTTAGTGTTACATCTAAATTAACTTACCTTAACAATATGCTTTGTTTAGTGTGTTTCCCTGAAAAGATGAGATAAAATCTCTTTAGATCCTATAAACCGCTAAAGGGATGGTTTTTACGGTGCCCCTCTCTTTCATCTCCACTCCCAGACGATAGTGCCAGGCCATGGAAATTTCACCAAAACCTGAAAGATCGAATCAGGAACCCCCAGGCCGACACAGCCAATGATGAGTCCATTGAATATAGTTCAGTAGTGATATAATTGCTGCAATAGTATGCATGTTGCAGTGATATAATTGTTGCAATAGTATGCATGTTGCAGTGATATAATTGTTGTAATGGAGAAGTGCGCATATAAAGATATAATTGTTGCAATGGTATGCATGTTGCAGTGATATAATGTTGCAGCAGTATGCATGTTGCAGTGATATAATTGTTGCAATGGTATGCATGTTGCAGTGATATAATTGTTGCAATGGTGGCATGTTGCAGTGATATAATTGTTGCAATGGTATGCATGTTGCAGTGATATATTTGTTGCAATGGTATGAGTGTTGCATTGATATAATTGTTGCAATGGCGTATGCATGTTGCAGTGATATAATTTTTGCAATGGTATGCATGTTGCAGTGATATAATTGTTGCAATGGTATGCATGTTGCAGTGATATAATTGTTGCAATGGTATGCATGCTGCAGTGATATAATTGTTGCAATGGTATGCATGTTGCAGTGATATAATTGTTGCAATGGTATGCATGCTGCAGTGATATAATTGTTGCAATGGTATGCATGTTGCAGTGATATAATTGTTGCAATTGTATGCATGCTGCAGTGATATAATTGTTGCAGTGATATAAATGTTCCAATGATATAACTGCTGTAGTGATATAACTGTTGCAGCGATATAATTGTCACAATGATAAGGAATATCTAGTAATGGCATCAATGTTACAGTAATATAAATGTTGCAATGACATGAATGCTGCAATGTTATAATTGTTGCAGTCATATAAATGCTGCAATGATATAACTCTTGCAATGATATAAATGTTGCAATGATATAAATGTTGCAACAATATAAATGTTACTAAGGAATAAATGTTACAATTTCGCTTTTTATCTTAATGGTTATTACCGTTATTTTGTTTTCTGTTGTTACAATGATTATAAAATATTTATTTACTATATATTTCTTGTATCCAATTCACCACACATCCCTTCCTTTAATACCGTACTTGGAATGACACCCTTGGTCTGTTATCAGTTATGGGTGATTTTTTTTCTCAACGTTACAATTAAGTGGGTTTTTTTAAGTTTACTTAATGTTTTGAACTGTAAATTCTAAAGTGTCTAGTCAAATGGTTTTAAAAAAAAAATCAGTTGAATAATAGTTGGCATACAGAGCAAGTGGTAACAAAAATTAAAACATTATTTAAAACTATTGTAGGCTGATAAAAAAATATTCATTTTATCAAAAATAGTATTTTAACTGTTTTTTTTCTTTAATGCAGGCGGAGAATATTCAGTTACGAGTGTGAATTAAGAAAATACTCTCGTCCATCTACTGTGTCCATTGTATTCAACCAGTCGGACACGCCCACCAATACTATCAAAGTATTCTATCCACTACCATTACAGCGAAACTTTACGGTGTGTTATGGCATATTGTACAGTTTCAAACATTATAAACAGTTGGTCCAGAACGTCGAATTCAACAGAGTTCTTGGGGCGGAACATGTAATTTGTCTAAAATTGAGTGTTTAAACAGACAGAAGCCGTACTGAAGTATTATCAAAAACAACGTTTCATGACCGTCATTGAGGACTGTGCCCGTATCTGAGCTCCATTATTTTGGACAAGACTTGGCTATCAATGACTGCGTTCATCGCACAAAGGGTCTCGCGCTTTGTCGTCATTCAAGATACGGACGAGTTTCATCATCCCAAATCACCATGTCAACTGTAGGATTCCATTACCGAAATCGACCAAGACTACTACGCTTCTGGGGTGTAGTCTTCACTAAGCTGGCGACGCATATATTTGAAAGCACATTTTTTCCAGACAAGCCAAACATCTCCGAATGGGCAGCAATTAAACCTGAAAATTCATTACCGAAGAGGAGCGGTTATTCTGAAAAATTCTCTCACGGTTTTTAGTCGATTGAACAAGGACATTTGGACAAGACAGAAGTCATAGTAAGACCAGATCTGGTCCTGTTAGCTAATGTCCACAAGACATTTTCACATCATAGTTCAGCTACTGATGTTAAAGTCAACGTAAATTTATTCTTAGTCTATCATCAGAGAACGTGGATTAATTCATCAGTATCTGCTTAAGCCTTTATTGACACTACGTCTTGGAGATTTAGACATAAATTAATTCCTGTACTAAATCAGACTTTCAATGAACTGCATTTGTAAAGTTTTTCTTTAAGAGTTCATTGATTGATTTCAATGTTCTGATTATGTATATTTAAAAAACTGATTTTGTACATTTTTATGAGACATGTTGGCAGCGCCGTAGTGAGCTTAACTCGCGCCCGGTGCACAATACCTTTTTAGCGCCCCTCCCCAATTCAAAAACTATATAATATTGTATGTGAAATATATAATTTGGCGCCCGTTTGTGAGAGTGCCTGCAAGGTGATGGGGTCCCTTTTCTTCCTTCTCGCTACGCCACTGTATGTTGGTAAGCGTGGGCATGTCTCCGTAGTGCCTCACTTAAATATAAGTAATTGCGGGGATAAAAGAGGGCGCTTCAAAAACCGTCTCATTAGTAGTAAGTTATAAGCTACCGGAACTGTAGGAATTAAAAACAGGTATAAAATTTAAGCCCCAACTTATTGTATTTAAAAAAAACGCGATCCTAGTAACATAAAAAAAGCAAAAATTAAGCCTGTAAAAACAGGGCGTTTAAGCATTTTCGTATAGCAATAGAGGGTAGCTGTGTTAATAACTGTTACAAAAATAAATAAAACATTACACCCTGATTAGTTTATAGTCTATATATAAAATATAAGCCATATAAGCCCCTATGAAACCCCGAATCACGACCCTGAGAGTCAGATCTAGAAATGAACTTTGATGTACACATGGTAGGCCAAGACCTACAAAATGATATATACATCACGTATTGGACTTATAGTTGTTGAGATCTAGGGCGATGACGGACAGACAGAAACAGACAGACAGCGGGGACAATAAAGCATTTTTTTTCGAAAATGCTATAAAAATCAGAGCTCGATTCCACCGTGGAGGCACAATTGGTAAGTCACTTTATTTCTACAGTGTATGCTTTATATTCGATGTAGTAAAAAAATAATTTTTGTCAACTTTTTGTCCGTGAAAACCTGTAATAATCTTGTGTACTTTCTGATTCATTTTTCAGTTAGTTCTTATGCAAAGACAATTTATTAAACGAATTCAAGTATTAACATTATAATCGTGTGCATTCATTCCAGTTTTATTGAGTTCATTACTTTTGTATTGTGTGACGGATAGCTGAGTGGTGCGGATACAGTCGAGTACCTGAGATTTCGGGGCCTAATCCTTAGGTTGAAATGTGTTTCAAAAGAAGTCCCACAAGTACCCAGCTTTAAATGGGCACCTGACTTTAAGATGGGGAAGTAAGGCGACTGGGCGTTGTGCTAACCACACAACCTCTACATATGCCCGAGGTTATAGAAACAGATGAATTCCTACACATCATGGGCCGATGGCCCTAGGCTAAGGGTACTTTACTTACCATTGTATTATGCATCTTCACTTACTCATTCAATGTAAACCAATGCAACTTAATGCAAAATGTTTCTATCTTGGACCTGGTAAAAAAAAACAAAACTCATCGGTAGATCCACTTAAATAACTATTACATGTGCATGTCTTTTGTCAACGGTCAATAGTAACTAAGCTATTCAACTTTAGACGTGTGAGAATAAGGTAGAAATCTACTAGACTTCTGATTCAATTCTGTTTGAATACCAACACTGACAATAAATATATGTGATTTGGCGTGGGTTGGTGGGGAAAAGGTATAGAAAAAATATAAATGATAAATATATGTCTATGGTTTCGTCTCCTGGCAAGGATGAAATTAGCTAGCATAGCCGGTGATGACAGTTCTCAGTGCCGGGGATATCCCTTGACCCCCCGGGGGAAATCGAGCCCTGATTGACATCTTAAACAAATAATTCAGCTTATTTTTAAAAGGATGGTATTGCTGACGTCATTATTCACACTCTTTCTACCTTATGTCAAACATTTTCAATAATCATGGACGGAACTTTGATGTTGACAGATGAGATTAAATCAGTGTAAACCCTACCTACCTATTTTCTGATATACGGCATGGTAATTGACTAGATTATACAGGCGAAAAAATTAAGTTTACACACAAAAAATTTAAAAAAAAAAGTTCTTTCCTGAGACTCGACATTTTTTTTGCTTGAATAGCAATATGTAATACAATATATGATACATTGTGTGATACAATATGTGGTACAATATGTGATACAATATGTGATACAATATGTGATACAATATGTAATACAATATATGATTACAATGTGTCATACAATATGTGATACAATAAGTACTACAATATATGATTGCTAACATGTAATAATATGTGATAATATAGATACAATATGTAATAATATATAGATTACAATGTGTGATACAATATGTGATACAATATGTAATACAATATATGATTACAATGTCTGATACAATATGTGATAGCCAATATGTGATACAATATGTGATACAATATGTAATACAATATATGATTACAATGTGTGATACAATATAGATACAATATGTAATACAATATATGATTACAATGTGTGATACAATATGTGATACAATATGTGAACATAAATTGTCCACAAAAAGCAAACAAACAATAAATGAGGTACTTTTTCGTGTTAGCTTATAGTTTTTATTTTTCACTTTACATCCGATACATCTGTAAACTCTTTCTTCTTTACTCCTGGATTCAAAGTGTGTTTTCCTAATCCGTTATGCTAAAAAAACTACAGAAAATAGTTCAACAAGAACTTTGTTTCTGTGATCAGGATAACGACATTTTTCATGAGCAGATTTTGGCCATCAACGATTATGTCTATAGCAACAAGTGAGTCATCGCGATTCTCGTTGTTTTTATCCAATCACGCTTTTTAAAATAATCTTTTTTTTCGAAAATTGTAATATAGCCGGCAATCAGACAGGATTGTCATGTAGCATTAAACGCAAATAAAAACAAGTAATTAAGCCTGTTCCATTCTGGACACAGGATGTGTTAGCGCATTTTCATGTTATGTATCAGTACGTTTGTTAGCCAGTAAATATTTGTAAATTTTGTAAATGTTTATAAATTCAATTGTGTAATACATATCTGAAAGATATTGAAAAGACGTTTCTTTATATTTGAAAAAAATTATTGTCTCTTAAATCTAACTACAAGTGGTTTGTGGTTACTGAAATAGGACTCATAATTGAAAACATTCGAAATTGTAGTCATTTAATCGTCCGAAAACTCCGTCAATTGTTGCATAGCTCTGATACTTTCTCTAATTAAAACTCAGAACAATAAGCTACTATCATTTGATGAGTTTCTTAATAAATATCAGGAAACGATAAAGGTAGTATTTCGCACTAAATGAATGGGTTATATTGAACGTACAAGATGTAGATATAATATATAAGCCCCTTAGGAGCCCTCTGGTCTGGCTCCTGGGGAGGTCCAATCGCAAAATGAGCTTTTGGATGTACACATGGCAGGCCAAGACCTACAAAATGATATATACATCATGGGTCTAGGACTTATAGCTGCTGAGATATAGGCGCTCCTCAATTAATATAGCTTATATAGTAAAACACGGTACTAAGCTCCTTTACGGCCCTCAGAGGTCAGATCGCGAAATGGAAAAAAGTCATTTCTTAGCAGACTAAGACCTACAAAATGATATATACATCATGGGTCTAGGACTTATGGTTGTTGAGATCTAATAAAGGTATTTGATACATAGATGAAAACGGGGACAATAGAGCATTTTTTTGAAAATGCTCTAAAAATTACCATTAAAAAAATTAGCATAAAAATTGATCTAACAGAAATAGTGTAATAAATTGAGTTTATTCTAGTTGACTTGATCAGATTCCTATAGAAATCTATTTTTATCCCTAGTTTTATGGATTTAACGCGGGGCAAGTCCCTTATATTTAGGTCAACGTAGAAGACAAATATTATAGTAACATTGTCAACTTTTTATGTGAAGATATAAAAAGGTGCTGTTAAAACATCAGGGTGTGTGTGTAGTCCGGTAAGGATGAGATGAAATCTCTTAGATCCTACAACCCACAAATGGGACGGTTTTTGCAATGCCCCTTCCTTCATCCCCACTATGATCATGGAGGCACCAATGGGGATAAAGTGGACACTCCTTAACCATAGCCTGAAAAAGTCTACGATCCTCAACGGAGATCGAACCAAGTACCTCACCAGGCTGGGACAGTGAGCGCTTTATTACATGACCATCTGTCCCCACGTGAAAACATCAGTAGCAACGCCATGTTGTTTTCATGACCAGGGCAATGTTAGCGTTGGTGACCTCTGGGCCGGACTCGGAAAATGCTGCCCTTTTTCCCTGCCAATCTGTACTTAATCAATGACCCCTGTTTATGTAGCTATCTTGAATAATCAAAAATCAGCTTGAAGCTGCAGAAATCAAAGCGCCATTGGCACGTATCTCTTTACTCCCGGTGATACTCGGTGGAATTCCACTTACGATTCTGTTGCAAAATACATTGTTGGGTCCAATTCAGAAGTAGAAGCAACTGATATGATGTTTAATTACCTTAACATCAAGAGACTAATTGTGCAGCAGAAAATATTCATAGAAGAACACAATGAAGTATTTGCTCCATTTTAATGTGGACTGGACATTTTGCAAAGAGAAAATAATATTGATTTGGATATTTGCCGCCCACACTGACCGTTATAAAAGGTCAACTACAGGAAATGATTGTCCGACATAAACACCTCACGGTGTGTGAACCCTTGCCAGAGCTGTTATTGATGGAATTAATGCGATTCGATTTTATATTTTCTGACCCAGAGACAAAACTGGCAGCAGTGGTCAATCTAAAATTTAAGGCCTACTGGACAGACAACTTGGATCACAAGACTGAAGTTGTACAAACGTTAAAGCGTGCCTACAGTGCACTGAGTGCAGTTCCCACTCAATCTCATTTCCGGCAGGTTGTGTAGCTCAGTACAGTCAGTACAGATATCTTAATCTATACATTTTTTGCTACTTTTACTGCACGGCGGCAGTGAATCAGGACGAATTGCTTAATGGTAACAGTTCTGTTGAAGTAGACAGATATCTTTGAAGATAACTCATCAGAAATAATGTCATTACATCCTCTACCCAAGCTTTAAGAAACTATACCTGCAACTGAACACTGGACTTACGGCTATGCTGCAGTTTATTTTCGCCTGTTTTCATTGAGTCGGCGGCTTCTTAAGTGCCATTAGTTCTAGGCTAATAATGATCATTTTGAAAAGATGGTCTTCTTACTGCTGCTAAGTGGTGAACTTATTAGCATACTAAAATTGTGCTTTGACATTGTATATACTGTTACTTTTTTTTTAACTTGAAAACTTGCTGTCATTATATTTTAAATACAAATATTTTGTTGTTCTCAAAAGTACTGGTATTGTATTGGTATCGATTTTGGCAATACATTTTTACTTGAGTATTTGTATTAGTATTGGCGATACGCTTTTCATGAAGTATTTGTATTGATTTTGACGATACAATTTAAGAGTATTGTTAACAACCCTGCTTAACTATAAACATTTTTGTTTTTTAGAATCGTGTTTTATGAGGAAAATTAACCTTATTTTAAATCATTTTCTAAAGGCGAAATTGATTTTAAACATGAACAATTAGGAATTCAAACAATTTTAATGGATTTAGCTCTTATTCTGAGTTACCAAAGGCGCTGAACACTAAAAAGCCTCTCTGGAACGACTCCCTTCCCCTCTTCACTATTTATACGCCACTGAACCTTACTAAGTAAGTTTATACGGAACTAGAATTTAACCCCAACTCGTATGACAACATACCCGTTAGAAGTTGCCAAATAATTTTAAAACATACTTTATGACAAGTGTTGCCAAATAATTCTAAAACATACTCGTTAGTTTTATGACAAGTGTTGACAAATAATTCTCCTAAAACATACTCGTTAGTTTTATGACAAGTGTTGACAAATAATTCTTTTAAAACATGAATGTTACTTTATGACAAGTGCTGACAAATAATTGAAACATACTCGTTAGTTTTATGACAAGTAAGGATAAATAATTTAAAACATGTTCGTTAGTTTTACATGCCAAGTGTTGATATAAATAATTCTAAATCGATCTCACATTTAAACAGCACAATTTATATCACGTAGGCCACCTGATGTCTACGTTTCTTACGGAATCCTTGGGATTTATATCCTAAAGTATGAGTCGCTGATCAGAAATGGACTTGTTGTATTATTCCACGAGGCGTTCCACAGATGACAGACAACACATTGCGCAAAAACCAAACAATGTAGAACGAAGACTTTACATACATCTTCCTTACAAAGTCACCAGTCCTTAAACAGGGTCTGGTCAATAGCTTACTAATGGTACAAAATCGTCGTAATACTGTTACACAGCATAGAACGTTTCTATTTCTATCTCTTTCTTCTTTTCGCTGTCGACCTTCTCGTTGCCAGAATCCCATGTGAGTCGAATCCCTTCTTCTACTCAGTCCATCCATGTTTCCAGACTCACACGTGATCACCTTCCCCCCCTTCCCAGACCAGTCGTTTATTCACGCCCTCTACCACCGCTAATCAGTGGTCAGTAGTTTCCCCGCTCTAAGAAGAGGGGGTTAGCGGGGTGCGTGTGCAACCTTCAATGCTTAAGAGTAACTGACCAGAGGACTATGTATTCTTCTTTCTCGGTCATCGGACCAGTGAGCCGAGTGACCAGAGATGCGAAATAGCATCCTCCTTGACAGATCCCGGTCCAGTTATTGGACCAGGTGAGTCGTGTGAGGATACGGTTCAAGTGCAGTATATGTGGGGTAGGGGGCAGGCAGGCCCATCCAACAGAAATTTCGGGCCCCCGGGTGCCACTGCTGTAATGGGCCCCCATTAGCGATAATAATATTTTCAAAATTTGATTGGCCAGCTCAGTCCAGGGCCCCTAAAACTCGCCGGCTCCTCTAAGTATTTGCCCCCTCTCCCCTCTCGGCAGTGGGAGTCTTGTTGTGCATGGCTAAATGTAGGGAGGTTTTCGCCCAACTACCGCTCAAAACCCGTGACATACTACTATAACCAACCAGTGTCACTTAATTATCATTTAAAATCCAACGTGTTCTTTATATTCTTTTTTTAAATTCTCGCTTTCCCGCCATAACACTAAAACTTCAACTGACACCAAAAAAACATACCATAAAATCTGGCGGGGAAACCCTACAAACCAACAACACATTCTATGATTATGACATTTGTTGATAATTTAACATTTGGTGTCATAATTGAGAAAAAGTAGAAACACAACAGATGAAATAGATACATGTGCAGAGACACACTTGGTAGTACTGTTTCATGTTCAGTTTTAAATCTTGGTTTTAACTGGGCTTGCACTCAGCCTCAGCAGTTCATTTGACTTTTCTTACCTGGCTTCGAGCTCCGGTAACATTTACGGTCTATACGTTTGATCAACACTTAGTTTGTAAGGACATAGAGCTATGAAATGCTACGGGAAGAAAAAAGAACACTAACGCAGGGAATTGATGTCACGAAAATATTGAGAACTTGACAATCTTCAATCATTGGAGTGAAATTAACCAAAGTGTTTATTAGGTGTTGTGTTAGTTCCTATGAGCAGGGATGATCTAGCGGGGCGGGGGCGCTTAAGGAAAAGGAAAAAAATAAAGACCACTTGGTAAGAGTTACAACAGTTTTTAAAATAAAAAATCGCATTAAAATGAGAACTGAAAAATCAAACGGCCCAAATACAATTGACAACTGGAGCCCCTTTCCAATGTTTATCATGTCCTGATTGATACTATAGAATAGGTACAACTATTCATCAGAGGACCTCATATTAAGCCTAGGACTCTAATGTTAGCCAGATGACACACATATTAAGCCAGTATATTTTGCCACATACAGCTTTGAAAGTTATAGGGAGCAGGTGTTGCTTCAACAAAAGTAAATACCAAGAAAATAAATCATTAAAACGTGCAATTAAAGTTTGAATAACTTAGTTGTTGTTTTTTTCATTTTTAGAGCATTTTCGAAAAAATGCTCATTGTCCCTGCTTTGTCTGACTGTCTGTCCGTCATCACCTTAGATCTCAACAACCATAAGTCCTAGACCCATGATGTATTACTAATTTTGTACGCTCGGCCCGTTTTCTGGCGTGTGCAGCAAAAGTCCTTTTTCATGATCTGGACCTCTGAGGGCCTAAAAGGGGGGTTTACAAAGTACCGTTTTTACCAGAAAAAATATATTAACAAAATATAAGCCTCACTATACCTGAGAGACCAGCAGTCCTAATCTGCTGGGATGGGGAGAGATATCATTATAGGTCTTGGCGTGCCAAGAAGAATATCAAAAAGTTCATTCTTATGATCTGGACCTCCTAGAAAATAAATATAGGAGTCGCATAAAAATCATTTCATGAGTATTTAAAATATAATTAATAAAGCTGAATCACAGGGTAATCATTATTATCATTTTAACAGTTATCTGTGCTGGATTACTTCCTCTCATTAAAAATGCTCTAAATGTCTCTTGTCCGAAAATGAGAAAAGACTTAAATTGCTTTCGTTTAATACACGTTGCTTCTTCTTTTCCCTCTATAAATTAAAATAAAGTTAACCATTTCCGCACAACAAAATCAATATTTTTTTACAGTTGCCAATTTGCTAATCTGCTATAGTAGAAATTAAAAACATTAAATTCTAAAATGTATTCTTATTCATCCAATCAAATGAATACATTTTGTCAGGTTAATGTACCACTGAATTCAAGATTTACATGCCATAAAGTCAACTTCGAACTTTAACATACATTTAAATATTAGTGCACGATACGGAAGACCCACGCGAAAAAATAAAAAATATGTTGCGAATCTTTTATGACTTTTTTTTAATTTTGTTTGTCAATGCCATAGAAAACAAAATAATCTTTACTAGAGTCTGAATTGCGAAGAGACTGCGCCATTTATATTTTTCAGGTTTAGCTTCAGGAGGTCCAAATATGGATTTGTTAAAGAGTTGTTTAGTAGTTTTAAGCCACCATTAGTCTCATGGTAGGCAGTAATCTTTTTTTTAAATAAAAAATATGTAATTAATATTTGCATTATAAAAAAAATTTTAAATGGCACAACATTTCTGTCTGCCAATAAAACATATCAGTTTTTCCAAAGCCCGTCTTAATAGAGAAAATAAAGTTGAAATATATTGTCTTTTAATTTAAGAAGAAAATGTATTTATCTCCCACAAACTGAGATGATGTTAAACTGGGTAGATAGATACCTGAGTAAATAAAATTATAAAACCGTATCGAGTTATCCGGTATCACGATTTGTCCGAGACGGTTGATAAAAAAGGCAAAACCGCTTTTAAAGTCTCTAGCACGATAATGTCGATCAATAGAAACAGGAACAATGATCGAGTTATTACGGTTATTCAATGATTCTTTAAGCATACCAGCTGTACAGGGAAAGATGGGGATGCATTGTGCTCAGTCAAGTACTTGATGGGCGGTTGACAGCTCCAAGGACCAGCATGAGATCATTAAAGACGTAGGTGAGACACCGCTCCAAAGAATAAAGATCTGATAGTGTCTACAAAGTCTTAAATTTGTAATGTTCCTTAAATCATATAAAAAATTATATTATTTCCCCTTCTCATTACATTTATCGTTTTTCAACAGTTTCATATTTTAGAGCATCCATATTTTCCATACCATTAACGATGCCGACAGACCAAAATTACAAAAGAACAAACGAAGTGCGGCAATCAAAGCCATGTTTATTTCTACAAGTTTTAATAAAATCAACCAAGAAAATTTTCGACACGATTGAACATTATGGCAAATTTTTAGCAAGTACTGACTTTTCTCCATTGGTATCTTTCCCATTCATAATACTGAGCCCGCATTTGTTAGAAATATATATATTAACATTTGTTAACTAATTGGTGGACATCACTAGTTTCTAATACTAGGGTGCTAATGTTGAAATCAGTAAATGCAAATGTGCCAATAAAGAACGATTAGTTTGATAGTTACGGGAGAATAATTTAATAAAAGAACAAACATCCCAGGGGTATTGTACTAATCGGTATGACTGAGCTTATAACTCTTTGTGTCGTTGTTCTGCGTGAGCGATTTTGTTTTTTTAATTTGATTTTATAGAAAAAGTGGATGATGTCGACAACATGACATCGATTCAGTATACGACATCAAATAAATTACTGTTTTTAACTCAATTGTTTTGTGACATTTCTACAATTAGTATTTTGTTGATCTAAAATCAACTCTAACAATAATCATATTGAATTAATATAAGGTTGCTAAAGCCATGGAATCATTTTTACCAAGGGGCTGATTGCTGGAAATCTGTTAAACTATTTACATTCCTCATTATTTTATTTGATCTATTTCTGCTAAAAGGAAGAGCACTCGCATCCGGGGAAGAGGGGCGGGGGACTCGAAGGAGGAGGAGGTAGTAAGATAACGGATGACCTTTTATTATTTAAATAGCTCGCGTGAATATTTACACTGTAGCACTAGGGCTTTAAAACGTTTTGCACTTCGAGTTGGGGGGGGGTGGGGGGAAGGGGTTATGTATATACTAATGGAGGCATTTAGCAAAGAAAGAGCGTAGCAGAAGAAGAACCTGATCTTTGGGGAATTTAAGAAAAGCGAAGCGTTTAATAAGCTAAACGCTGTAGTGCTTGACATTTCTTTTTTTTTTAAATAAGCGTTAAAGTTTTCTCATAAAGGGACATCAAAAAATACGATTTTTTTTTCCGTGTAGGTAGGGCAATGAGGCTAATTAGCAGGATGTGGGTAGGCCATGGGGGGCGTAATAGAACAAACGATTACAAGATATTAACTAAAGCTTATGCAAATTAACTATCACATTAATAAAATAATTAAGTGGGACAAAATCGAAAGAGCTCGCAAATACTTTTCCCAATAAAAGTTAAGAGCTTTAAAAAACATCCGTTTGTTGCCCTAAGATGTCTAAGCTAGGGGATAACACAAATTGGTCTTGTTTTTTATAGTCGTTACCATATAAGCAAACGACTGGAGTATTTCACATAGGATAGACATACTGCCTTATTAAAGTTGAATAGAGTTTAATGTTTCAGATGATAATTATTCAAATTTTTTTATCCTACTCGGGCAAATGCGCAAAATTTTTAATGAATGCAAAAAATAAAACTTTAACCATATAGAACTAGCATTCTCTCTCATTGTGTACATGAGGAAAAAGTTTGATGTGCAAAATTGCTAATGTTTTATTTTTTTTAAAATAACTGTAAAACACAGTGTCCCTAATAAATAATACAAATTCAGTCACAATGAAAAAAAAAAAAAAGCTTCACATTTTACAGTTATTTAATATTAAGAAAATCTCAATCTTATAGGGACATTAACAGCAAATGAATGTAATTCTATGACTTTCGAAACTTTCTTTAAAGTACATATCAGGATGACAAAATGATGATTTTTTAATATCTAGAAATGGGGAAAAATATTGTTTATAAAAATAAACAATTGTAAAAAAAACCCATAAGGTTTGAACCTGGGACCCTTGGCACTACCATCTGTCCATATAAGCCTTCCTAAAAGAATAAACATTATAGTAAAAAAATTATGCTGGACTTTATCATTAATTTTAACAATAAATGTGTGCAACATTACAATAAATTAAATTACTTAATATTTCATTTGTTTTTAAAATAAATCAAACTAATCATTGATCATCAATTTTTATGGTAAATACTTGTGTGTTAGATTATAAAAAATCCATACAAAACTTAACACTGTATTCAATAACTAATTTCATATAAATCATTTACCAAAAATAAATTTATTGGTGTAGCTTGCTCTTTCTTGACACCTTAGTCATTTGCAGAATTGATGCTTTTTAGTTTGCGCTGATAACAATCTTTGTGACCATAAGTATGCCTAGGAAAAAAGAAGAAAGGCAAAGTGAATATCATCACATTTATGATTTTATACTACAGATTGATAATTGACGCCACAGCTCAAATCCATTAATGATCTGTAATTATGACTATTTGGAATCCATGTAAAAAAAAATTGCTTGTAAATATAGCTCTATCGCTGTCTATTTGCTAATACAAATTTAATTGAATTATATATTTGTATATAGAGAATGATGTATTTTTCTGTTTCTAACAAATTTTATTACTTTTATTACAATACAATACATAATTATTTATATTTAATGTACTGGGCTAATGTACATCTGGGGGCCATTTTCAGAAACATGGGGCCCCTTACTAATCTTTTGTCCCTAATATTCTTTGACAACTTTTGTTCTCTAGCACAAAGGTAAAGTCAGTATAGCGTTCCTAACTAAACAATACAGATCTCCCAGAATGTAAACCCAACCATTGCATTTCTTTTAAAACTAATCAACATCCCTTGATAAATCCCAAAAAAATTATGCACTTTCAAATAACAGGTTACACTTTTAATATGAATGGGTTTTGGTAAATAAAAATTCCGACTATTGGGGGCCTTAGGAAGAGTTCTGACTTGTAAACAATTTTAGCATTTTAATGCCTGTCTTTAACTTGCTGCTTGTTCTGATTCAATATAAGCCTCTAACTAGAATGATTTTTCTGAAAGGTAGTGTCAAATGTATTTCATAAAATAACTATTTAATTTAAACAAAAAAAAAAAAACCTAGTTCCCAGGAAAACATTAAAGTCAAGACTGACATGATGACAAGAACCAATTTTGAGGGACCCCATCAGTTATTTCAAATATTTTTTTTTAAACCATAGAAATGAATTCAAGAAATAATTCACTGTTCTATGTTAAAGCTTGCACACCCGCCACATAGAACAGCATAGTACAAACAACTCTGGTCTTGGGAATGCTCTTGCCTTATATGTACATAGTGAGGGCTCAAATGACAAAAAAAATAAAAAAAAAATATTTTCTATAGTTTACCTCACAGTTATAAGAAAGAAAAAGAATATAAATAGCCTTAATTGGTACACTTGATTGTAAAGGGATCAAAAGAAGAAGCCCAGAAACACATTCACAAATCAATATTGTTAATTCTCTTGTTGATGTATTAAGCACGGATATATTTACTATTTACACCTGTGAAAAAATTTCGTTTTATTGATCTTCTTAGTATGTTGTTACTACTGTTTTTAGTAAATAATGTCCAACCAACTGGGGACCTTTTTAACATACCTCTAAATCAGTGGTCCCCAATCCTTTTCTCCCAACGGACTGGTCAGCGTTTGATAATTTCACCAGGGGGGACATTGATTATTTATATTTAAGATTGTTTTATTTATTATGCCAATTCCACTCACTGTCACCCAGCTGCGGTTAACATCTCGTCCATGGAAAGTTGCACTTCCCCAAGAGAAATACACCACAGAAAATAAAAAGGAAATAATTTAATATTTCTTGGGCGGCCAAGTACCATTTGATCCACGGCAAGGGCTAGGGCCACTGGTCTAGATGACAGAGCTGTAGAATAAGCCGGGAGCAGAAAGTTAGGTTGCGACACACTACATGAAATAAATCAAAATGGTAGTACCCGGAAAATTATGCTAACACTGTCAGACATGCATTGAATTTTAAAACTGACTATTCTCCATTTCGATCCAGTTTATCTGCGCAGTGATGTGGTTACATGATGCTTAATGAAGGCTGACAACTGCAAGAAAATTTTTCCAGTTATTATAACCGTCAGAGGAAAATGAGTTAAAAGTATTAGAAAAAAGTTTACAACAGAAACAGTACACCCGGCCCTGCTTGACAGAGTAAACTAGCCAACGTCTGTCAAGTGGTTCCTGATTGCAGAGTTTCCTTTTGTAGTTTTCTGTTAACAATTGTCTCCCATCTGTTTCTGGAAAATTAAAATTTTCAATACGTATTGGACCCCGCTTAACGGATTTTTCCATGCCCTTCTTTCATCCCCACCATAGCTGATTGTCCAATGGTCATGTAGACACCACGGGAGAAATAGCGGGCACTTAACCGTGTTCTCATCCATTGGTCCTCACCGGAGATCGAACCTGCGACCCTCAAGTCGATAGTCGAGTATATTACCACACTACCATCGTCCCCAAAAAAAACAACAGATGTTGTCGTTGGGGGAACGAATGGACACATCAACAGACATTTCTCCATAATTACCTATCCCGAACGGCTGTCTTTAATTCATTTACAAATAAAATAATGTCGAACCAACATTTACTAGTAGCCCTGTCCACTCTTTAATTAGTCTTTTTAAATTACATACATTTTTAATTTAGATATATTGGATTGAAAATACTAGAACTAGTTCACACTTTAGGATTGAAAAGTATTGTATGTAATATATTTGGAAATTGGCCTATAGGTTAATACATGGGTGGGCAAACTTTTCCTATGGAGGGCCACATTGAAAACTTGATTGATATCGGCGGGCCGCGTATATATTTGTCTACTTTCATTACAATTTACAACATATTAAATTATGAATTAATGATAATAGTCATGTATTTGTCATTTTATTTCAAGAAAGAGTCATTTGATGAACAAAATGCGCATCAAACATACTCTCAGTTAGTATGTCGTCTCTTTTCCATTTCTATAATTTTGGAATTCCCCAGACTATTTTTATACTGATGGTCGACGCGCGCTATTTTTTTTTTACTCCGCGAATGTGTGACGTAGAATCTCTTTTAGTTTTTAGCGATTTCATCTCGTGCGGTGCCGTGTATTTGTAACGTGCAGACATGTGGCTTTTATTGCCATGAACATCAAATACACCGCACGGTGTGAAGGTCTGTCGAACGGTCTACCGTCTATGTTAGACGATTATGTATATAGATGTTTAAGTTTCCTAATCTTTAAGTAATGCCTGGAACTGCCTGTGGTTAAGTGTCATTGCCCTGATGAGGTTTATTACACTGACAACAAGGTCAATAACATGCTTGATATTCAACGCAGCTTTACGCAGACTTTCATGATGGATGACACAGTGGTTAGGTACAATTGCATAGTCAGGATATTCTTCTTTAATTTTATTATTCAACTTTATAAGACCTACGTTTTTCCAGCTTAAGCACGCACTCCATCTGTTGTTACACTTGCCATCTTGTTCCACCCCAACCCACTTATTTCAACACAGATCTCAACAGCACTGAATAAATCCTGGCCTGTGGTTGTGTCTTTGAGTGGCTCAACATTATGTAAGCTCAAAACGTGTTTATTCCCCGTATAAATACAAACAATTGTGATGTATCTGATACTTTCGTCCAAAGCTCTGTACTCTCTGTACCACAAACAGTCTTTGCTTGCATCTCGAAGTTGGTGAATCAAATTGTCAATTATCTTTTCAAAACCTTTCAAAAGGTAAATTGTAAACAAAAGCCTCTCCCGTTTGATAAGAAAAACAGTTTCGAATAAGGATGTTAACAATTAATGGCTAGTAATTACACATAATTATCTGGAGCTATAAAACCGATTTTATATTTCTAGATTTGAATCAAATAGTCGGAATAAAATTTCAAAAATATAGCGAAAGTTCTAAACAAAGAAAAAAAAATACTCTGGCGGGCCGCATGCGGCCCGCGGGCCGTAGTTTGCCCACCCCTGGGTTAATAAATAATCACCTTTTTAAAAACAGAGACAGAGACAGGTATTGATATGGGGCAGATGGGTGGAGGAGTGGTGATGGGGTGTGGGAGTCTGGAACTATGGAAAGTGAGAAGGGTTGGGAGGGGGCTCAATATAAATTCTATTAAGATTTGTATGATCCAAGCCTAAGGAATAATTTTGTATTGTTTAGTACATTTTAATAGCTGTTATTGTTTAAGTTTTTTTGTAAATAAATGTAATGTGTTGAAACTCAGCAGATTAAACAATTAAAACTATGATTTCTTTTACAGTAAATAAGTATTCTATACCTGACTGAAGTTGGGGAAGTAAAGGCGGCTGGGCGTTTTGCTAACCACACAATCCCTTCATATGCCGAGGTTATAGAAACAGATGAATTATTCACTTCATCTGTCCCGATGGCCGTTAGGGCTAAGGGAACTTTACTTATTTACTTTTAGTTTGATCTTATAAGAAAGAATTTTTCATATGTAATGTTTCATTAATTTTCACAATAGAATATTCATTATTAAACTTAAATAACATATATTTCCTCTGTGTTTGTCAATTTTTAATTTGGAGATGCTAATTTAAGAGATTTTATTTTTAAAATAAAAATCGGAGAGAAGATACTTAATAGGCTAAATACCTCACTGATTTACAGACGCTTTGATACATGATGTGGCTGTATCCTGATGGCACTGTAAAGTTGGCTGCATTAACAGCTAAATGTAAGGTTCGTTGGGCGGCATGTCGAAAATTTGCATCAAAGTGAGATAATCTACCGGATGTGAGGCCTTTCACATATTATATAAAGTATATCTCGCCCGGGGCACAATACCTTTTTAGTGCTTCCCCCAATTCGAAAATCATATATTATATTTAAAATATACCATTTGGCGCCCCTTTGAGAGTAGCGCCCGGGCATCATGCCCCCTCCTCGCTACGCCACCGAAGCATATACATTTTCCAGTTTGACGACCTTAACCTCATGTTTTTTTTGGGCCACAAACACACACACAAACACATACACAAACACACACACACAAACACACATGGTGGAATGGAGATGTACAGATATTTTGACGTCAACAATGCTAGTCTTTAGAGCTGTGTTTCCTAAAGTGTGGTGCGCGTACTCCTGGGGTATGCGAAGAGTTCCGTGGGTGTAGGCGGTGAGGGGAAAACCGAATCGTAAAACGAACAACAATAAGATGGTATTGAAAACATCTTGAAGATGTGGATTGTGATATTAATACCATAATTTCTCATTTCAAGAACTATTCGGAAACTGTTTGTACTAATAATGACAAACTTAATTGAAAAACAAAATGCAAGAAAGTGCAGGCAAGGCTGCATTCTTCAAAGAAACTGTATATGTCTAACAAATGACACACCGCTGCCGTCATGTAACAAATATCCCCGTCACCATGTAACAAATGTTCCTGTCACAATGTAACGAATACGTTATAATAAAGAAGAACAACTGCGGTGCTTCATGGTTCATAAAATGTTTAATTACATAACAAGTGACGAATAACACAATATGAAATAAGTTAAATATTTAGTAGTTAATCCGATATGTAAGAATACAAATCCTATGTAAACAACAATCCAATTATGTAGAAAATGAATTACCACATATATTAAACTTATCTCACTTGTGTATATGTGTGGTAATGTAGTGTTACTGTGATATTGTGGTAGTGTAACTATGTGTGGTAGTGTAACTGACTGTGTATATGTGTGGTAGTGTTACTGTGTATATTTGTGGTAGTGTTACTGTGTATATGTGTGGTAGTGTAACTGTGTATATGTGTGGTAGTGTTACTGTGTATTTGTGTGGTAGTGTAACTGTTTATATGTGTGGTAGTGTTACTGTGTATATGTGTGGTAGTGTAACAACTGTGTCTATGTGTGGTAGTGTTACTGTGTATATGTGTGGTAGTGTTACTATGTATATGTGTGGTAGTGTAACTGTATATGTGTGGTAGTGTAACTGTGTATATGTGTGGTAGTGTAACTGTGTATATGTGTGGTAGTGTAACTGTGTATATGTGTGGTAGTGTTACTGTGTATATGTGTGGTAGTGTAACTGTGTATATGTGTGGTAGTGTTACTGTGTATATGTGTGGTAGTGTAACTGTGTATATGTGTGGTAGTGTAACTGTGTATATTAGGGTGCATCACCACAATAGAGGAAAAAATTGATTGTTTGTTTTTGAGCTGTCTATGTTTCTAATGTGTTCTAATATCATTAATAATAACTTGTGTCAAATATTTTTCAAACCAGAGTTGATTTAGAGGTCCCCCCCCCGCCCAAGAAATCACAAGACATGTAAAGAAAAAAAAAAGTTTATTCCAGCCTATATAAAAATTACATTAAAGTATTAAATTATTTATTACTGTTGCATTTAATTCAGTTTCACTTTGTTGCACGTTTGTAAGGTTTACGCACATTTGAGATGTTTTTGCGGTCCATTTCTACCACTTGAAGAATGTTTTGAAAATGTTCATCCGTTCGCGCTGCTTCAACAAAGTCAGATGCCAGTTTCACTCATCTCTCGGCACAATAGTTAACAACGTTAATAGCAGCAACATTTTCTGCACTGGCAATGTAAGAAGTTGTTTGGCACCAATCATCAACAGGCAGTTGGAGGAATCCTGTGTCCAGTTGAAGTCTGTATATGGTAAACCACGAGTCAACTCCAGCCAGATCACATAACCGAGTTTTAGAATCAATTGATTGGAATCCTGGTTTTCCCCAACCATTTCCAAATCGATTCTGTGGAGTTTGGAGGGCAACCACTGGTCGAAGCCTTAGCAGAGCATCTGATAGAGCTCGCTTTTCTAACACAGGTACTTCATTGCTGAACAGAGCAAGTGGGATCATTTCAGCAGTGAGGTACCACAGATGCCTATTCAGGGCACGGATTGCTGACTTGGATATGTCTCTGTTGACATCGTTGTAATCCAAAAGTCGCTTGTAGAGCTGTAGATCATTCCATGGTGCATCCACACTCTTTTTGCAAGTGAGCCACCACACGACATAAACATGTGTTACAAATGTAGCAAATGCACGAATCTTTGGCACTTGATCACGTGTGGTAATAGTACCTGGAGGCAATAATTGAATTTGTTTCTCACACAGTGCAATCTTGAGGCAATATATCAGCTTTGCCATCCATCGTGCTTTGTGCAGGGCACATGGTCTTTTAAAGTTAACCTCCTTATTTGTAGCATTCAGGTAAACAAGGGACAGCTTAAGGAATTCGTGGTAGTCGTCTCGCAAGAATTCGGTTTGTTTACTAGAGTTGGTATGTGCAATTATCGCATCTCTCATTATCGTCAGTCGCTCTTGAGCCTTCAGATCATGATCAGCTAACGTAAACGAACTACAAACGTGAGACCAATCATGTGCCACCAACTCGCAATTACTTCGCAGCTTGGTGAACAAAGTTATATCCGGGGATTTGGAAACTTCTATTTTCATGTCTGCAAACACATGCGAGAGGATAACTTCACCAATGTGATGGCGACAACCTGACCACAGAAGAGCACGTTGCAGCATATTTTGTATGGCAATGCAGACAGCAGTCTGATGACCAGTGTTGATCTTGTTGTGTCGAATGTCATATTAACGATACAATCATTAGAATGTCACTCTGTCATTAGCTTCATTGTTAATTCTGCAATTATTTCACCAACGGGTTTCTTTGTTGCCTTGGCATAATTTGGCACTCCTAGAAGTTTCAATTGCTTTGCATCACCGTCAACAACTGTTATGCGTTCTTCAGTGACACGATGATTTTTTAGAGAAGGTGTCAGTTTGCCATCCCAGTGGAGAGTGCAGAGTTTGGGTGGTTCCCAGGAGTCGTGGATCTTTGTAGATATCTCACTTACAACTTTGCGACGTGAACGATCTGCAGTGGCATAGGAAGAAGCCACCATTGATACATCACCCCCAGACTCGCTAATAAGGCCCTGTGTGAAAGCTGCCTGCTGTGTTGGTGTAATCTTTAATCTTGTCGCTAGTGACACAAGATTTGGTCGGCTTAAAACATATGGAGGTACAAATACCAAAGCTCCTGTTGGCTTTCTTCGCTTTTGCAATGGCATTATATCATCCAAACAGTTATCAACAAACTCCAAATTATCTTCAGATTTAGAAGTAGAATCATCGGGTTCGTCACTGCTACCCTCGCTGGAAGGCACTGATATCGTTGAACATGCTGCATTTTCTTCTCTTGCGCGTTTCTGACGTTCCAATGTTGCGACATCTCGTGAATGGCGTCGAGCGACTTTTTTTGCAAGTGTTTTGTCAAATGATCCAAAGTGGAAGACCTGTCTCCTTTCATAGACCTCAAGAATGCTAGATCTTCTGCATTCTTGATAATAGTCTCGACATTTTGTGGCCACAGTTGAAAAGTTGTTGCCAACATAGATTTCATTTGTTCCAGTTTACGTTTGGTGGCTGGTGTGTTTCGGCGACTTTTATCAATTGAACGAAGTTTATTGTATTCATCAAGAAGCTGAACAATCTTCTCACAAGCTCTCCTCTCTGTCACCATTGGAATGTTTGCTTTTTCGTAGAAAGCAGTAACTTGATTCAGCACAATTTTTGCAGTTGTAAATCGAGAAGGTGCACCAAGAGAACCTGGTCGGTCACTGTGTGCTGCTACATTGCAGTGATACATCATGCACCTCAAAACTTGTAAACAAGTTGGTAGTCGAAGAATTCCAGTAATTATAGCATCATCAACACAGATTGCAGGGCCAATGCCAAACAATTCAGTTTTCAGAAGAGTTTGTGGTTTCTTTGTTCGCGAGGCAGGAGACGCAGTAATAACTGGATATGCAACTGTTGAAGTGATGCCAGGGTCAGGGTAAAGTTCCCTTTGCCTTCGCAGATAGCTGGGAGGGTTGAATTTGAACTTCCTCTTTCACCTTTTCCTTTTTACCTCACCGGATTTACTGGTTGCCTGCTCCACCACCCCCCCCCACCCTCCCCCCTTGTTTCACGACACCCCACACTTAAATGGCTGGGAGACTGGGACGTGGAACACCACGACCTAAAAATCCTAAATCTCCCTTAGATTTTGAACCCCCGACCTCTCATCCACCATCCAACCCTCTTCCCCCACACACCACCCCAGCATTTCCTTAGAAGGTGTAAACATTTTATTGTTGTTTTTCATATCATTTCCATGTTCTGGTTTTATAGGTCGTGTGTATCAGAAATTAAAATAATATAAATAAAGAAATTAAAATGCTTGCCTTGGTCATCAATATGCGGTAAGGAAAAGTGTTGTTTTTGCTAATAAAATGTGAATTTTAAATTTTATTTCTAGCACAACTGCTTATCAAAATCAATCATAGCTACCAAACATTATAAAACCAAAGACTATAAAACAATTTATATAGCTTTTCACTTTTTGTATGTAAGTCTGTAAGACTTTACAAGAAGGATGGTCTTATCTAGTTTTCGCTTAATTATGCAAACTTTGTTGAAGTCCGGGGGACCTCTAAATATTGTCAAATATTTTTTATTTTTTTACACAATGCTTTTTTTGATCAATGGAACAAATTTAAATAGCAGACAGATCAATTATTAATTTTTTTTTTTGGTGATGCACCCTAGTGTATATGTGCGGTAGTGTTACTGTGTATATGTGTGGTAGTGTAACATCGCTGTGAGGTGTACATCACCCCTTTAAGACCCAGACAACCGTGTCACATAAATTAATTCTAGTACCAACACACTGAACTGTTAAATTGTCGCATGTGTATTTTTACTTTTGTGCCATTTTCCTATATTATGCTACTATTAGCTATTTGCAGAAAAAACAATAGCGATTTTAATACATTATTTTAAGAGTTATCTACATAAATTCAATCACTACTGGTAATCATAACTTAAAGATAAGTTGCATTCGATTAATACTGTCTGTACAACCAGTGGCGCAACCAGCAAAAAATGCTGGGGGGGGGGGGGCTCACATATAAAAAAAAGACAGTTTATATAGTAAAATATGTATGATGATTTGGGGGCTCAAGCCCCCCCCCCGGTTGCGCCACCGTGTACAACTGCCGATTGCCGGACGTCCAGACGAAGAAGTTTTATTGGCGTTACTATGCATTGGTTTGAGTTAGAATCTGAGTCACTTGAGTGACAAGGCTGTTGCTTGGCTGTGCGTAGAATAGTTGGCCGACATACTTATGATTTAATTGCCAAAACACTAGAAGCAATCAATAGAGAATTTGAAATAAGTGACATTTTTTCACTGTAACAGACAGCGGATCAAATATTTTAAAAGGATTTCGCTATTTTGTAAAGATGAACGGATAAACTTAAATTAAACGATGTGGATTTAAATGAGGATCAGAGGCAGGAGCAACAGGATGATGAAGATTTGGATATATTATTTGAACAAATTCGATGATTTACTGAATCCACCATGTGATAATGATGACGAACAGGAACAGGTTATTTACCAGCTACCGCCACATCATAAATGTGCATGCCACTTGCTAAACCTTGTTGTTACGCGTGATGCTAAAGTATTACTAGAAGTAACCAAACGTTTGTCAGTGCAAACATTTACAAAGTTAGTAGCTATCTGGAACAAACAAAATCGCTCATCTTTGGCTGCAGATGCAATTAAAGCGGCAATTGACATGTATCTCGTTACTCCCGGTGACACTCAGTGGAATTCCACTTACGATTCTGTTGCAAAAATATATTGTTTACTATCCAATCCAGAATTAGAACTTGATATGGTGTTTGATAACATTGACATCAAGAGACTGACTCCGCAGCAGAAAATATTCATAGCAGAATACATTGAAGTATTTGCTCCATTTTGTCTTGGACTGGGCATTTTGCGAGGAGAAAATAATATTGGACTTGGCTATTTGATTCCCACATTAACCGTTATAAAAGGTCAACTACAGGAAATGGATGTGCGACATAAACGCCCTCTCATTAATGCGCGATTCGATTTTATATTTTCTGACACAAAGGCAAAACTGGCAGCAGTGATCAATCCAAAATTTAAGACCGACTGGACAGACAACTTGCATCACAAGGCTGAAGTACAAACATTAATGGGTGCCTGCAATGCACTGAGTGCAGTTCCAACTCTTCTTAATCGGCCGGTTGGTGCAGCTTCAGTACAGTCAGCAGCATAAATATCTGAATCTATATATTTTTTTGGGTTGTTTGACTGCACGGCGGCAGGACCAGGACGAATTGCTTAATAGTAACAGTTCTGTTGAATTAGACAGATATCTTGAAGATAACTCATCAGAAATGCTGTCATTATCAGCATACCCAAGCATTAAGAAACTATACCTGCAACTGAACACTGGACTTACGGCTAGTGATGCAGTTGAGCGCCTGTTTTCATTGGGTGGCAGGCCCGTAGCCAGGTCA
The DNA here is from genome assembly GCA_021962125.1 of Bulinus truncatus. Lineage (NCBI taxonomy): Eukaryota > Metazoa > Mollusca > Gastropoda > Planorbidae > Bulinus > Bulinus truncatus. The sequence continues at coordinate 3,997,348 of JAGDYQ010000020.1, forward strand.
AAGCAAGCAGGGAGGCACTAATACCCAGCAAGGGGGCACCTTTACTTTTTCTTTATTTTTTCCTCTTTTTTAAGCGGGGGGGGGGCACTGCACACCTAGCGGGGGCACGGCCCCCCAGTGCCCCCCTTGACTACGGGGATGTTGATTGGGCGTGTTTTTATGCCATTATGTTCTAGGCTAAGCAAAGATTATTTTGAAATGATGGTCTTCTTACGTGCTGCCAAGTGTTGAAGTGATTAGCATTAAAATTGTGCTTTGACATTGTATTTTATTGTTTTTACTTTTTTTTTAAACTTGGTATTTTAAATACAAATAGTTTGTTTTCTCATAAGTATTGGTATTGTACTGGTATCGATTTTCTCAATACATTTTTACTTGAGTATTAGTATTGGTATTGGCGATACTCTTTTCATAAAGTATTGGTACTTGTATTGACGATACAATTTAAGAGTATTGTTAACAACCCTGCAGAGGCGTATTTACCAAAACTGTGGCCCTAGGCGCATGACCAATTTGGGGCCCCCTCGCCTATAAGGCATTTAAAAATTATCAGAATACAACAATAGTCAGAACACTCATGTATTATTTAACATGCATACTACATAGTTATGCATACTAGCTAGAACTTACAATTGTCAGTTTATTACAGTTATATAACTTTTTTTCCTGCTTGTCAATTTCACGAACGTGTCAATGTGCGCATTGAAATCGTATTCTAATGTCTCCTTTGATTCAATGCATAAAATAGACAAATCTCCCAGCCTACATTGGCTGATGGAATTCCGCAATAATTTCTTGATCCTTTTCAACACAGAAAATGACCGTTCTCCAGTTGCGTTTGATATAGGAATGGTGAGAAAGATTCTTAGAAGGGTTCCCACATTGGGAAATGTACATTGTAGTCCACCCACTGCTATAAGCTGGTACATCTCTAACGCAGATTTAGCGCCTTCTTCTTTAGCGAAATGCAAAAACTGTTTGATTTCATCGACAGAGGTATCGGAATTAACATCGTCTTTGTATTCTTCGATCAAGGCCGAGATCTTTGTGTTCAAGTCATCTACCTTGTCCTTGAAAAATAGACTGAACAAATCATGTATACCATTGTATGCTTCGATTTAGAAGATTTACACCAGCATCAAGATATAAATTTGAATTTTGCAGGGATTTGCTGGTTGCATTCATCCGCTGTAAAATTGTATCCCAAAGAACAGTCATCAATGCAGTTTCAAAAAGATCCATTTTATTAGCAAGAGCGTTAGCCTCATTTCTTACAGCTGCCTTCTGATCACGATCTTCGGCTGCTTGAAGAAGAGCTTCCTGAATACCAATGTAGTTATGATGCAATGCAAACACTGCATCCGCTCTAGCTGACCATCTTGTGTCCGAAACTTTATTTATGGTGCATCCATTTTTGACTAGATGACTTTTAAGGATGTTCCACCTGTGTGTGGATGCTGAGAACCAAACATAAACATGTTGAATAAAGTCAAAGTATAATACTGCTGAAAGCGACGATTCTGCAGCCGCATTACCAACTAGATTCAAGCTATGGGAATTCAGGGAATGTAAACTGCATTGGGACTGTGTGCCTTGATTCGAGCCTGCAAGCCCGAGTATCTGCCAGACATGTTAGACGCATTGTCGTAGCTCTGTCCTCTGCATTTTGTGATATCTAATCCCAAGTTCTTCAAAACATCTAGTATCACTTGCTCCAGATTTTGAGCGTTATGCGCATAGATGTCAACAAAAGTTAAAAATCGTTGTTTTATTTCACCAACAATGAGATTATATCTGAGTACCACAGTTAGCTGGTCCACGTGGCTAACATCAGGTGTTGAATCAACAATCAAAGAGAAATATATAGATTTCTTTACTTCTGATATAAACTGATCTCTGACAGCATTGCCCATTATTTTAATAAATTCGTCACAAGTAGCATGTGACAAAAAACTGACAGAACCACTTCCCTTGTTACCGTACCGTGCGATACGATTTGCTAAGAAAGGGTCAAATTTTGACAAGTAATTCAAGCAACTGGTAAAATTACCATCATTGTTGGCATGACCACGAAAGGCCAAGCCTTCAGAGGAAAGAAAATGTACAGTTGCTACAAATCCTTCGTAGAACTTCTCTCCAGTATTGCCTTTCATCATCTGTTTGGCCATCTGTTCGTCAATACGTCCTTTTGCGTTCAATCGTTTAGCAAAAGTGCACATTGCTTGAACGTGGCCATACGAATTCTCATGTTCAGAAATTTTGGCGGCAATATTTTTCCAATCAGAACACCCGTTTGTTGAAAATTGACTAGCTTTATTTGGAAACAGTTTGCATACATAACAATACACGCTTCCAATCGTTTCACTGAACACTAACCATTCACGCCTATCTTTTTGGCCATTCGCCTTGGTTAAGTAAAAGTTATGTTCAGACAAATGACGAAAATATTTTCTTCCACGGTCTGTCATTAACATGCCAGCGCGTGAAAGGACGCCAACATTTTTTGGTTTGAAATCCAAAACATAATTACGCATGGTTTCTGTCAAATTCGCTGGCCACATAGCAATATCTGTCAAAATTTCACCACAGTTGTTATCATCAACAGTTTCACTACTCACGACCTCCAGTATAGGACCTTCAGCCGGTTGTTCAGGTTCTGGCAAGTCTGTTGGCTCGGGCTCAGAATACATACTGGCTGTTGCCAAGACGACTGGACTTGGATCATTGGCTGTTATTTCTGTTTGAGTAGTTTCTGATGGTGGGATTACCGGTCGTTTCGCTAAAAATGTCAACAAGGCGCGAACGTTTGTCGCATCTTCTGCTTTTGGGATATTGTCTCATAGACATAGTTTTAATGAAACGACTGTGTCGCAATCAGCTACAACAGTAAAGGAAAAATGATCAATGATCATTCATCCACACAAAGCGTAGTGGGTAGCAAGAACAAAATTATCAAAATAGTATAATAAACTGGCAATTAACAATTAGTTATTGCAATTTGCAAAAAAATAAAATTTGAATTAGAATTATTAATTAAAATCTGTGACGTAAGGTGCACCAACTACTGGTACGTACCGTACGTTACTTGTCACTTCGAACACTAGCGCCAACTTTATTAATACGTCACAGCAAGCAAGACACAGTCAACCACGTTCGACAACTCGCATTGTTTACCAGTCTGAAAGACTATAGATTTGTGGGATTCCCAAAATCCTCACAGCAACCGGATTTTTTATTTTCATTTCTTTTATAAAACTAGGTTTTTGGGGCCCCTAAATTATCTGGGGCCCTAGGCGCACGCCTAGTGCGCCTAGGCCTAAATTCGCCACTGCAACCCTGTATAAATATGATTAAAAAAAACCCAATAAAACGTTCGAATTTCGAAGTATTGTAGTATACCTTAGAATGTAATTGTTTTTGTACGGTTTCTAAGTTCTTCGGATTTTAGAAGAAGGGTAGTATTTTAAAAGTTCACCCCGGGTGGCACTTTCAAAGTCCTCCCTGGTCGACACTAACGCTATTTACGCAGCTGGGTCGAGTAAAATGGAGATCCATAAAAATACAGGTGTATTATTATCGATTTTGGTCGGGTGAAAACAAGACGTAGACATTTAATAACTTAACACAGACTATAGTTGGTTCAGGTAATCATGTAGGATAAATACTTTATTTAAAAACTGAAGGTAGGCTTTAAAAAATAAAAAAGGCTCAATGAGGTTGTAAAATGTATTTGCCTCATATTAAGTATAAGCCTATTTTTTAGCCCAATATGTTGAGAACAAATAAAAACAAACGTCATATAAAGTCAATAACAAGTCAAGTGTATAAAAAGTTAACCATCGTTAGACTTCTGTTGTACTGAGGTTGATTATTTTAGTTGAATTTTTGTGTTACTTTACGACCTGGCTATGGTTTATAACAAAATTACGTGTAGGTGTAATATTCCATTTAATAACATGAACTAGACTTCAAATGTTCTTCATCCTTATTGCAGCTTTTTTTGTATTCAACATTTTTATCTACATTTGTCTCACATAAAGTTAATAAAATATGCGTAGGCCTATCAGATAATTTTAGGTTCAATAAATTTGATATGGAAGTCAGACATGAGAAAACTAGTTTGTGAATGGATTTTTGATGGCAACTAAATGTGTATTATTCATTTTCAAATTATATTAAAACATCAATTAAAACAAATCATAGATGCTGAATGTACATAATGCATTATGTACATCAAATAAAACCTTACATCTGTCCTCATAGAATTACAAAACAAAGGTAAGTTTGTTTTTATTTATCATTAATTATATTTATAATATTCTCTGTATGTGTATAAGATTAATAAATTAGCTATATACTTGAATGAATTTATTTACTGATAAATTTTTTTGTTTGGCTATGTATAAAATTTTGAAATCTATTCTGGATATTTATTATTATAGCTTATTTTGTTACTATGTAATTTAAAATATTTATAAATATAATTTTAAAAACTCTTAGCAGTGAACCTATTGTTAAAACGCAAAGATGTCAATTGCAAAGCTCAAAGTGTAGACAAATATCTCGAATTTCGCTGCTTACATTTAGTGGAAGAAATGGACAAAAAAAAATTATTTCAGTAGGCAGCAAAAAAGGTAAAACAAATTAATGGTGTAAATATTCTTCACATTATACAAATTACTTACTGATAATTTTTTTTTTGCTGTATTCAATGAATGTTTGCTTTGGAACTTTTAAATCTAATGTAAAACATTTACATTCTAAAAGGAAAATTTGGAAAAGCTGATGTTTATTTGGGATTTGATACTAAGTCTGGAAATATGGTGGCAGTCCTGAAATTAGAGGCCAATCGGGGTTACCTTATTTCAACAGCATCAAAGCAGAGTAAAAAGGTATAGGCCTAATAATTTTTTATTTTTATTTTACATCTAATTTGATACACATATTAATAAGAAAAACCTTTTATTATCAACTAAGATTTTTTTAAGTCAACAATAAAACATTTCCAGATTTCAAAACTTAAGAAACAGTTACAAATATTACTATACTTAAAACACCCATCCCTTTGCCGGTATCAAGGGTGGCGATGTGATTACTCATCTCATAAAATAACTATCAGTGTGAGTAAAATTTTATTGCAAGTCAAAATTAAGTTAATGTTTAGTATAGTGTTAAAAAAAAAATTCGAGAAAACATCATTAATCTCTGATTCTTAAGTATTAGGCTGAAAAAATATTTAGCGCACAGTAATAACTAAGCATTTTTTAATTAGAACTTTATTTTTATATCGCTTAATATAAAGTATTACAGATAATGCTAATTTTGATATAAACTATTTGATAGCTACTGACAGACTATGTTACGGACATCAGTCTAACCTTGTTAATAAAGAGATGCTTCAATCATGTTCTATCTGTGGAGACAGTGAGAGGTTTCACTTATGAAATTCTACAAGTATTACAGTATCTACATTTCAACTCAATAGCTCACAGAAATTTAACTGTAATTAGAACATTAATTTTACATCAAAACATAATTCATTTATTAATAATAAACTATTAAAAATTTTTACATTTGCAAAGTCTAAAAATGGTGTCCTAGATAAATCCTTCTACTTAGTTATTTTGATAGTCTTTTAATCTGGGATGTCACCAACTAATATGTTCAAGTCAATTGTACTACTCATGAATTTAAGACATAATGTAACTTAGTCCTTATATTTCTTCAGTATTTATAGGCATTAAAAAAATAACTATAAAGGAAATGTCATTAAAAATGTTATGGTACATTTAAAAAAAAAATTTCTTTCATAACTTAATGTTGTATTTTTTTTCTTAGGGCTCAAATATTTTTATAGATCATAAAGGCAAATTAAAAATATCAGGCTATGGATTAAGTGACAGGTATTTTAAAACCAGTTTCTCTTTTTTCTCTGGCTGACAAAATGTTATATGTCAATTATTATTTAATACTTTTTAATAATTACAATAGGTAAAAAAAAAAATTCTAAAAGATTCTTTTAAAATGTTGTTGTGTCAACAGACTTGAAGAATTATTTAGAAAGATTAGTTTCTCAGATCAGCGAGAAGATCTTTATTGCCTAGTAAGTTTTTCTAATTTTGTATCCCTGTCATTCTGGATTATATTATTTTTTATCATATACTAAATGTTATACTTATCTTAATATCATTCTACATTGATTATTTATTGTTTTTGTTCTTAGGGAATATTGGTTCTTTCACTGCTGACAGGTAAAAATTGCAAGAAAAACAAAATTAAAATTCCTGATCAGATCCCTGAAATTGTTAAAGATTTCTTGCATCTGTAAGTTTGCTTTCTAACCTTTTAAAAATGTATTTTTATAAAGTAGGTTTCTGTTGTCTCACAAAATGTCTGATTAAATTATTATTGTTTAAAGCCTTTAGATTAAAAAATTCTGATTATCTTAATGTTCTTAGATGTATAGATAAGATAAACTTCCCTTATCAAACCTGTAAAGAGTTATTGGCACATGATTTTTTCTGTGAGCATTTTCCAAAACCACTAACTCATACATGGAGAAAGGGCAGAAAAAAATATTGTTCAGGTAAGTAAGTGACTTAATGTTATTAAGCTAATTTTAAATTATAAAATAATATTTCACTATTTAAAAAAAAAGCTATAAAAAATTTCTCTACAGAATTTTTAGAATTTCAAGATAACATGTCTAATCAGAGCTTGGAACTTATAAAAATGAATGAAGTTCAATTAGTCTCCAGTTCTGTTGACAAACAATCAAGAATAGATTCTGAATTCAAAATAATTAAAGTATTAGGAAAAGGAAGTTTTGGTGATGTATATAAGGTCTGTTGATTAGTATTTTAAAAATGTTTCCGAAAAAAAAGATGAATAAAACTGGGAACTCATCTGTGAATCATGTCACTCTAATCACTAATGGGATAATTTAATGTCAATCAAGCCACTGAAATCACTGATAGGTTAATTTAATTTCAATAAAGCCACTGTAATCACTGATAGGTTAATTTAATGTCAATCAAGTCACTGTAATCACTGATAGGTTAATTTAATGTCAATCAAGTCACTCTAATCACTAATGGGATAATTGAATGACAATCAAGTCACTCTAATCACTAATGGGATAATTTAATGTCAATCAAGTCACTCTAATCACTAATGGGATAATTTAATGTCAATCAAGTCACTCTAATCACTAATGGGATAATTTAATGACAATCAAGTCACTCTAGTCACTAATGGGATAATTTAATGTCAATCAAGTCACTCTAATCACTAATGGGATAATTGAATGACAGTCAAGTCACTCTAATCACTAATGGGATAATTTAATGTCAATCAAGTCACTCTAATCACTAATGGGATAATTTAATGTCAATCAAGTCACTCTAATCACTAATGGGATAATTTAATGTCAATCAAGTCACTCTAATCACTAATGGGATAATTTAATGTCAATCAAGTCACTCTAATCACTAATGGGATAATTTAATGTCAATCAAGTCACTCTAATCACTAATGGGATAATTGAATGACAGTCAAGTCACTCTAATCACTAATGGGATAATTTAATGACAATCAAGTCACTCTAATCACTAATGGGATAATTTAATGTGAATCAAGCCACTGTAATCACTGATAGGTTAATTTAATGTGAATCAAGCCACTGTAATCACTGATAGGTTAATTTAATGTCAATCAAGCCACTGTAATCACTGATAGGTTAATTTAATGTGAATCAAGTCACTTTAATCACAGATGGGACTACCAACTAAATGGCACCTGAGTCACCATTATTCCCTTTCATTACTCTGTCAGAAATGATTTTTTCGAGTCCAAATGAAAAAAATAAAGATCTTTCTTTTCAAATTAGCTTTTTTTTTTACAACTGTTAAAGTGAAACTCATTTCAACATTTGAAATTAACAACCAAATAAATAAAACCTGCATGATTTAAAAAATGTCTTACCCTTTTTCAAGATTATTGTTATTTTGAATGATGTAAGTAAAGACACATTTTTTCTGTAGGTGAGAAATAAAATCGATGGTGGAATTTATGCTATTAAAAAGATTGTTCTAAATCCTAAAAGTCAATATCTAAATGAAAAAATGATGAGGGAAGTCAAATTACTGTCCAAGCTAAAACATGACCATGTTGTCAGGTAAAATATAATATTGTAAATTTTAATCCATTGTAAATATATGACATATTATTATTAAAAACAAATCAATTAAATTATCTTAAAGAAAGATCTCTTAAGCCCTAGAGGGCTCTTTGGGGCAGAAAAAGTGTAAGATATATCTGTTTCTGTAGCCATGAATTAAAGGATTGTGTTGCTAGCACAACGCCCAGCTGCCTTCACTTCCCAAACTAAAGTCAAGTAACCACTTAAAGCTAGGTGGACTTGGGCGATATTCTCAAAGAGGATTGAACAAGGGACCCCCCCCCAGGTTGATGAGCGCTCTACAACATTTGACCATTTATCTCTTTAGACCTAATCATATATATATCAATTATACATGAGTGTTTGCAATTTACTTAGTATATTTGGTGAATATCAAAAGCATTCTCATTAGATTCTTTATTGCATTTTTATCTCAAAACTCTCATTGCATACAAAAATCAGGTGATATAAAAAATGGAATCCTAATCTGTTCAAAGGACTTTCAATATTCAATCCATTTAGTGCCCATTTTTATTCTATTTGTATCAAACAATTAGCATTGAAACAACTTGGACTCTTCCATTTCATGAAGTATGAATGTCAAATCACTTATGTTTATATGTAATGAATTAGTGAATTAATCAATGTGTACATGAAAGTAACTTATATGAATGTATGGATTTAATGAATGATTAAAGTTATACTGATAGTGACGTTTTTTTTTTTTTGGTTTTATGTCTCCTTCATCTGTCACATTTATATTGATTTAATTTTAAATATTTATTTTCTTCATTTCTTTTTTATTTTGCCTTTTTGTTTTGCTTCATGTTCAGGCTTTTTGACTAGTTTTTCATATATGTCCTTGTACAACTATTAGGGGATGAATGGTCATGCAGTGTGGAGCGCTTGACTGTCAACCTGGGGGATCTCAGCTTCAAGCTCGATGAGAGCCTCAGGATTTGTTCAGGTACTGGGGAAAGTTCCCAAGTCCACCCAGATTTAACTGGGGTACCTGGCATAAGTTTGGGAAAATAAAGGCAGTTGACCATATTGCTAGACAATAGCCTTACAATCCCTTAAAGTGCTTGTTGATACTGTAACAGATGAATGCTAAACTTCATCTGGGATCTTTGCTTTTTTTATGATTATGTTTGTTTTTAAATCACAAAATAACATTATATTATTTGTATCTTCCTCATAATAAATATTTGAATTCATTTAAAACTTGTAATTTTGTATCTCATCAACATTATTATAAACTTTTTTTTTCTTTTTTGTTTTCTTTGATATTTGTTAGTAAATATTTCATAAAATTTTTTTCTAAAATTGGTGTTTATCTTTAAATTTTAAAATGCAAGAATCTTTTTTTTTTAATTAAAAAAATATTTCATATTAAATTTAAACTTTTGATTACAATCTAATATCAAATCTTATTTTAAAATGCTTTATTATTTTGTTCATTGCAAGATATTATTGCTCATGGATTGAAGTCATCAGTAATCCAGTTACGACTAATTCATCATGTAGTTGTGCATCTAAGGCGGCTTCATCTGATAAAGATTTTACCATTTCACACAATTCAGTGCAGACAAAAGCTTCAGTCCTGTCTAATTTTGATTTGTTCTGTGAAGTAGAGACTGGAGAAGAAGTAGGAGAGTGGCTAATTAATTTTGACAGTTTAGAAGGTTGTAGAATGCTTTTTATTTAAATATGGACATTCATTTCTAAAAAGTTTCTTACATTTTTTACTTATAATTTAATTGTTTATTTTAAAAAAATATTTACATTTTACTCCTTTGTTTATTTGCTTTTTTTCTGTTTTTCTGCAAGTAATTATACATAAACATTTTTTTGTATGCACACAGTTGAAACAATAGGTAAATACTATGATGATAATGATGAATTGGAATACTTTGATAATAATGGATCACATGAGTAAGTCATTGTCATTTTGGAAAATTGTAATATAGATTGTGTAGCCCCTATATCTATTTATTTATGATATGATAATCTTGAAAATGAAAATATTTGGTAATAATATAATAAAACTGTGCAAAAAGAAATTATTTTAAAATACATGTAATTATGTTTAATGATTTATTATTTTTATTTGCTAATACATTGTGTATACAGAAAGGAAAAAATCACTAGTGACTCCTCACTATTACAAGTAAGGAATTGTTCATTCACCCCAGGTACCTAATACTTATAATTGCTTTTCTATTACTGTTGATCAGAAAAGTTAATCAAGCTGACTCTTACGTGTCATAACATACAATTATAATTTTAGATTCTGTTGAAAAAATTTTTTTCATGATATTAATTCTTCAAGGAGTTTCTAAATAAATGCAATCTCTCTTGACATTTCTGTCCTTTAATTTTTTTCGTATCGCTGTATATACACGTATATTACCTAAGATCAAAAGGGAAATATTAAATTTACAAACATAAATAAGGCCTATGCAATCTTTGTTATATATGGAGTGGGTACTCATTTTTTCAAGTTAATTACTGGTCTATTAGTGTTTGATAGTACTGCATGCTCCTGAAATGAAAAGACACCAATTTCTGTTATCGTTAGCTCTTTCTCCTCTGGTTTAATGTGTACCCACAGGGACGAGGCACGAGTGTTGCTTGTCATACTCATATTTATAGAAAATGCTATATAATGGTAATGTGTTTATTGAATATAGTTAGCATAATCATTCATAATAAAATGACTACAAGTTTAAATATAACTTTCAATTATATATAAACTGTATATATTGTTAGTCTAATAATTTATACAAACTAATAAATCTATGTTCGTTTGTGCTTTGTATATAGCATAAAAACATCAATAAATATTTCTCTTAGAGTTATGACTGGCAACACTCACGCCTCGTCCCTGTGTACCCATAAACATTAGATGATGTTTATCAAACCATCAGCATTCTTTAAGAGACATTTTGTTAAGGATTTAAAGAGCTACATGTATATTTTGAAAATAATCTTTTGATAATTTCTTTGGGCAGCTGACTTTATTTTAGGTATAAATTATATATTGTTATGATTATATAGAATGAAGTTTTACTTAACATTCATTATACTTATTAGTTAGATGACTCCACATCACCAACACAAAATACTGATCATGAACAAGATTTTTTTAGAAAAAATCAGATGATGAAGATATTATTTATCCAGGTTAGCTATTTTAGATTATATGAATTAGCAATGATTTATTTATCCTCAATGTATATCTAGTTTATCCACATTGCCAGTTGATATTATGAATATGCTGCAGTTTCATATTGAAAACATAGTTTTTTCTTTTAGATGGAGTGTTGTGAAGGAAGAACTTTGAGAAATGCAATAGATGAAGGACTGTACAACAACAAAGAGAGAATCTGGAGATTATTTAGAGAAATCATTCAAGGATTAGTTTATATACATGAGCAGGTTAAAATTATTTCTTTGTTTCATGTTTACTTTAATAGGGCATTAACTTGATATTTTTTTAATGACAAATATGGACAAATAAATAAAGGGTTATTTAATTACAGGATGTCATTCACAGAGATTTAAAGCCTGTTAATATATTTTTGGACTCTTTTGACCATGTAAAAATTGGTGATTTTGGACTGGCTAGAACAGATATTTTATGCAAGGTAAAATGAACACTCCTTTGTATTTATCAAGCTTCGGAATTAGTTTAGGCTCAGTTTTTATTGATAATTAGAGATGATTATTCTAAGTTTGAAAATGTCTAATTGATGTTATGAAATAAAGTTCATATTCATTCCCAGTCTAAAACATGTATTCAAATTTCATATTTACCTATGACTTCACCTCAGCCAGCGCCGAATTTTCATCCACCGTAAATCCGCAGAAAAATATGTGGCACGCCGTAGAAAAAAATAAGTTCCCTTAGCCCTAATGGGTCATCGAGGCAGATCAATTGTAGAATTCATCTGTTTCTATAACCTTGGCATATAAAAGGATTGTGTGGTTAGCACAACGCCCAGCCGCCTTTACTTCCCCAACTTAAGTCAGTGTGGAGAACATGGTTCTCACATATTGGTTAGAATGTAGGATAGTATATAAAGTAAATCTTTCAGAGTTTAAATCAAGAGTTCAGGGTTAAATCTTTGGGGGGTAGAGTCATTACGTTTTCTAGCGACCTGGGTTAGGGACTTGACATATGATACCTTAGCCTTTGTTCCGAGAGTAGGGAGAGAGTCGACTGACATTCTTGACAAAAAGATATATCACCGAACACAACCGAAGGTGGCAAAGGGCGCTAACCTTTTAATGAGTTTTTTTAATTAGCCAATCCAACAAGTGGGTGGGGCACTAAGCCTGATGAAAAAAGTTTGAAGAAACGGGACGTGGGATAGATTAGGACAGTAGATTTCTAGATAGAGCCGAGAGTGGTCACAAGTAGATTACCAGTAGATATTAATGTTATTGTACTTAGTGGAATTGAGGCTGGACTATATTGTATGTGATGTAATAAATGTGTTATAATAAATATTGTGTTATAATAAATATTACCCTATACACGGAATCCAAGTGCCTCTGTTATCAATACGACTGTACGGAGTTTGAAAGTGTCGGTATTTAGACATATCTATAAAAGAACGAGTGGCTACAGTGTGAAAGAATCATAGGCTGGCAACATACTAAATACCCAGCAGAAGTGGCACTTAAACCAGCACGCAACATAATTGGCACCTCCGACGAAAACTTGTGACCGCTGTTTGTGATTAGTCATTGTGGTTGATGCTGTTAGTTGGATCGAAGTTGTTGAAAACAGTTTGTTTGAAGCTAAAAACTGCTCATGCGTATCGTAAATTTCAAGTAGCATAGCGGCTGTTGTTTTGCTGACGTGGCTGATGTAACTGGCTTAGCCGACGTATCTGAAAAGGCTGATGGTCCTAAACTAACCGACGTATCTGACGTGGCTGATGGTCCTAACCTAACCGACGTATCTGACGTGGCTGATGGTCCTAACCTAACCGACGTATCTGACGTGGCTGATGTAGATGTTTCTTACCAAACTAATTGTGTGGGTGAGCTAACTTTGCTTATACGGTTTAAATTACTCACCCGGTTGTGTTTTTAGAGTGAATTAGTGTGGTGCATTCAAATATTGGATTACACAGTGATTTCAATTTCATATCGACGTTGGAATTGACGACTACAGACAAGTTAACTCAATGTAATTATATAGGTAGATTTCATTTCGTAGATAACTTCAGCTGAATAATTTGTTTGTTGTTCCTAGTGGAATTCTGTATTTCTTCGAATACAGTAGAGGTTAAAATAGGGTCCACTTGGAACAACTAAAACATATATATATATTGAATTATTTTTTTTTTTTTTTATTATTGTATTTTTTTTATTTTTTTTTATTTATCTGTTCCATCATTTAGTTTTGTTGTTAATCATTTGATTTTGTGTTTTAATTTTTTTTTTTCATATTTTTTTGTTGTTAGTTATTTTTGTTTCTAATTAGCGGTTTCTTGAGTAATTTTATAGGCATTTTTTTTGTTTGTTGGTTGCATTACATTTGTATTCTCCTTTAACTATTTATTACTATCATGGCAACTCTGACTGCTCTGGTAGAAGCTGGTAAGGCCCTGGGGTATACTGGCAAGGAATTACAAGGTTGGGTTACTGATAGAGAGAACAGGGAAGTGGAAAGAGAGAAAGAAAGAGAGAATGAAGAAAGGCAAAACCGAATAGCCAACAGAGAACGTATGAAAGAAAGAGAGAATGAAGAAAGGCAAAACCGGATAGCCGACAGAGAACTTAGGAAGTTAGAGGCAGAAAACGATAAAATCAGGCTTGAATTAAAGAGGACCAGGATTAGTGAACCGGCGAGTAACGTGTCGATTGATAGGGGAACCACCAAAGTAAAGATACCATATTTTAGTGAAGGGGTAGATAGCATGGATACCTATCTCTCTCGCTTTGAACTGTTAGCTAGCAGTGCAAAGATACCAGAGAGTGAATGGGCATCTTCAATTCTGGGTTTCATTAGCGGAAAGGCTCTAGATATATGTTTAAAGTTAAGCCGGGAGGAAATTAGTGACTATAAAGTAGTAAAGGAGACATTGATGAGGATGTATGGGAATACCTCTGAGGGATATAGGGATAAATTTCACAGCATTCGTCCGTCCGGCGAACAAGACCCTCAGTTATTTACCACTAACCTTAGTCTATATTTTGATAGGTGGGTAGCATTATCAGGAATAGAACAAGGGTACAATAATCTTAGAGAACTCATCTTAGTTGATAGGGCCATAGATGCGTGTCATAAGGACGTAATTGCATTTTTGAAAGAGAAGGCACCGAAAACTCTAGATGAGGTGACAGATTTATTAAGAAAGTACAAATCTGCACATCCAGATAAAGACATATCTAAAACTGACACGGACCAACGACAAGACATGTTTTGTTTTGCCAGAGATGTGACACAACGACCCCAACGTAGTAATAACACTAGTCCTATACGTCACAGTAATAACTCTATTGAGCGCCGCGACCGAGACAGATTGTGTTACACGTGCGGGTTAAGCGGACATTCATATAAAGACTGTAGAAGTGGCAGAGTCAACAGTCTCACATGTTACACGTGCAACGGGAGGGGTCGCACGTCACGTTACTGTTCAAACCCAAAGGGGAACAACCGCGGTAGCAATATGTACCATCTGTTGAGGGGCCTAATGTAAGTTGCCTCATTATCAATGGACCCTTCACAGTTATTAGAAAACTGACCGACGTAGACTACGAAATAAACATTAGAAACAAGTTGAAAACATTCCACATCAATATGTTAAAAGAATATTACCCAAGACCAATATATGTCTCTCACAATGATACCATACCATCTGTTGAGGGGCCTAATGTAAGTTGCCTCATTATCAATGACGAAGATGTTCCTGATTCTGACACGTTAACATTTAACACTCCGGAAGTTAGTAATCAGGAAACCTGGGAGGATGTAAAACTTTATAACTTACAATCTGACAAAGCTATAGCCATTAAAACACTTCTGAACGACTATAAAGACGTTTTCTCTGACATGCCTGGTAAAACAGACGTCCTTAAACATGATATAAAACTGTCTGAAGACAAAGTTGTTAGACTAAGACCTTATTCTTTACCCTTACACCACAGGGAACAGGTTCAGAAAGAGTTGCTAGACTTACAGAAACAGGGAATTATAGAGCCATCAGAATCGCCATATGCTTCCCCTATCGTCCTAGTTAAAAAGAAAACCGGTGACATTAGACTATGTGTGGACTATCGACAGCTGAATAAAGTTACCGTGCTGGACTCCTATCCAATGCCTAATCCAGAAGAACTTATGACGCGTTTAGCTAGGGCGAAGTATTTTTCTAAGTTAGATCTGGCTAGAGGGTACTGGCAAATACCTTTGACCCCAGAAGCTAAGCCACTGACAGCATTCATAACTCCATATGGTCTGTTCCAATGGAACTTCATGAGCTTTGGTTTGGTCAATGCGCCAGCTACTTTCAACAGAATGATGGCTAGGCTGTTTTCCCATAGACAGGATACCATCTACTACCTAGACGACATATGCATATTTCATGAGGACTGGGACAAACACATGCAGGGCCTCCGTGAGATTTTTGACATATTAAAACAACATAATCTGACCGTCAGACCTACTAAATTAGAGATAGGGCTGACAGAGGTGACATTTTTAGGACACAAAGTAGGTAATAACTCAATACAGCCTGTAGACGAGACTATATCCAAAATACTAAACATTGCGATACCATCATCAAAAAAACAAGTGCGCAGTTTATTAGGTCTATGTAATTTTTACCGAAAGTTTATTCCCAACTTCGCACACGTGACTGAGCCATTAGCCAGTTTAACCAAGAAAGGTGAATCAAACAAAGTTGTGTGGACCGAGAATTGTCAAGCGGCACTGGAGTCAATTAAGGTTGCGTTCACCCAACAACCTATCCTCAAATTACCCGATATCAGTAAACGATTCTTCCTTTCCACTGATGCCTCTGCCGTTTCTATTGGTGGCTCATTACAACAGGACCACAGTGGGACGTTACACCCTGTATTGTACGTCAGTCGTAAACTGTCCCCACCTGAAACCAGATATGCTACAATAGAGAGGGAGGGGTTGGCTATAGTATGGTGCATCACTAAGCTTGCCAGGTATCTCCTCGGTGCCCCCTTCACTCTTCTGACAGACCATGCGCCTCTGGCTTTTATAAATTCAAAAAAATTAGGAAACCATAGAGTTGCCAGATGGTCGCTTTTGTTACGGGATTTTAGCTTTGACATTCAGACCATTCCGAGCAGACAAAATGTATTGGCAGACACTCTGTCTCGCTGTGTTTGAGACTGGCATTTCGACTCAGCAATGGGGGATAACAATTACAAGTTTAAATATTACTTACATGTCTTGTCAATGGTTACTACAATATACCCCTAATCTTATACTTTGTTAATTGTATCCAATTAATCTTTAAGACAGTTATTTAACCGCAGTTGTTGTGAATACGTTAATTTTATCCATACTATATATTTTCATGTATTTTTTTTTCCTCCTCATTGCATTCTGAGTCTCACATTTCGTTTTAAATTATTGATGTTCATTGACCTTTTACTATATCTAATGTAGGTTGATAAACTATTATACATGAACAATGATGTATACGTGCTTGTATCATTATTATTGAATTTTGTTGTTGGTTGTCATTAATACGCACAATGTAATCTATTTTTTTTATTATTTTGTAAGTGTCCCTGTTTATATTCACTGTTTTTTTTTGTGTTGTTAATTTGAGCTATCTGGCATTATCACATATCTATTGACTTACAATGTCATTATTATTTGCACTTTGATTTATGCGGATCACATTCATGTGTTTTTTTTTTGTCTCAATTCCGCCATATTTAGCGAAATATATGGATAGTGATGTTGTTATTAATTTTTTTTTGTCACAAACTGTTGCTGATATTTTTGTTTATTTGCATGATTGCATCATGCTTGGTGTCATGGGGAGAGATGTGGAGAACATGGTTCTCACATATTGGTTAGAATGTAGGATAGTATATAAAGTAAATCTTTCAGAGTTTAAATCAAGAGTTCAGGGTTAAATCTTTGGGGGGTAGAGTCATTACGTTTTCTAGCGACCTGGGTTAGGGACTTGACATATGATACCTTAGCCTTTGTTCCGAGAGTAGGGAGAGAGTCGACTGACATTCTTGACAAAAAGATATATCACCGAACACAACCGAAGGTGGCAAAGGGCGCTAACCTTTTAATGAGTTTTTTTAATTAGCCAATCCAACAAGTGGGTGGGGCACTAAGCCTGATGAAAAAAGTTTGAAGAAACGGGACGTGGGATAGATTAGGACAGTAGATTTCTAGATAGAGCCGAGAGTGGTCACAAGTAGATTACCAGTAGATATTAATGTTATTGTACTTAGTGGAATTGAGGCTGGACTATATTGTATGTGATGTAATAAATGTGTTATAATAAATATTGTGTTATAATAAATATTACCCTATACACGGAATCCAAGTGCCTCTGTTATCAATACGACTGTACGGAGTTTGAAAGTGTCGGTATTTAGACATATCTATAAAAGAACGAGTGGCTACAGTGTGAAAGAATCATAGGCTGGCAACATACTAAATACCCAGCAGAAGTGGCACTTAAACCAGCACGCAACAGTCAGGTACCCATTTAAAGCTGGGTAGACTTGTGGGACGACTTTGAAACACATTTCACCTGGAAAAATTCCCATGGTTCTCACCGTGGATCGAACCCAGGACTCTCAGGTCGACAGTCGAGTTTCTACACCACTCGGCCACCTGTCCCATTAGCCGCTGTATTTTGTTTGCCGTTAGATTCACTGTCGCATTTCTTAATCTTTCTGCACATGGCCTTTGCTGACCATATCAGCTCTGTCTTGAAAAGCTTTTCTGTTGATCACAAAAAGCTGTTCATAACTAGCTGCCATGATGGTGCTGCAAAAGTGATAAAGACTTCAAAGCTTTTGAAGGTTGACTCTTATCAGCACTGTACTGTCTGTACAGCACATGCATTGCCCCTTCTGCTTATTACCGACAGCATCAATAAAAATGAAGACGTTCTGCAGATACTGCTAAAGTGCCGCAACATCATAACTGCACTTCATTTCAAGACCTCAATCATAGAAGACGAGGCAGCATTCACAGAGAATAAAGAAATAAAAAAGAACCTGAAAGAAGGCATATCTTCATTGTGTGATCGTCTTGTAGACGATCAGTTCAGTGCATCAATAGTGGATGCCTCTGAGAGCAGCACTAATGCCATCGTTGACAGTCATAGACACAATCATAGTCAGTGAAGGAATCATGTCCAATGCGTTGGAATTCAACACTGCTGATGATTCAGTCTATACACGACTTGAGAAGAGGGGTTAAAATATTCTCAAGCATATTGGTCGAGTTGATATTTGTCTCCATGAAGATGAACTTGACTTTTTCAGTGAACTCGTTACCTTTCTGAAACCATTTCAAGACCTAACTGATCGCTTCAGCTTTTCAATGCCAACCTTATCAACTATTCCACTAGTGAAAATGCACATAAGAAAGATCTGCAGTGCATCAAATGAAATGATGATGACAAGATTCGAATGAACAAGCTGTCAGTTCTCAACCAGCTTGACTATCAATTTCCTGTAAATGATCACATCAAGCTGCATCAGCTGCTTGATCCAGGTTCCAAATCATTGATTCCACGGTCAGAAGCAACCACAATTCTGGAGAATGCTATAAAGTCAGCAATGGCCCATGGATTCATCATGTCTAAAGCTGATGTATCGCATTCGCAGCTA
Source organism: Bulinus truncatus (assembly GCA_021962125.1). Classification (NCBI taxonomy): domain Eukaryota; kingdom Metazoa; phylum Mollusca; class Gastropoda; family Planorbidae; genus Bulinus; species Bulinus truncatus. The sequence continues at coordinate 4,016,396 of JAGDYQ010000020.1, forward strand.
GTCAGTGAATATGTTTCTGAAGAAACCTGAAGTAAGCCATTGCGAATGGAGCTGATGAATGAGCTGAGAACTGAGCAGTCACCTGAAGATTGTACTAATAAGGTATTCTATGTTAATTTATTGGCATTGAAACAGTTTTCATTTTATCTTGCTCTCATTAGACCACTCAGTTTGCAGTAAAATATTTTTAAATACATATACTGTATTATTTCAGATGGCAGTGGAAATTGCAAACTATTGGACGGTGCCTGTTGTTCAGTTTCATGATGTCCTCGCTTTCTGGCATAGCAGTGTTGCATCATCCTTGTATCCACAACTTACTCAACTGGCTCGTGTTCACCTAACATCATCTGTACCTGTGGAGTGCATGTTTTCGGTTACTTCTTTGATAATGAACAGCAAACGATCAAGCTTAACAGCACATTTATTCGTCACAATTATAAACTGATATTTTAAGTGCTTATCAAGGTATTGAGTGACAGAAACTGAATGAGTGGAATGTATCCAAGCACTGTATTAGTAGGACAGCATATACAACTGTTTTTTTCTGTTGTTTTAAATAATAAAACTTTTCCCCAAGTATTGTAAAAGTGTTTTATTGCTGAAGTTGTAAAATAAAAGGAAAGTTCCCTTAGCCCTAAAGGGCCATCGGGGCAGATGAAGTGTAGAATTGATCTGTTTCTATAACCTCGGCATATGAAGGGATTGTGTGGTTAGCACAACGCCCAGCCGCCTTTACTTCCCCAACTTAAAGTCAGGTACCCAATAAAGTTGCAAAATATTTACTTAATTATACTAAAGATATTATTTTACTGCAACTGACCGCTAGGGAAGTGAAATCATGCACCGCTATAAGTTGAATAAAAATTCTAAAGCTAAAATGCATTTTTTGTTGTTGTTTGTTTTTATGTTATTACTGTTAATTAAAATAAATTTCATCCTAGTAATGCAGCCTACAGTAGATTTTTAACAACGTGTTAAAGATTTCTCACAAAATGCATAATCTTTTTTTCCCCATCTTTTCAGATTATTGTAGACCTTGGTTTCATTTCCAAGCCTTTCTTATACTGTGGTGTATTCTATCAGATGTTTTGGGATAAATTAAAAAATGAGAAAACAGATGTTATTGCAACTGGTGGTCGTTATGATGAATTAGTATCGATTCCTTATTGTCTAGGCTTTAGCCAAATTTTAGCCTAATATTTTGTAATCAGCCAAAAATCAGCCGCAAATGTCAATTGACTCAATTTACAGAGAAATCTGGCTAATCAGGATATCAGCCGAAAAATTATGTTAGCCAGCAGAAATAAAAAAAAAATTTGGCTGGCAGGTCTACTTCACAAACATATTTTAGCATCAGTATTTTAAATTGCATAAATTTTAAAGAAAAGTTTCTAAAAAAATTTTTTACAAGTATATATATATATATATATATGGAAAGATATATTGTAAAGAAGCACATGTTTAAAATAAAGTACACCTTCTTGTGGTGGGTTATGACTAAAAAGAAATATTTCTTATGGATTTTTAATGTCAACAATATCACTCTACTAAAAAAAATTGTTTGACTTTTTAAAAATATTTCAATTAAAAAAGATTTTTTAGTATACATCAAATGAACATTTCTCTCATAAACAAAATGAACTTCGGTAAGTGTCAATGAAATAAATATGTGGTGCCTTAAATAATTATGTGACTTATTTCATATACATTTTAGTATATAGTGTACTATTATATGTAAAATAACTCCCTTAAAACTATTTTTAGCCATTACAATTTTTTTGCTCCATAACCCAGAATTTCTCTCTCCTGCTTATGGGTCACTCCTCCCCAATGCATGTCCTGTCTTTTATATGCTATGAATTATATTATTGTAAGATAGAGAACTTCATTATACATACATATTAATAAAAATGTTTTGTTTCCCTTTGGTTAAGTAATATTTTTAAGATTGTTATTTTTAGATCTGTAAAGCTAATGACCTGGAAAGCAATTCATCTAATGAAAGTTCCAAAGAAAATAGCTTAACTGGTGCTATTGGAACAACTTATTATGTTAGTCCTGAAGTAATGTCCAAGTCTAGCAGAGCATATTATGACCAGGTAAGAAATAATTAACCATACACACTAATTTTATAATCATTCTTAAAATCAATTAGTTATTATTAGGGCTGTACCGGATTCTAATTTTTAGATCCTGCAAGATCGGAACCAGAATCGGATTTAATATTTGAATCCTGCCGGAATCGGAACAGGAACCGGATTTTACTGAATAAAATAGTAATTTTTCCGAACGAAGTAGTAATTTCTCGCCTAACATAAAAAAAGATATAAGAATGAAAAATAGAATAAAAATTTAGTTTTTAAGTTCTAGATAGCAAAAAACAGTATTAACCATTTAGATCTTGAAGAATGTGACTAAAACCCCTTCCCCAATCTTGAGTTAAGAAAGATAACTCTGTCAAAATAACAGGTTCTTTGTTTTAAAAATTTATTTAATAAAGCTGTACCTAATTTTAACTTGATTTCTATTACAATCAAACAAAGAAATGGATAACATATCTTAGAAAGTATAATAAACATGTTTATTAATAAATGAATTCCAATATATATATATATATATATATATATATATATATATATATATATATATACTGTGGCACCACCCGATAGCTTATTTTTCTTTAGTTTTCCATAGTGACGTCACCGAACCGTGTTATTTATTTCATACTTTCATTTAAATCATTATCTGACTATTTCCCATAAAAAACGCAAATTAAAATGCATTTCAAATCTACATCAATATCACTTTAATGTTCAATTAAAAATATATCTTCAAGTTATTATCTAAATTTGCGAGGAATTTTATCCAAATCGTGACAAAATCCACTAAATTAAAAAATGTGCAAAAAAATAAATTATTGAACTTTTTAAAATCTGTAAACACCCAAAAATAGATCGTTGTCTGCTCTTTAAAAAAAAGTTAAACTTTGATAGCTAAATATAGTTTATAGAAAACACGGAATCAAAAGTAGCGGAAGATAAGGTGTCGTATTACTAGACCAGGGGTCGGCAACCTTTTGAGACGGAAAAGCCTAAAGTTATAATTCACAATTTACTTAATTTTTAAAGAGCCACTAAATTTGTTGTTTCAATAGTACGGTATTTGATCAAGCCGCAATTTGACATCGAAAGAGCCGCATTCGGCTCGCGAGCCGCAGGTTGCCGACCCCTGTACTAGACTAAATACGATTCAAATCTTCCTTTTTAATATATTTGTACTTACATATAGAACTAAAAGCGATCGACGTTATTGTAGTTTTAAAATCAAAGGAAGTTATTGTTTTAATTTAATTGTATAGCGCTAAATATTTTAAAATTATGTTGCGCTAAAAAAATTTCTTACAAATTTCAAACAACAAAGAAATCCGGCTTAAATCCGGCACATTTTAACCGGAACCGGAATCGGAACCGGATTTGTTAAAACTGCCGGAATCCGGCTTAACAGGAACCGGAATCAGATTCCGGTACAGCCCTAGTTATTAGGCTTACCATCTCCAATGTGTAAATATATAATTAGTTCCTATTGAAAAAGATATTTTATTCTGATTGATACAATAGCATAGGTTGATTATATTATGAATCAGTAACATTAGCATCTATGTACTATAACACATATTTAATATTTATATGGTGCAATATATTCACAAATGTATATAATGACTTGATATACAGTATATGTATACTAATAACAACATTATTACTTCCCTTGTCTTCCAACCCACTGGTGTCGGATGTTGTTAACTACCAACACCTGCTTCATTGTTTGAGGCTGATACAATATCAACACCTGCTTCATTGTTTGAGGCTGATACAATATCAACACAAGTGTTGGACAATAATTCAGCTGAATCCCTGCCCTGATTTAAACATAAAATACAATCAATACAGAAAAATGCTCAGTACACTTTTTATTTCCACAATTGACATCATCTATTTGTTTTAAGTTTATTAAATCCATGACTACTTCTGGACATTCTTTTATAATTATTTTTTTCAGAAAGTTGATATCTATAGTTTGGGCATCATCTTTTTTGAAATGTGCTATAGAAGTTTTCCTACAGAACATGAGAGAGGAATGATCCTCAACAATCTTAGACTTGCCACAGTCAGTTTTCCAAAGGATTTTGACACAAAGGAAAATGCAGTGCAAGTGAGATTAAAAAATGTTTTTTCATAAATCATTTTAATCAAAGTTTCAATGAAAGTGTATCTTAGTCTTCATTAAAAGTAATTTATATATTTCATCATTTTGATCTCAAGTCTAGAAAACTAATATTTGTCCTATTATTTTTATTTTAGCTAGTGATGGTATGATGCCGCAATTTTCAATAATGCTGAATCAATTCCAATTTTTCCCTAAAACATGACTTCATAGTATCATTAAAATACAATCAACTAATGACAGAAGACAACACTGACACACATACATCCGTTGACATGAAAGAAAAATCTATTTAAAGGAGATACACACTGATTCACTGAACCATAAACGCTTCTATTGACAGTAAATACAAATTTATTGATTGGAGATAACACATAGACTCACTGACAGATATATACATCTTTTGACAGTAAATACAAATTTACTGACACATACACATCTAGAGAGAGGAGGCACACACTGACACATATTCACATCTACTCACAGGAAATACACTCCATTAACATGACATACAGACACTGACTGACAAACACATAAAGAAAGGAGACACAGACGCAGACTAACTGACACATTCTATTTACAGGATATACAAGCAAAAATTCATTAGCAGGAGATACAGACTCACTGACCCAAATATTGACTGACAGGACCAACTTGAAGACTCACTGAAATGTGCATCTATTGACATGAGATACAAAATCACTAACACAATAACTATTATATTGATAGAAACTCACTGACACATACAAACATATAGTGACAGGAGATACAGAAAGACTCAACATTCATAAACATCTGTTGACAGTAGACATACACACTCTGACTAATACACACATCTATTGACAGGACATTCATACAGACTCATTGATTTATACATTCACCAATATGATAACAGATGACATCTTGCTTATTTTTTAGAATCTCAGTTTTCTGCAAGCTGTGACTCTTATATGCCTTGAGATTAAACTTGGTGTTCCTCAACATATCCCATCACTAGTTTTTGCTAGTAAATTTTCTCTTTTTTTTTTAATTTAAAAAACTGAATACTATGGAAATTCAAAGAGTTGTTTTAATGCTATTTTTTGTCTTTTTATTTAAGGTAACAAGCACAGTCAATAAACTCTGCTGGTCACATTTTTAAAAATAAAATATGTATCTTTCTTCAAAATGTATTTCTCAACTGCAGAATTTTTAATAAACTGACAAGAAGAAGCTGTATTCAATTTTGTGTATTCAACTACTTTCTTTACTTAATTTTTCTTGAAAAGTTTTCCACAGTTTTCCATTCATTTTGTAAATTATTCAAAACACTAACATAAGCTAATGCCTTCATTTTAATGAGTAATTAGTTTAATGACATTGAATTTGTAACTTTAGACTTGTAACGCATAATTATGTACTGATTAAACATTATTTATAAAGACTTTCATTATGTATGATGAATTGATTTCTTTAAGGTAAAGATTATATGTTGGCTTTTAAGCCATAATCCCAAGTTGAGACCTACATCTAAAGATCTGATGAATAGCTCATTAGTACCATTTCCAACAAAAAATGAGACAGAGTTAAGTCAAACAATACATTCATTGTTACAAAACCCTAACTCACCTTCTCACAGTCAACTGATGATGACAATGTTCAGTCTGAAAAAAATAGGTGAACAAGGAATAAATTATGATCTTGCTAATTATGAGGTAAATTAATGTGTAACTTTTTAATGTGATTAGATTATTTTACTTAATAATAGCATTTTTGTAAATTCCCAGTAAGGATGAAAGGTTTTTCTCTTGGATCCTATTGCCACTAATGTAAAGCACATGCAAGGATGAGATCTTTATCTCTTGGATCCTATTGCCACTAATGTAAAGCACGTGCAAGGATGAGATCTTTATCTCTTGGATCCTATTGCCACTAATGTAAAGCACGTGCAAGGATGAGATCTTTATCTCTTGGATCCTATTGCCACTAATGTAGAGCACATGCAAGGATGAGATCTTTATCTCTTGGATCCTATTGCCACTAATGTAAAGCACATGCAAGGATGAGATCTTTATCTCTTGGATCCTATTGCCACTAATGTAAAGCACATGCAAGGATGAGATCTTTATCTCTTGGATCCTATTGCCACTAATGTAAAGCACATGCAAGGATGAGATCTTTATCTCTTGGATCCTATTGCCACTAATGTAAAGCACATGCAAGGATGAGATCTTTATCTCTTGGATCCCATAAACCACTTTCAGGGTGGTTTTTGAAGGGCCTTTCCTTCAATCCAGTTAATAGTGCAATAGCCATTGAGGCACCTTGGAAAAAATAGAGGGAACTTTTACCATGACCAGTAAAATTCCCCTTTGGTTCTCAAGAGGTAATGAAGCAGGGACATGCAGGACATGACCATTCAACCACATTTATTGTTTTAGTCACATTTATTTCTAAGATACAAAGCAAAAACTGGCCAGATTACATTTAAAATGATATCTTTTGTTGTCCATTGATCTTTTGTTAAATCATTTCTACTTTCACTTTTTCTTTTCATTTGAATATTTTGAGTTTATTTTTTTCTAAGAGTAATTTGATAATGACTATTTTACTAACTCAATTTTTTTTTTATCCTCTAACTGTTATGTTGTTTAAGTTTGGTTTTTTTAAACAAACAATTGTGAAACCTATCTATTAGGGATTGTCTGCTTTTAAAAACCGGTGGCGAAAAACCGGTTTTTTGATGAAAGTCGAAGCATTCGACAACTGGTTTATTTGAGCTTTAAAAGCCGGTTTTAGCTTACAACTTAACAATTAGCAAAAAATGTTGATTCAGTCCTCTAAATTACAGAGAAATCCGGGAGACTATGACTTTCCAATGAATTCCCTCCTCAGTCCGACCTGTGTACATTGGCATTGATAGAAAGTAATTGTTGAGCGGTACAGGAGAGAAGGCGTGACCAAGTTGTTCAGGGGTAATTTGAGGGGGAGGGGAGCGTATATACACATAGAGAGATTTATTGCATCCGTTGTTTCCTCGACCTGGAAAGAGGGTCATACTTAAGTCGTATTAATTCCACATGACAACCAATGATTTTGTTTAGCACACGAACTTAGTGTTGACTTTCGACACTTGCATACGACTTAAAACGGAAAAGAGTGGGGGGGGGGTCAAATAATTGGTGTCTCCTTAGCTCATTACGAAACAATAGTCAGAGTGAGGCAGTTTTTTTTTTCAAGTTGACTAAATTTATGCTCGTCATGCAACACTTCCACCACCGCCAACCCTCTAACCTAAACAAGGAAGGACCGTCGTACAGCCGCTGTAATGACTGGTGTAACTAATACATCTCAGGGATGGGAGGGTGATAGGTGGGGAGATAATTGTATAGATGGGCGAGGAGTGAATTTAGTTTAACAGTGAAGGAATGTTTTGAAAAGGGCACTCAATGTGGATCCATAAAGGTGCAGAGGTGTTTGTGTACTGCGTCACATATATAGAGACAGGGAAAGACAGAAAGTGAATACAATGAGTAGAATGAGAACCGTAATATCTATAGACTACATGTATATATAAATAAGCTCTATAGTGAGGTCTGATTTCAGAAGTGGTCTGTGTGCAGCAAACGAAACCTCATGTCTTTGACAAGATAATATAAATGAAACATAGGAAACAATTAAGTCTTATTCGTGACTGCCAAATAAAGTTGAACAATCAAAGTAAAGTTCCCTTAGGCCTGACAGGCCATTGGGGCAGATGAAGTGTAGAATTATCTGTTTCTATAACCTCGGGATATGAAGGGATTTTGCTTCGCCAACTTGTCAGGTACCCAATTAAAGCTGGGTGGACTTGTGGGACCATTTGAAACTAATTTCACTTAGAAAAATTCCCATGGTTTTCACAGAGGATCAAACCCAGGACTCTTAGGTCAATAGTCAAGTATCTACACCACTCAGTCATCCATTCAATTTATATAGCCTATGTATCTTTTGCTAAATTTCTCAATGGCGATTTTTAAAAATTTAAATGAGTACCTAAATCATACATTTAGAAAAAACATCCAAATGAAATAATTAACAAATGATAAGAAATTTAAAGGATGGTATAAAAAGTCACAAAAAGTTGGAAGAATAATTTAATTAATTAATAATTCAAATAGTAACTTTTAGAGATATAGCATATTAGAAGTATATTATGTTTTTAACTCTAATAGCAGACCTTCTAAGTAAGAAAAATAAAAAAAAAAATGCATTAAATTATTATTTGAATATTAACCTTTAATTTTTTGTGATTTGATAATTAATAGTTTCAAGTACTATTGTTATTTAATCTCATGAAGTATTCTAATTTGTATAAATAGAATTTTTTTATTTTTGTGTATGATGTTTACATTTTTTATGTGCATTATTTCCCTCAGTTTAATGGATTAAAATAAAGATGAAAACTGTTGATCAAGTTACTTTATTTCTCTAATAACTATTCAATTTCAGGCCTTTTAAAAACTTATTTTAATATAAAAAAAATCTAAATAATGAGACGCATGTTTTAGCAAGTAAGACGAGTTAAAACTATAATTGCTTAAATTTGAATATCAATTTAACTACCATAGTTTAAACCTTTCTACAAATTGATTTATTTAGTTAAAAATGTTGTGACCATACAAAAAAAAGAGGAAAACTATTCTAAAATTTGCTCCTCTCATTTCTTAACAGAATTTTATAACATCTGACACAGCACTTATCTATCAAACCATTAAGTCAGTTATTACTAATGTATTCACAAACCATGGCGCTATAGAATTACCACTTCCACTGCTGTCAAAATGTAGCATTTATGAGAATGATCTGCATTCAGTCAAACTAATGAACATTAAAGGGAGAATATTGATGCTTCCAAGAGACCAGAGAGTAAGTAATAAAGAAATTATACTTATTGATTAAAAGAATATATTAAAATAAATACTTTAATTAATTAATTTTTTTTCCTTTACCAGGTTTCTTTTGCTCATTTCATTGGTAGAAAAAACATAGACTTCATGAAAAGATTTGCTATTGAAAAAGTTTTCACTGAAAACATTCTTCAAGATGCACACCCTGAACAGGTTACAGAATGTGCTTTTGATGTGATTTTTTCATGTGACAGGTAATCATTTATATTTTTGATAAATCTACAATATTAGGCCTGGTAAAAGTTTGTTTATTTGAAGCTATATTTTCTATTACCTACATTTTTTTTATTGTAGTCTGTTTCATGACTCTGAAACTTTGATCATTGTACAAGAAATAATGAATAGATGCTGCAACCATCAGGTAGCATCATTATAATTTTTTCTTTAAAATAATTGTCTTGCACCACGTTTGCATTAAATATATTATAATTACATGTATTTATTATTATCAAGAGTTTAGAACTCCATTAATTATTCTCTATTTTTATTTATTGAACTAGTAAATCTTTTTTTCCCCGTGTGATGATGCTAATTGTTTCTAAAAATGTTTTTTCAGGCAAAAAACTTGCTTGTAAGGATTAACCATATGCTTTTATTGAAAGCTGTATTGTTGCATTGTGGTATATCTGAAGACATGCATATCAAAATACTCACTGTATTGGCTGAAACTGTAATAAATTTTTTAAAGTGTTCAATTTTAACTTCATATATAATATTTTACTTTTATTTTTTTATGACTTATAATGATCAATATTATAAATTTTTTAATAACAGGGTGTCAGAGCTGAAAGAGCTGCCAGTTTAGAATCCAATCTAAGACTTTCCAAAGCTGTGATGTCACGGCTGATTTCTTTTCTTGATATAGAGGGGACACTGCACAAAGTGAAACTGAATCTCAAAGTCCTCACTTCATCAACTAATAAAGTAATTTCCATTTTTCTTTTTTTGTAAGTCAGTCACTTTTTTTTCTGAAGGACATTGGTTTCCAATTTATGAGCTGTAACCCCTGGATGAGGTTAAAAGGCCACATGTTTAATTACTGGGTCATTAAGTTTTATTTAGTTGAAAAAATCAAACTGACTATATTACTTATAGTACCATAAAGTAAATAAGTACACTAACCAGAAAAGTATTACAATAGTTTTTAAAATTCTTTTAAATAGGTTTATGACTTAAATAAGATGGTAAGCCACTGCACTAGAACTTATTGTAGATATTGCTATAAAACTTATTATTTCTAAATGTTGCTGATAGAATGTACAATGTATTACTTTAGAATCTTATAGAACTTATTACTTTTAGATATCGCTATATAACTAATTACTTTTAGATATCGCTTTATAACTTATTACTTAATGAAATTGCTCTAAAAATGTTAACTTAGCTCTAAATCAGGGGAAAGAATCTTATTTTTCATTTTCTGTTCCAATAAATAGGCTGGTTTACTGGCTAAAGCTTGCCTGGAGGATATAGAAACAGTGGTTTCATTTGTAAGACATATGGGTTTTCAATCTCAGGTACAGCATTTACTTTCCACTTCCCTCCACACAAACATATATAAAGTATAAAAAGGTTAAATGTAACTATTGACCTCAAAGATTCTGTTGTAACTAACACAACATACATTATGAAAGGAGAAAATTAAGAATAACAAATGATTTAAATGATATTAAAAGCATAACATATAAAATGAGAGGGTAAGTAATAATATTCCATATTATTTTAAAACCAAGGCTGATTAAATTCATCTTCATTTACTGAAAGAAGAACAAAACTCATAACATTTGCAAAATATTTGCAAAATATTTACTTAATTATACTAAAGATATTATTTTACTGCAACTGACCGCTAGGGAAGTGAAATCATGCACCGCTATAAGTTGAATAAAAATTCTAAAGCTAAAATGCATTTTTTGTTGTTGTTTGTTTTTATGTTATTACTGTTAATTAAAATAAATTTCATCCTAGTAATGCAGCCTACAGTAGATTTTTAACAAAATGCATAATCTTTTTTTTCCATCTTTTCAGATTATTGTAGACCTTGGTTTCATTTCCAAGCCTTTCTTATACTGTGGTGTATTCTATCAGATGTTTTGGGATAAATTAAAAAATGAGAAAACAGATGTTATTGCAACTGGTGGTCGTTATGATGAATTAGTAACATTCTATTTTTCTTAAAATTGTTCTGTTTATATTACCAAAATAAAGCACCATTATCATCATAGTTAATTTACATGATACATTAAGATCCTGTACCATCATATTTTTTTTTCACTATGGTCATTTATCAAAATATTATTTATAATAGACAGAAGTTCTCCCCTTATTTTTTTTTTTAAATTAATTTTTGGGACATTTCAAAGGTTATCGTCTGATACTTTATTTCTGTTTATTTTATCTTGCCTGTCTATTTAACTTCCTGCTTCAACAATTCCATATTATAGATTTTTGTGACCTGTTTTTTTTTTCTGTGACTTCAGTAGAAGATTTCTAAGCTTGTAGTACAGCATCAAATTTCTTTAACATTCATCTTCTTCAAGATGGTGTCGATAAACAAAAAAGATAGATAATAAAAAAGCCAGAGATCTGTTAGCACATTAAAACCTCTGTTGATATAGCCAGAGATCTGTTAGCACATTAAAACCTCTGTTGATATAGCCAGAGATCTGTTAGCACATTAAAACCTCTGTTGATATAGCCAGAGATCTGTTAGCACATTAAAACCTCTGTTGATATAGCCAGAGATCTGTTAGCGCATTAAAACCTCTGTTGATATAGCCAGAGATCTGTTAGCACATTAAAACCTCTGTTGATATAGCCAGAGATCTGTTAGCACATTAAAACCTCTGTTGATATAGAAATACCCTGTAGTGGCTTTTTTTTTTGTAATATAAATTTACAATTTTACACATAATGCACAATTTGCAACGTCCGTTTGGAAATGTATACAGGAATGTGATTTATTAATGCCACTCTAAAAGCCTATGAAAATGTCTATGTAATCATCATGGACTGACACTCCTTGTAGTAAGTTGATAATGTTGTTGCTCTAGAAAGTTTTGAGTTTTCACAGTGCAGTGATTATTTGTGGTGCAGCTTTTGCTTTCAAGCCTTTGTCATATATGTCATTATTCACTATAGGTCTTTGTATCGCTGCACTGTTAGTTTCTTTTATTAGGCTGAGATGTTCATTTAATGGCACCATTGTCATTAGCCATATTAAAAATGCCAAGATACATGTCTAAGCATGAGAGAAATAGACAATCAAAAAGTATTTTTATACTAAACAATGCTAAGAGTGTCATATTTTTTTTACAAAAGTTATTTACATGAACTTTTGCTGATAAACAATTTTCTTTTTCTTTACATTAGCTAAACAATTTTCTTTTTCAAATTTCTTTAAACTTATGTACTCTCAAGAATTGAAGTTCATTTAACAAAAACTAAAATCATGAAATATAACTCAATTTAATTGTAATAACAAATAATAAATTTATCTTATCATTTTTATTGTGTCATGTTTTGATTTTTTTTAGTACATCTTTTAAAAATCTTTTTAGATTGAAAGTTATATGTTGCCTGGTCATAAAGACTTTACCAGTAGGCAGATTCATGGTGTAGGCATTAGTATTGTATTAGAGTCATTTGTTGGTGCACTTGTTCAAGATAAGCAAGTAAATTGTTTGTATATGAGATAACCATTGAAAAAATAAAACATTAATTAGCTCTTTAACTGTCTTTTTTTTTAATAATTTCATCAAATAATTTAACTTTTTTAACCATTTTTAAATCCTCTCTTCAACAAATAGTTTCAAAGGATAGCAACATATGACCTCTTAGTATGCTCTCAGAACAAAACTAACTTGACAAATGAAAAGATTAAGATAGTTGGGAAACTTTGGTCAGCAGGTTTTAAGGCAGATGTGTTGCTAGATAATGTAGAAGTAAGTGAATCATCTTTACATGTAGACCTTTATGATTTAGAGTTTTTGGTTTTTTTTTAAAGTAAAGTTTAAATGAAAAAACATCCAATGCAGTTTTTTTAAAGGCAAGGATGATAAGATGATTTCAAAAAACTTATAGTGCATTTTTATCTATCTCTTTTGCAAATTATATATATTAGAAAAATTATAAACAAGAGAGCATTCAGTGAAATAATGTTAACAAAATAATAGAGTATACTGTTTTTGAAAGTGACTAATTTTGTTACCATATATGTTTCTGGATAACTTAAACATTTTTATAATAAAATGAACATTGCAAGATTTTAAAAATCATTTAAATGAGAGGTTGCCAGCTCATGTATTTACTTTTTTTCTTTATCCTGCCTTTCGTAAATTTTCAACATGCTAATAATTATTGCACACATTTGTAATATTGATAATATCTTTTTTTTTTAAAAGCTACATCAAAAAATATTTCTGAATTATTCCCTAAAGATTTAAACTTCAGCATACCTTTTTTCTATTAACTAGGGTGGATTTTTAAAAAAATCATTTGACAAGAGATTGCCAATAAGTAGTAGCCTAATTAAAATGTATATTCATCTCTATTTTAATGTATTTATCTATTACAGTCTAACTTGTTAAGTTTTGCAAAGAATTAAAAAAAACTAAAAAGTGAAGTGAAAAAAATAAACATTTGACGTCATGGTGAACAATTATTTAGAATAAGAGGTCCGGTTTTTTTAATGACTAAATATTTTAATCAATGAAACATGTATAAAATCTCTATTCTCTTTTAATTGTTCATTTTTGCAGGATGTGAATGATCTGATCCAAGAATGTCTTTCTAAGGGAATTTCACATATTTTGGAAGTAATTAAGATAAAGCCCATAACTATAAAGGTTAGTTTTCAGTTATGTTTTTTTTTAAATAAGTAAAACGATCTTTGATCAGTGTATCTGCATAAAAAATACAGATTGATTTTGTTTGAGGGCATCCTTTCCTAGACCTAACAGTCCACTTATTTTGTATCTCTGTTTAAAAATCTGCTAATGTACACTTAAAAAATGTATTTTTAAATATACCACATGGTCATGAAACATTGTACTCCCTTGCCATTTTTTAATAATTTGTGTTACCAATCATTTCTTCTCTAATACATAACACTAGTTTCTCCATAGTTAATAAAATGATATTTACCATTCACTTCAGTTTTACATCTTCCAAGTCTTTTTTTTTTAATCTGAATCCACGTTGGCACCTCCACTTTGTTACATACTTGGGCATCAAAAAAATGATCTTTAAGATAACATCACTGTCACCCATCAAGTGGGAATCGTCTTTTTAAGCTAACATCACTGTCACCCATTAAGTGGGAATCGTCTTTTTAAGATAACATCACTGTCATTTTTTAAGTGTGAAGTGTCTTTAAGATAAAGTGAGGGTACATGTTTGTGTGGTGGAATTGGCTATTTTTCTAAGCGAGTGCTATTTACCTTTGAAACATAGGATTGTAACAGAAAATATTTCCATATTTTATTTTTTAACTTTTTATGTGAAAGAACAATCTAGCAACCAAATATTTTTTATTTATTGGTAGGTGTGAAATGTATTTATTTCTGTTTACTATTCCATTTAAAGGTGTACTCGTTAGGTCAAGAATCAACAGTAATTAGGACAATGGTCATTGATGAGTTGATTGAATACATTCAAAACAAACAAAATGAAACTTCTCCAGCACAGCCCGAATCTCCATGGCATGACATCTGCTCAATGGATACATCATGGACAGATATTTAATTAAAACTGTACATACATCATTTACAGATACCCATACAGTATAATATATACATAATGGAGAGGTCATTTATCATGTAACAAAGATCGTTCTTGGTTTTTTTAATCTTTCTCTTTTTTAACCTATAAAAAAGAAAATATTTTAGAAATACTGTTAGACCCCCCCCTTCTTTTAACACTGTTCCTTATAGAGCTGTTCCGCTTAAAAAATGTTTTTTCCTGATATATAATTTTTCATTGACCAAATTTTTTTTATAAATCTTTTAACACCCAAAAAGTGTGATAAAACTATGGCATTTGTTGAAATTTCATGACTCTAGCACTGCTTTGATATCATTAACACAAACAGTTGGTATCAAGCTTGGTATCAGTGTAGTGAATGCCATAAAGTTTCTACTGACATATTATACAAACATATTTAGTATTAGAGAAAAAAATGTTTTAGTTTTATTATGGTTTATCATAATATTAATCAAAAATTAAGAGAGTTTTTCTGGAAAATGAATGGCAGTTTTTAGTTGCAAGTAGTAAACTGACCAAATGATTCCTTAACAAAAAATATCTTTCCTAATTCACTTTGTAAATGAAACATTTGTTAAGTTATTTAGGCTTACAGCTTAATATGTAGTTTACACAAGGTGAATTCCACCAAAAATGAAACTTTTTCTCAAAAAAAAAATTTTGGTTCTTTTTACTTTTTAAATTTTATTTTTATTAAAATAATGTTCTATACACACAATTTAGATTTTTTTTTCCATATCTATGCTAGTGTATCTGTGGGGTAGCCATTTTGAAAGTGCCTCTAGATTGTAAAAAAACCCATTAATTTTGGTATATTAGTTTTTTTTTAAATAATTGGTAATACACAAATAAAACAAGGTAGATTTTGTTTGTTTGTTTTTTTGTATTGTTTTCCAATTAAAAATAAAAACATTTAATTTTGGGTGATAGTAGAGATGAAAAAGTATTCAATGTTGCGTCAGTTACATTTTATATTATTTTTTAAAATTATGTTAACAAGTCACAAATGATTTTTCTAAAAATTATTTATTTTGTTTTTCTTAACTTCACTTCTTGTCTGTTTGTTTGTTTGTCTGTCTGCAGAATTGGGCAATCCAATTTTAGACCACTTTCCAATAAGCTATAGCTCTGATACTTTCAATATAGCTCAGAACTCGATGACAATGCAATATTCTTACTATTTCATTATGATTTGATGAGTTTCTTAAGTATTTTTCGGAAATAAAATTATTGTGGCTGTAGAAAGAATACTCTACTGCGCCTCAACACGTGTGACGTCATAGCTCTCCGATATGTCCGAGCAAACCTATATATACTTGTGAGCTTCGTGTCAATGTTAATCAAGTCCGTCTCACATTAAAAAAAAATATTTTAACTAAAAAGTTGATAATAATTATTACATTATAAAAAATAGTTTATCAAAAACAACGTTTTTCTAGCGTACTAAAAAGCAGGAAATAATTTTTCTATGAGCCTGGAAAAATTTCTGAATAAATTGGTCACATGGTAATAGACTTTATAAGAGCTTCTAATTTTTATAAAACGAAAAATGTTGGGTGTATGAACACAAACATCCAGACCTTTCTAACATACTCTAATCTCTATAAATGAAAACCTGTTTAATATAATTTCACTATATTAATATATTGATTCAATTGACTTTACAAGTATTACATTCTATATCATGAGTTTAGGTTATACAACACTACAATTAATTTTACATACTCATGCATTTTGTTATAGAAGTTCTAATAAATGATCTGCAATATCGTGATATTTCAAAAACCTTCTGTAATAATTCTTTTGGGATTTAATAGTTAACATTGCAATAAACGAATTGAAATCTACATTCTCTTAAACAAAATTTCAGCATGAAAATACTTCTCATCTATAATTATATGAAAGTCTACAAATGACTAAACATAATCATATATGATAATTTGTAAAATTAGAAATAATTGATTGAAATGTAATATATAATAATTGATAGTGTAGTCAATTTATTCGATATTTTATTGCTAACTCAAATTTCATGTAAAAATTGATGATTCTGATACTGTAAAACAAACATTCACAAAGAAACTTTCCAAAATTTAAAAAATAAATGAATGTTCAAGCATAAGAAATACTATTTTGCTTTTTTAACCAGTTTATTATTTTTTTCAACTTTGGTTTGTATTCGTTGAAGTTGCGTCAGGATATTTACACTGAAAATATTATATTGTTTAAACAATTTTCAAAATATAATATTAATTTTTTAATTATTTTAATGCAAAGACATTTTATGAAATAATAAAAAAAACTGTTTTCATTCATTTAAAGATTTCAGAAAAATCTGTAATGATATTACTTTCTTTTTGAACTGGGTAAAAAAAAGTTGCATCAGTTATGAAAACATTATGTAATATTATCTTGGAAATGATTAGCGTAAAACTGCTAAACTTTTTCAATAAAGATTAATTCAAACATATATTTAATAAAACTGGTTTTAAAAAGTCTCTAACTTAAAATAAAATTTTGCTTAACATAAAAGTGCTAAATTGTTTTCCAAATATTACGTCAGTTACGGTGGAATTCACCATAAATATATCTGCACATAATATAATTATTGAACATTTTTGTACGTGATGTTGCCCCAATTAACACTGTGATTTGTTGGAATGTAACCTTTGCTTTAAGTGGAGTATGACTATGTAATTCAAGGCTTTAATGGTAAGATCTTTAGTATCAAACTTTGAAAAATATTTGTTCAAGATACTTTAGTCTATATGAATATTTTCAAAAAGTGAAGAATTTCTTTCAAACTTATTTTTGGTGGGAATTTTTCAAAATGAAAAATATTAAAATGAATAATTCTGTTTTTAATGTATTAAAATACTAAGTGTAAAAGAAAAAAATTTGATTTTTTTTATTTTTACAAACTAAGTACTTGTTTAATGAATCACATGAAACACATACAAAAAAATAAACAAAAAACAATTGTAAAAATATATTCCTAACATCGCCACATGTAAACAACAAAATGCAAGTATAATAGAGTTCAGTTGGAGAACACCACATTATATATGAATGCCTGTAAGTATCTATGACTGCCTACATTGTCAAGACTATCCATATTCACTGAGAATAGTTCTGAGATGTAGGTTTCCGAAGATTCCAGCCATTAGCTATCCAGATGATGGTAAATTTCCATGACAGAAGGACAGACAATATTGATGCACAATCCTTAAGCATTTTGAGATCCTTAGTTTGTCTAAAGTTTGATAATTAGTTCCATGAAATGAAATACATTTTTGGAAAAATGATGAAATGTATAGAAGAAAATGCTTCGTATTGAAATGTGAAATAAGTTACTTCTAAATTCTGAGGTTTAAATTGATCTAAGGTCACTTAGTGTAACAAAAAACATTTACAAAAAAGTGGGACAAGCAAAAAACTAGATGCAATATTCAAAATAACATAAGTAGAAATAAAAGTGTGATAATCCTGAAACATCAATGTGTAGATATGTAGTCTGCAGTAGTAAATCAATGAGTTACACTAAGGATGAAAACAATACTGCATGTTATCTATAAAAATACACATCACCAAAATAGAATTTTATAGATATTAAATTAGTCAACAAAAGTGATACCGATGAAGAGAAACATATTTTGAATATAGATAAAAAAAATACAAATTAAAGTTCTTATCCGATAAATGCTTACAATGGCTCAACAGGGAGGGTGACAGTCAGGTGTTAGAAAAACATAACATTTCAGTTCATGCATTCAGAGTTGAGAAAATTAATGCTGCTTTGGTAGGTCATATTTCATAAAGATTTTATAATATTTAGTTTAATCTTCATTTCAACATACATGTACTTATAAAGTCATTACAAACTGATAGACTATTTTACTTACGTTCAAAGGTAATTTATTTGGTCATGTTACATAACTTACACACAAAAATGATATAATACTGTGGAGATTTAACTATATTTTTTATTTGTAAAACATTTTCAAAGAATTCGGCATTTACATAATTGAAGATATTTACAATTCTGGAATGATAAGGCTGGCAACATAATGGTCATGAATTACTAGCATCCTCAACAGCCATTATAAGACGCAGACTTTCTTCTTTTGTGCTATACAGTAAAATAAACCTGCATCTGTACAGAAAAAAATGAGTTCAATATATTTTAACGTTTCATTTAAATAAAAAATTGGTAGGCAAGCAACAAACATCCAAATTTGTAATCATTTTCAAGATGTCCAAATTCCTTAATTAACAAAATTTCTCATCTTTAATTTTACTAATAAATAGGTGGGAAGTTCAGTATGTGAAAAACATTTTCTATAGACTCCAATGAAAAATGATGTAACAACAGTGACAAATTTAGAAAAATTACACACACTGTGATGTACTGAGACAAAAGTTAGTGAAAAAAGAAATGATGTGTTGAATAGAAACACCCTATGCAGGCTTGCGGAGCCGCTATTTTTTGGTCCGGCTCCGGCACCCACAAATTAGACAGCTCCGGCTCGGCTCCCTATTAAGGGAGTATCACACGAGACAAAATGTTTGCAATTGTGCCAAATGCCACCAAGAGGGGGGGCAGGGGGCAAATGCCCAGGGGCCCGGCAAGTTTTGGGGCGAGTTTTAGGGGCTCGGACTGAGCTGGCCAATCCACTTTCGAAAATATTAATATCAGGATGGGGGCCCATGACAGCCCTGCCCGTAATTTCTTCGGTGGGCCTAATTGTGCCACGCAAACATGCCGCTGAAAAAAGTTATTGCAAACTTTGCCGCATCGTCAGGAACTTGAAAAATATACACATTGTCGGTTTTAGGCCTACTAAAAACAAACCATTTCAGTGCATCCAGAAACATAACATTATTTTCGACCGAGGTTTCACTAGTCGCCTTTGCATAAGTAATAAAAAGTTATTTCACTGATCCAATTAGCAAATAGTAAAATGATAAATTATTTAAAATATTTTAAAGACTTCAGTATTTATATTTTATATTTATAAATTTGAAGTGACTATTCGGACCCGGGTCCCAATAAACTCCGATTTTTATTTGGACCCGTGGTAAATATGCACTTATCTTAGCTATATATAAACTTTATTATTGTTTTTTGTTTATTTTATGATAATTGTTTGAATTGTATGATTTAATCGTTAGTCAGTGGCTAGGGTTCCTACTAAGTGGACGGGTTCCGTCTAATATAGTTTATATATAGCTAAGCTAACTGCATATTTGCCACGGGTCCGAATAACAATCAGACTTTATTGGGACCCGGGTCCGAATAGCCACAGCCTTATAAATTTATCTACTCTATTTCAGCAATTCTGTTTATAATAAAATTGTCAAGTACAAAAAGCGACCATTTTGATTTTAGTCCATTACAAATTCGCGGCCAAATAATATACGAAATGACGCGTTCTATTTGTCGTCGTAGCAAAAATTTATTTTTAAATGATTGATACAATTATTCTATGAAATAAAATTGTTTTAACTTTATTTAATCTGCCATTAAAAAATTTCGGAGGGTAAACAAGATTTAAAACGAACACAAAACGATTCCCCATTCAAGATTTATTGTGGTGATGTGCGTGCACGCTATCATTTAAATGCTGTTACTGTTGTGGCGTTCATAAAACATGACAACATTTCAAATTGTTGGCGGCAAACAATGAAACAAATTTGGAATTTTAAAGCTTAAAAAAAAATTCTGATGTATAAAAAAAACATTTGGGAGCCATGGAGCCGCCAGATTTTCTCGGCTCTGGCTCCGGCTCTAGCAAAAAGTAGCGGCTCCACGGCTCCGCAAGCCTATCCCTATGGCAGGGAATGATGTTAGGTGTTGGGTGGAAACACTCCCTATTGCAGGGAATGATGTTGGGTGTTGAAGAGAAACACCCCCCATAACAGGGAAAGATGTTGGGTGTTGAAGAGAAACACCCCCCATAACAGGGAAAGATGTTGGGTGTTGGACAGACCCCCCCCCCATAACAGGAAATGATGGATGTTGGGTGTTGAATAGGTAACTGATGGTGGATAGGGAGGACAACAGACACTAATTTAAAGTCTCAGTTCATGTTTAATTGTTAGACTCGAATTTTTCAGTTACAGTACAAGATTTCTTTGGACCTATTTTTCTTGGGGTTCACACTTTTGTGCAATTTCATTAATGAAAAAGTTGTCCAGCAACAAGAAGAGCAACTATTTAACCACACCATAAACAAACCAAAATAACACTAATGACTAATGTGATAAAAAAACAACATGATTTGTCTTCTTATAAGATAGAATTTAACCATTTTTAAAACATCAAATTCTGGTTTTCATGTGTGAGTCATATGCATGCTTGCAGGATGTTGTTTGTTCATTCATTTTGCAGGACATTCATTAATTGGGGTGTGTCACTATACTGGCTCCCAAATTTAACACTTTGAAAAAATAATAAATTTTTGCCCCTAGACTTTTGATCGTATAATCTTTATTTAATCAGTAGAAAAACTAAATGACAATAAATATGCTAAAGATGAACAATCAATATTATAGACTTGTTGGAAAAGAAATAAAGTGAGAAATGCAATAATTTTATCTTGCAATCCTTATGTTTAATATAACCCATACTGATAAAAAAATCCAAAATGCAGTTAATCAGAATTTTATCCCAAAAAAAAATGTAAATAAAATCTTATATTGCTGATTGGTTGTTTCATTGCTGATTGGTTGTTTCATTGCTGATTGGTTGTTTCTTTTCTGATTGGTTGTTTCTTTTCACTTTTTATTTTTCTTGTATATTTCTTTCTTGTATGACTGCTCATTTAAATACATTTCTTTTTACAGTTAATCAAATATATTTTGCAATGCTTTAGCATGATTAAGTAAATGATGAAACAAAAATTAACTTACTCTTTTTTAAATTTGAGATGATAGATAGCATCAAATACTTCAGTTAAATATTTGCGAAACTTTCCAAGTCTAGTAGACAGAGAACAAAAGAGTTATGTTAAAAAGTCTACTTTAGTTTTTGGCAAGACATTAATTGGTAGACAGGTAATGCTTACTTATAAAAAAATTAGTAAATAGATGTGAAATGTTACATGGAAATAAAAAACTGAAAATATTCCAAGATTAGAAATTACATATTATAACAAAAGAAATATAAGACAACATAACTAAAGAATAGGCAATATATGAATGTGAAAAAATTCTTAACAGAATTTAGCAAATTAATGTAAGTTTACAGAAGATAGATGTTTTCACAGCTAGTAATCATCTGTTAAAAAAATATAACAGTAGTACGTAAAAAATAAACAGTCAAAAATTTGTATAATTACTGACTTAGAATGGCAGTGTAATAAAAGGTTGATTAACAGCAGTGTGCTGAATTAGTTAAACAAGTTGTGTGAATAACACTGAATTAGTTAAACAAGTTAAACACTCACTTCTCCATAATTATTTTCATACTGGCATCAAAGGCTTCTTCACTGCTCAACTTAAGAATAAAAAATAAATGAAATAAAAACTTCAGTAAAAGGAATACAACTAAATGTTATTAGACAATGTAACACTGTAGTATTAAAAAAATACCTCTAAATATGCTTGAATTATTCTGATGCTGGACACAGTTAAATCTAATGCTAGAACATCCAGATTTTTTTCAGGTAACCAAGGAAACTGGCCAGCTATTTTACTTCCAATCTAAAACAATTAACAGAGATTAACTTTAAAAAAATAAATTCATCATTTATAAATATGCATGAATTATTTTAAAATACTTATACTGTGTTCCCTTCCAACTGCTAGTTCATTTCACAAAACTGGAATTTTCCTTTTACAGGTGCAACACAGGGCAGATAAGCTGGAATACATTGCCCATGAAGTCCATTTATTCAAGAGGGTTCATACTTGACAGTTACAATGATACAAAATGCAGATGTAACTGAGTAGAATCAGTATTGTAAGCTATAAATAAAAGGGTGAGCGAATGCATCCAGTAATTGAAGGGTATGAGCAGGGATGGCTGTCTAGATAGCATAGAGTAGGTGAACGGAGTTCAGGTCGGCGTGTATGTTTGGAAGGGTGTGTGCACATTTTCGTGCGCAGGGTATAAAATGAAACTTGTGGCACTCAGTGAACAGCTACAAGTGATGTGCAGCGCATAGATTTGGTATGTTTATTTTACACGATGTTGGTGTGTGTGTGTGTGTGTGTGGAAGGATGACCGACCTGGAGGTATGTTGTGTAGTTTAGACAATACATTGTGTATTGTAATATAGAAGTAGCATTGTGTAGTTATGTCGTACATGATGTTGTTTGTTACATGTAGGCCCTGAATTGGATGTAACCTGTCCAAATAGTACTTGGTCAGCTGTAATTGTACCTAGTCGGCCCAGCCTGAAGTGCACCTTGACAGCCCTGATTTGAATGACACCTAGCCGGTCTTGAGGGAGCCTAGACCTAGACAGCCCATGCTTGAGAGGTCACTGGACAATATCATTTAATATTTGATGTTGTTTGTGGCATAGTTTACTTATTGAATTTTGGCCATGTGCCAGTTTTTAATGCTGATACATGACTATATTTTCTCTATACATGTATCAATTTTATGAGTTGCATTAAAGTTATTTGTTTTATTATTTATCAAGAGTCACTGATTTATGTATGATATATAAATATTTATATGTATGTCCAACTTACGGGGACCTGGGGGAACCTCTCGCCAATGTACCCCTAGACCACAAGCTGACCAATTGGGTTGTGACAATCGTCAACATTCAAACGTTGGTACTGAACATAAGGGTGAGGTGTGTATTTTAAAGTGATGTCAATTTTTTTGTAAGGAAGTTGCTGTGTAAAAGAAGAAGGAGTTGTTTAGTTGATTTTAATGTTGTCTGCGCTGTTTATATTATAAAATAAAAACACAAAAGGGATAAAATTGAAAAATGACTTAAAGGAAAAAAAAGAATATCCAGAAAGAAAACTTACAATGGCTTCTTGTTTTCTCCGAGTGATTTGATTTTTTTTACTGTCTTGTGAAACAAAAACTACATTGTAGTTAAATGTTGGTCCATTACTGTTTGTCAAGAGAACACTACTACCTAAAGAACTGTGACTGCCATCACCAAAACCTTGATTATCTTTAACAAGTACTTTTAAATTAGGTCCAGACTCTAGGGAGAAACTAAACAGAAAAAAAAAACTAAGATGTTTATATCATCAATTCAGAGTTATATATAATTATTGAAGAAAAAATTAAATGCAGTAAACTGTCTGACCTGATGTGAATGAGGGGCAGACAGGACAAGCTAGAAAGGCCAGAGTTCACTTCATGCCCCAACCATAATCAGCACAATGTGTATACAAAATTGTGCGATTAAAATGCATTTTTTTTTTACCCAATGGCTGTTATTTCAGAGTGGCGGAAAAAAATCAAGAAACCAATCTCAGTAAATAACCCAATTCTATTCGAGATAGAAAAATAAAAAAAAAAGAAAAAAAAATATATAAAAGAGTATATAGATGTAAATTGATTGAAAAAAATAAAATATAGTGTAAATAGGATTGATTAATTTGATTGAAAAAAATAAAAATATGTAAGAAAGGATTGTATTAATTTGATTGATAAAAGTGTAGTGATAATTTGATTGATAGGTGTATGGGTTGAAAAAGAGAATCAAGGGAATTTTATGTCAAGATTTTTGGGACAGAGGGGATATGGTAAGCTATAAGTAACATTATATTTGTGGGGAGAGCAGTTGTGAAGTGTGTAGAAAATGTGACCAGGTGAGGGAAGGGGGTAAAAATATCGAAAAAATGCCTTAACACTAGAATGACGGCAGCGGTCATTTTGACCGCAACGCTACTTTGTGGATTAATTACTTCTAAACGGCTAACCCCAGACTATTGAAATTTTATGACTTTACATATCTTTATAACATTGTTAAAATTGTAGAAGATTTTTATTGTTGGTTTTATAATGATAAAAAAAAAACAAGTTATACCTAGAATGACTGCAGTGGTCATAATGACCGCCATACAGATTAATATCTTGTGACGCTGTCGGCTGACGTCATATTGTTGCCAAAAGCACATCCATCGTTGGTGCGATAAGGCAGAATCAAAGAGAGCTGCCAGTGAATTTGTAAATACACAACTCCAGAAGGCCCATAGCATGCGGGGTGGGGGGGGGCCCACGTTTTGTCTGCCCCCCCCCGCTTATTTGTTCTACTTAGTAAAATGTATTACCTGGCCCCCCCTGCTATTGCCTGGCCCCTGCTGTAGAATGCATGGCCCCTCCTGTAGAATTTTCATGCTACGGGGCTGACTCCAGAACGGTTTTCTTCAAAAGTAATCGTCAATGGTAAAAAAAAACACCTCACAATTTACCATTGAAAGCCAAAACAGTTTATCTGCGTAATGATTACCTTGCACAAACATATTGACATTAGTGAAACAAAAAAAACTTCCAGAAACTGTGCAATATTATAATTTTTCTAAGTGTGGAGTGGACGTTCTGGACCTAATGAACCGCCTGAACACAACGAGATCAGCATCACGAAGATATCTTCTATATCTTCTACAATGTTCTGGACTCTATGGCTATAAAGGCATTTATATTATTTCAATTATGCATATATTCCAGCATTCCTAGGCAGTCTTATATTTTGAACCATGTTCATGAATTGAGATCACCTAACTGTGCAACAAAAAGCAAATTATATCAGGCATCCTTGTGAAAAGTGGAGCAAGCAGTAACACACGCCTTCAATGTTCATTTTGTAGTAACAAAACACAAGATGACTAATAAACAGAATGTGATTACTTACGTCAGTGGTGAGCAAACTTTGTCTAAGGAGGGCCACACTGATTGTTATCGGCGGGCCGCATTTAATTTGTCTACTTCAATTACAATTTGCAACGTATGAAAATCTAATATACCATGTATTTGTCATTATATTTCACATTTACACTCTATTACACACATTACTTTTTGAAATTTGAGCTTAATCAGTTGCTGATTTGGTAATAAAACTTACTACTCATAATTATTTCAACAAAAGTTTATTGTTACTTATCATACAAATTTTGAAGACGAAGGAAATTAATCGACATACAACCTGATCACAGAGTATAATTATAAGTAATGAAAAGTATGTAACTGTTCACAATTTTGGGATAATGTTATTGAACTGTGGAACCAGTTTACTGTTGTGATTCGCATGACTACATTTTAATTTGCAGTCAGTCAACATTAATCTGTTCTTAGACTTGTTTATTTTCATACAAGAAATGCCGCTGCTGGCAAACATCTTGAAAACTCCAGAACTGACTTGAACTTCTCCTTCAGGTCATAATCTGCTTATAGGTCACGCAGCTCTAATATTCTGGAGCTTTAAAACTAGATTCAAATTAAATTTAAAAAATATAACGAAAATCTAAACAAAGAGAATTAACATCGACATAGGAATTGCGTTTGGGCCGCATAATATACTCCGAAGGACCACATGCAGCCCGCGGGCCGTTGTTTGCCCACCCCTGACTTACGTATATTTTTTGAAAAATACTGTTTATAATTCTATATATATTGTTTATTTGGCTGTTACACATAATAAAAATAATTATTATATGACATAATTTGTTATTTGCTCACTGCGGTCGAAATGACCGCTTGAGTAGTTAAAGGTAGTTAAAAAAATCCATCGTTCTAGTGTTAATAATAAGTGAGCTACCACTTTCTCAGAAAGTTTCTGGCTATTTTAAAAAGGGAAGGGCATTAATTGAATTGCAGCAGTAACATTTTTAGAGAACTTAGTCATAGTGAATATTAAGGAAGCACCACGACTTTTTTCTATATAGTGAAAACACTAGGAACAGCCGCCAACAGTCAAATAACAATATTTAGTGAACGTAAGTAATGAAATACTAGAACATTACTCTTTAGGAGCCACACAAAGTTACAGAAGAGCTGAATTAATTTGTGTTGATTTAACTTGCATCAATTATTACATTTTTTGACTGAAGTGTAAATTTTGATTAAAAAAATGAATCGAACAGCAGCTATATTTTTTATTATATATAAAAGTGGCTCTCACCAACCTTCATGATTTATACTAATCTACTATATGGAGTAAAAAGTATATTAAAAAAAGTACAGTACATTATTTCAATAACTTATTATTAGGTTTTTTTGATAGAAGACGGTACAATAGTTTTACAAAATCATTTCTTTGCATTTAATAGCAAAGTGCCATAATGTCTTTATAGAATGATAGAGATTAAACTCAACATAAGTGGTAAAAAAAGCATAAAAAACACAGTGAGATCTTTATTACGAAGAGAAAAAAACAAACATAAATATGTACACCAGGGCAGCAGCCAGGAATTCTGATAAACTATGACAACTAGGTAAAGTTCCCTTAAGCCCTTAAGGGGCAGATGAAGTACTATTCATCTGTTTCAGTAACCTCGGCATATAAAGGAATTGTGTGGTTAGCACAACACCCAGCCGCCTTTACTCCCCCAACTTAAAGGCTAGTACCCATTTAAAGCTGGGTGGACTTGGGGACTTACACCAGGACCTGAAAAAATTCCAAGGTTCTCACTGAGGTTCAAACCCAGGACTCTCTGGTCGAGCGCTCTACACTGCACGATCACCCATCACCTGTGGGACGGATGGCCCATTGGTGTAGATACTGTCAACCTGAGAGTCTTGGGTTCAATCCTCGGTGAGATCCAAGAGAATATATCCAGGTGATATTCATTTCAAAGTCTCCCCAGCTTTAAATGACTACCTGACTTAAAGGCGGCTGGGCGCTGTGCTAACCATACAATCCCTTCATATGCCGAGGTTATAGAAACAGATGAATTCTACACTTCATCTGCCCCGATGGCCCAGTAGGGTTAAGGGAACTTTACTTTTTTTTTAATGACAACTAGGACCCCTCCCCTAACCCCCACCAATAAATAAATAAAACATTTTGAAAAAGACAAAAGCATTAAGGCCCCTGACTTATGTTCAGGTTACCTCCCCCTCACCACAGCCCTGTGTAAAGTTATATGTTAAAAAATGTAGAAATTCCTTTTACCTTTTTTCGCTTTCTTTTGAATACTTTAACTTATTTAAGTACTCTACTAAGCATTTACTATTTAAAATCTTTTCTGTCATTTTATCTAAACACTGGACCTAAAAAAAAATATAATTTGAGAGAAATTATTGCCTTCCAAGTAGAAAAATAAAATAAAAGGAATTATTTGTTTCTTCAAAGTTATGTTATAATTGACAACTTGCTCATTTCTTAAGTTAACTATAAATCATGTGTGATATATAAATGATGCTTACTTTGACAGTAGATGAGGATAACATTTCACTTTCCTTTAATATCACTATATATGATATTCCCATATTTCGACAATTTTCTTGTAAGGCATCAAAATCCTAGAAAATGATACAGAATTGCTCAAAGACTATTTTTTAAAATGAAATTTCAAGTGAGTTAAATTTTTTTTAAATTTCATGAATGCACCTCTGGTTTGTCAAATAATACATCTGTTCTAAATCCAGCAGACCAAAGTTCTCTTGCCACAGCTAATCTCTCCTTAACCATTAAATGACGTCCTAAACTACACACAATCACATCACAAGGAGAAAGATTATTGTTCTGAAAGAATGAGCAAAATAATTTAATGTAAGACTAATACTATTGATATGACTTGATGAAAACACCCCAATGTAATGACTAATACAACTGATATGACTTAATTAAATACAATGACTAATACTAGTGATAATGGTAATGACTTGATGCTCACCTTTTGATCATCAGCAACAACAGCTGCTAATCTATCAAATGATATACTGATTCCAACACCATGAGGAAATTCACAGGTATTTTGATAAACTTTAAACTTTTCTATCTGTATAAATCATTTAATCATTTAGTAAACATTTTAAAACTAAAGCTTTTATAAAATTTAAGTTCAGTTTAAAAAAAAAAAATTAATCCTCATTTAGTATGGTCCAGGATATAACATTCTCTAACAAATACAAACAGGAAACAATTATAAAGGGGACTTATAAATAATAGTCATAATATCACATAGCAATGGTGAAATGGAAAATTTCAATATTTCATCAAATAATTGAATCACTTTACCAATTTATCATAACGGCCTCCTGCAGCCAGAACTTCAGGTAAAAGTTTCTTCTTTTTCTGACTATCACACATAACTTCAAAGATTACACCAGAATATTGATTGGGATTATAGATGAGACCTACAGTGATGATTATCTGAAATTTTAGGATGAAATGTAATATAAAACAATAAAATAAAGTTAATTATCTGAGATTAATTCATTTCACAATATCTAAGTCTCCTTAATACTGCAATGGAGTTTTTCTTTAATATAATCAGTTTTTGCTGCTTTTGGTCCTGGAAAGATTTCAAATCTCTAAGAAAACTAACAAAAATACAAAAACTAATTCACTAGCTAGCAATATAGTCATGTTGAATTAAAAAAATTCATCCATGTCAGAGTCTCATTAAAATTCCCAACTTCCAATACAAATTAAAAAAAAATTAAACTAACAGATATTAAGCTGTTTCTGGGTCACATTAATGAACTTTTAAAATGGACTATAAAAGTAAATACTTAACTTTGAGATAAATAATAGAATATTTGAATGTATAAATAAAACAAAACAACCCATTGGCCTAAACCCTTGGGAGAAGTACAAAATAAACAATGTGCTCTGTATTGAAATTCAAAAATGGCAATTAGATTCAGAGAATGAATTTTGTCAAAAATGGAGAGATTTCACAATTAAGAATATGTAGTGATACATATACTTCATTATTTTAGAGATATATTATCGAGATTGCAAGATAATTTTAAATGTAAAATAAAATCTATTACAGTATACATGTAATATACTAATGGTGGCTAAATTAAGCTCTTAAAGCTGCACGCAGATCTTTGATGAACCAGTTTTTTTTAATTACTTTTTTATCTAAATCTTGATAAAACATATGGTGCAGCTCTTTAAATTATAAAATGTAGAATGCAATAGTTACGTCATATTTTTTTTATCTACAAGCTTGAAAAAATCAGTATTTAATAATGAAATAATAAAGATGGAACGAAGATATGTTATTTAAACATTTAAAATCTTCATGATGATTGTAAGACTAGGAGAAAATATGACCATAAAAGTTAAGTTGCATCAATTTAAAATAAATGGACTTTCTGAACAGCCTTCCACACAATCACTAACATTTATTTAATGATACTGTATCAAATAAAATATTGCTGTTCACATAAAATAATGTTTTTTACTTCTTTCCCTGGTTAGATATTTAGTTGATTCATAGGTAATTTTGTGTTTTTGAGAATATTTTTAGTCATACATACAGAAGCTGTTTGGTAAATTTATGCCACTAGAGATATTATCTGCTAAAACTTTTGAATGAAAATTTGAACAATGCAAATAGATTCAGTTTTATTGGATTATATTTAAATATTTTAAAGAAGAAAATAGTTTGTTGACATAAAATGCTTACTTTGAGCTTGAGACCTAAACTCACTGCATGTGAAACAATGTTTTCAATATCATGTAGACCACTCTTGGCCCAAGAACTAGCCTTTAATTCAAGTACAAAATATGAAAGCAACTCAATAAAATTGTTCATGATAAAGTAAATGTTATTAGACTTATGCTACAATAGTAAGAATTTTAAAATCAAGGGAAAATATATTATCAGAAAAAGAGACTCACAACAGTTGTTCCTTTAGTAATACTTTTAATGAGCTGATCCTTTGAGATTTTGTCTACTGGACCCTCCAAGTTTAATAAGACATTCAACTGCACTGCTGCCTGTTCTGATAACTTTATCTTTAACTCACTTTCTAAATCTAATATTCGGCCCTTAGTTTTTGTGGCCTTTATGAAGAATAAAAAATGAAAGCAAAATTTAAAAAGAGAAGTCATCTATAATATAATGAACAATGGTGAAGTCTCAATGCTATGTACATAAGTAAAATAAAATAAATACTATTTATAGTCATTAAAATATTTCCGTCAATGAGAATATATCAGAAATGCATATCATTATACATGTACTTGTAAAAATTAATTATCTAATTAATGTGATCAAAAAGACATTAATAAAATATTACCATTAGGCGGCAAAACAAGCATGTAAAGCACATTAATAAGAGTGTTCAAAACATAAACAGTAGTTTATTTCTTACATAAAGACAAACATAAAACATCATTATATAATAGATAATTATATAGAATATTGATAGACAGATAAATCACAGGATATAGATTTTGGGGGATGCAACCAAAATATCTGTAATTCCAGTGTTTCATTTATCATCTTAGATCTTAGTCTGTTCAATGTACATATATATACATATATACTGCTGGGAACATGATGGAATATTACTTCATTACTGATAATTTGTGAAATTATTTGCATTTTTATGTGCTTAGGTTGGTTGCCTTTCAGAATCGATTTTAAGCTTAGACATTTTTTTTTCTTTGTTTTATATGTGATTGCTCTTTCTCTCTACGATTTGCTGGATCAAATGCATCAAAAAGTTAAAAGTCCTAGTATTAAATCAAATGAGACCAATTTAGGAGGGGGGGGTGATGGGAATGGGAGAAAAAAAAATTAAATGTATTAGCTCAATTAAATAAGCCATGAATATCTTACCGTTTTTTCTGTCAGTAATACTAGTGCTGAATTATGTAGGTTTTCTGGAATCCCACAATGCAACAAAACAGCTTTCAGTAATGACATATGGTTGATCCTGACATAGTAATTCCTAGCCTGCATCAGAAAATTAAATATTTGAATGTTTATTTGTATCAATGTGTTAATAATGGGCACAAATAAAAAAAACTTTAAACATTGCATATGCTAAATGTGGTCAAATATGTTTCTTCTTTAAGTGTAGCTAGCATTAAAGGTTTAAATCTGTTATTTTTTTCAGAACTTTTTTATATTTAAGTCTTTCTAAATTAACCTAGTAACTATTACATGTATTTTTATACATGTATATAGATTCAAAGTTATGTTGCTATTTTTCATCACTAACTTAACAAATTCATCCGCATATGCACTAGCCAGATCGGCATCTTCTGAACTATTTTCACCACACATTGTAAGACTTGAAACGATACAGCCAACCTTCTGAATAGTCACATTTGTGGTTCAATACTAACTCTTCATCAAACACTTTGGATTGCTCCTTTAATAAATTTTCACACCTTGTATACACAAAGATTTAAAAATATTTGAGAACTTGTCCAGTTCCAAACTTTTTCCATGCAATAAAGTAAAAGTTCCCTTAACCCTAAAGGGCCATCGGGGCAGATGAAGTGTAGAATTAATTTGTTTCTATAACCTTGGTATATGAAGGGGTTGTGTGGTTAGCACAACGCCCAGCCGCCTTTACTTCCCCAACTTAAAGTCAGGTACCCATTTAAAGCTGGGTAGACTTGTGGGACGACTTTGAAACACATTTTCACCTGGAAAAATTCCACATGGTTCTCACCGAGGATCAAACCCAGGACTCTCAGGTCGATAGTCGAGTATCTAGACCACTCGGCCACCCGTCCCACATTTCCATGCAATACTGACTCCTTTTTTTTCTACAAGTCCATAAAAGGATGAGAAAATAGGTATAAAAAAAAGAAGGAATGAACAGAGATATCTGTTAGTGTGAGCGGACTGATGGTTCGATCTCCGGTCATGACCAATGGATATTTCAGGTCTTGGCTTAAGTCCCCACAATATCTCCCCTGGTGTCTCCAAGGCCATTACACTATTGGCTATAGTGGGGATAAAAGAAGGGCACTATATAAACCGTCCCATTTAGTGGTTTACAGGGTCTAAGAGATTTCATCTCATTGTTACAAGGGACTTTGCACACCTGTTAGCATGAGGGGACAGATGGTAGAGCGATGTAAATTGCATGAATGTTGACCTGAGGGTCATGGTGCAGGTTTCCTCTATGAACCCTGAGGTGCCTCCATGGTCATTGCACTATCAGCTTTGGTGATGATGAATGAAGGGCACAGCAAACACTGTCCCATTAGTGGTTCATACAGATAATCATCTCATCCTTACAATGACTTCACAGACCTGTTGGAGTGGCAAGCTAGACAGACCAACTGAGAATGGTGTGCATCAAAACATCTATGGCATCTCCAGAAAACAGTGGCATGTCAGTGCAGGCAGAAAATTTTTAAATGCAGTCCTGAATTTATACAAATTAATTAAGCATCCGGATTTTCAGTTGCCAGGTATTTTAATGTCTACCTGTATATGCAATGTGATTAATCTCTCAGATTGAATTTTTTTTCTTTTTATGTATCTCTTAAATTTTTACTGTCATATCTAGATGTTTGGAATATTTATTTTATTATTAAGTCAAATTTTAATCTGACAAGTTTATACAATTTAATAATGGAGTGGCTCCAAATTTAATGTTTTGACCTCACTGGCATATATACTGTGCAGGAAAATGTATGACAGTTTACTTTGATCAATGTAAAACAACAACAGACCTGCAATGATGGATATTTGTTGATAATTTCCTGCACCACTGTCAACACTTCAGCATCAGGGATTAAACTGGCACTGTAAACATATGGGGAAAAACACTTTCAGCTTTAACATAGACATTATCTTTGAAAAAACGTAACAGCACAAGCTCAGGGCATTCGTAAAAATATTATCATATAAAACTAGCAGAGTTCAAGACAACTAACCTGTTTGATGGGGTAATTATATCGAATGAACATTCTGTAAGCTCTTTAGGGTGGACATTGAAAAGAACATTATAGAACTTTTTTTCTCTAAACACTCTTCCAATCGCATATCTTTTCAAAGACTGGACATTATTCCGCATTACAAAACGAGCTAAAGGCACCTAAAGGAAATATAAAGAGTGGCACATAACATAATTTCGATGTCACAGATAATATAGAAATATGATAGCAGTTATCAGCAATAAAAATTTTCAGAACTGATCAGCTATAGGGCAACTACAGCCTGTGGGCCAAATCCCCCCCCCCATACTAGTTGACCCGGCCTGCCACTGAAGCACAGCACTAGCATTGTATATTATAATGTTTACCTTTAATTTTAGTTCATCCATCTGCTCATTGTATATTATAATGTTTACCTTTAATTTTAGTTCATCCATCTGCTCATTGTATATTATAATGTTTACCTTTAATTTTAGTTCATCCATCTGCTCATTGTATATTATAATGTTTACCTTTAACTAATTTTAGTTCATCCATCTGCTCATTGTATATTATAATGTTTACCTTTAATTTTAGTTCATCCATCTGCTCATTGTATATTATAATGTTTACCTTTAACTAATTTTAGTTCATCCATCTGCTCATTGTATATTATAATGTTTACTTTAATTAATTTTAGTTCATCCATCTGCTCATTGTATATTATAATGTTTACCTTTAACTAATTTTAGTTCATCCATCTGCTCATTGTATATTATAATGTTTATCTTTAATTAATTTTAGTTCATCCATCTGCTCATTGTATATTATAATGTTTACCTTTAATTTTAGTTCATCCATCTGCTCATTGTATATGTTTACCTTTAACTAATTTTAGTTCATCCATCTGCTCATTGTATATTATAATGTTTACCTTTAATTTTAGTTCATCCATCTGCTCATTGTATATTATAATGTTTACCTTTAACTAATTTTAGTTCATCCATCTGCTCATTGTCCATGAGATAGCACTAACACCATGTATTAGAAAATAAAAAAAAATAATGCCATGCATGACTGACCATTTTAAAAAAAAAACATGACATACTCTGTGGTCAAATGGAAGAGTGACGATTCCTCCTCTGTGATCCATTACCATTACTATCTGCTCATTTTCTTCATAAACACTACATTTTGGCATCATTAGTGGCAAGGGAATATGTATGGCTCCATGACTAGTGAAAACCTGCAATAATACTGTCTCTAGCTGTTGATAAACTAAGGCTGTCTTCCATGAGATGATATTCTGTAGATGTTATAAAAGCCAAGTCAAACTTACTAAGAAGACAAAAATAATTTTTCCTTTAAATATTTTGAAAATACAGTCAGACCCCATTGACTGACTGTTCTGTTTAAGATTAATTTTTATTAAAAATAAAAGCTGTCAATAATTGCAGGGACAGTAAATTACAGCTGAAAATGTGCAATATATAAGTCTACATTCCATATTATTGCACATATCCCAGTTTTTTAACATATTATTGCTCAGTTTAGTGCTATTTCTTTATAGTGCTGTTAGCTGTCTTCTGTAGAACCACAGTTTATGCCTATTTGGTTTGTCTCAGGGCTTTAAAAAAAATACCCACTACAGCTTAGAAAACATGTCTCAACTTCAACTGTGAAATCACTTTAATAATGGTCAAAATATATAAACAGACATATGAATATATAACTGGTCAAAATATATAAACAGACATATGAATATATAACTGGTCAAAATATATAAACAGACATATGAATATATAACTAACTGATTACAAATTATGTTTAGACTGATTTTCAATATTACTGAATAGAAGTCTAGATATAGCCTGCAAAATGCTGCTCCGACATAATGCTTTTTTTTTCTTATGTATAATTTGTCATTCATTTATCCAAATTTTATTTCAAAACCGTTTGGACAAAGAAAATATGGTAAAACTACAGCATTTGCTGAAACCAGGGTTTATAAGTCATAAAAAAATATGTAAGTTTAAAAGTACTTTATTTAATATCATTTTATTGACATATAAATCTCATGGTAAAAACAACAAAAAACTTTGGTGTCCACCTACTCACGTAATTGTTTTATTTTCATTAATAATTTATTTTAAAAATGGCTCTTAAAAAAATGTAATGATTACAAAAAGAATTAAAAGCTTTTTTATATGTTACATACATATGACTGATTGTATCATCCTTTTTTACATGTTTTTATTTCACTGAATGAATTTGTTTAGTTACGCACTGTCTTAGAAAGTATTCATTAAATGTATTCATTAAATCTCTTTATAGTTTCAGTGATTTAATTTATCTAATTCACTACAAATATTTATAAATACAGTGTTCTAATTTATAAAATATCAATGGGTTTTAAATTTAGTATATGTGGTTTAGAACTCTGTAACAATACTGTGTGAATCTTCATATTTTCAATATACAAATTTGACTTTTTGATGAGCAAGACAATTATGTATTCTTATATGTCAAATGAAAGGAACTTACATCAAAATTGCTTTGATCATAAGTGACATCATGTAAAGGTGAGCCTTTCTGTTTAAAAATAGCATTTAGCATATATCTGTAGGAAGTGGACTGTGGGTTACCTATTGTTGACCTCAGAATCTCACTGAGTTCTGTCTCCTGCATCAATGGAAGTGGAAGAAGGTCAGAACTCAACAATTCCTTGGAGGTTGGTCTCATGGATGGCTCATGATTAAGCAGCCAGCGAATAATTTTAGCCTGGTAGTGGCAATATGAGAAATAAATAACTTAGCTTCAGAAATAAATTAAAATTATTAGTTTAATGTTAACCATGAAGCCAGGAAAGTACTAAATCACAAAGATGTTTATTATGTCAAATAGGGGTGTGCCGGAATCCGGTTCCGCTGGATTTTGCACTATCCGGTGAAATCCGGTTCCGCCGGATTTACATGTATCCGGAACTACCAGATTCCGGAATCCGGAATATACCGGGTTTCGGAATTTGCCAGATTTTGTGACTCACCGGATCATAATCTGAAATAAAAGTAATTCTCTTTCCCGAATTTCACACGATCACGATGCATTAATCGATTGTTTCAAGCGTTGAGCTTGTTTCTTAAGGCTTGAATAATGGCTTTGTCAAATGCCAATTGAATTCATTAAAATGTGTATTTCCATTTTCAAACTTGTAAAGTACAGAAATACAGAATTATTGTTCTCAAATCTCAATTCAATTCAATCTTGTTATTTGTTTTTTCCAATTAATTATCCATTTCAATACACATCATAAACTATGAACATTCGAACAATAACAATAAGCAATAAGCATCCATCATCCAATGAGCCAATGACAAGACGAGATGAACTCAGATGGTGAGTCTGACTTTCTCCTCAGATTCAAAATAATTAGTGCACTACAATAGTTAAAAATTACACTGCCAAGTGGCAAGTGCCAAAGTAATGAAAGTAATAGACTAATAGTAAAGTTGTTTTCCTTTGACCTCGCAGCGAGTTAGAACTTAACAGCGAGTTTAGTTACATATGGATAATAACTTATTATCAATCTGCCTTTTATTCTGATTTCAGTGATTTCTGAATAATTTCTATTTTCTAATTTATTTCAAAGTTCTTCACTTCCAACTTCCAATCAGCCAATGTCATTTAGGCCAACTGTTCAGAAGGTATCCAACCCCTCAGAATTACCGGTATCTGCAAAGTACCAAAATCCGGATCCGGTACCGGTGGATTTCGCATATGAAAACCCGAATCCGGTTGGAAAAACGGATCCAGCACACCCCTAATGTCAAAGTAATAAATTACAAGTTATTGAATGATTTTAGAAAAATGCATTTTTAGAGAAAAAATAGACATGAATAACTGTTAGTGACAGTACCTGACAGTTTAATCCATCACTTTTAAAATCTTCTGGTAAATTGACCTCAGGCTGACGAAGGCTATTTATTATCCTAACTCTCTCCATACCAGTGGATAGAGACTTGTAACACATTTCAAAGAAAATAATGCCAAGACTGTAAATATCTACTTTCTGAAGAAAAAAAATTTAAAAATAATTGAATATGACATTCCACTGGAAGATAAATTTATAAAACTAATCAATGTAGAAGGTTGTCAAATCTTGAGTTAACACCCCTGTGTATTAGTCAAAGCTATTTTGTGGAACTGATTTTGTTAACTAATAACTTAAGGAGGTCAGGGCATGGTGTAAAGACCAACCTAGAGCTGAACATCAAAATGTATAACCAGGGGTAGAGAGTTGCCTACAGTCATTTGAGATGGTCAGTTGAAGGCTGAAAACTGTAAAGAATGGTCACTTAGACCAATGACAGCATAGAAGGTTGTGTCATTGTTGGACTTGGTCATATTCTATTTATATGATTAAAGTGATTTTTACTGTATTATGTTTAAGTAATATGGATAGTTTAAAACCTCTTTAAAAGGAATTGTGCAATAATTTATGACATTGGTCTTACTGGAATATATGTATTAAATGTGTTATTTTAATGTGCCGTAAATAAACTGGTATTTTGCTCTGACAAGCTAGTCATAAGAATGTGTTAGAATGACTGTGAATTTGAGTAAAAAAATCTTTCATAAGTATGTACAAGCATGCAATATTCACCTGGTCATAATGTACTTTGCCCATTCCATTCATGATTTCAGGGCTGACATACAGAGCTGTGCCAACTCTACCCGTCAGATTACCATCTCCACTGCTACAACCAGATCTGGAGATATTCAAACCCATGTCTTGTGAGGGCAGAGTAGGATCTAATACTGCTCCTTGCTGAATCAAATACAAGATAAAAAATAACCATAAAAAAAAACTAGTGATTTTTATGAAGAGTGAATCAGGTCAAAATGTACATACCTTGGCAATAATGTCAGTTGTTTATGAAGAGTGAATCAGGTCAAAATGTACATACCTTGGCAATAATGTCAGTTGTTTATGAAGAGTGAATCAGGTCAAAATGTACATACCTTGGCAATAATGTCAGTTGTTGCCAGCCCAAAGTCTCCAATTTTCACATGATCATGTGAATCTAAGAAAATATTCACTGGCTTTAAATCTCTGTGAATCATGCCCTGTAAGTTGACATTTATAACATGAATTAACATTTCATTTCTAACTGTGCAACAGTAATATTTGTATTTGAAAAAAAATGATGTTATTCACAACAGTGACAGTCAGAGCTGTCATTTTTGGGGGCACTAGTCTATGGTACAATTGGAGGCCATAGTCTAATTGACCATTTGAGACCACTGTCTAAGGTGACATTTGTGGTCCTAGTCTAAGGTAACATTTGAGGCCCTATTCTAAGGTAATATTTGAGGCTCCTGGTCTAAGGTAACATTGGAAAACCTAGTCTATGGTAACATTGGAAGCCCTAATCTAAGGTGACATTTGAGGACCTAGTCTAAGGTAACATTTGAGGCCCAAGTCTAAGGTAACATTGGGGGGCCTAGTTTAAGGTAATTTTGGGGGGGGGCATATTAAGGTGACAATGGAGGCCCTAGTCAAAGGTAATATTGGAGGCCCTAGTCAAAGGTAATATTGGAGGCCATATTTAAGGTGACAATGGGGGCCCTAGTCAAAGTTAATATTGGGGGCCATAGTCTAAGGTAATATTGGGAGCCATAGTCTAAGGTAATATTGGGGGCCATAGTCAAAGTTATTATTGGAGGCCATATCTAAGGTAATATTGGGGGCCCTAGTCTAAGGTAACATTGTGGGCCATAGTCTAAGGTAATATTGGGGGCCATAGTCTAAGGTAATATTGGGGGCCCTAGTCTAAGGTAATATTGGGGGGCCCTAGTCTAAGGTAATATTGGGGGCCCTAGTCTAAGGTAATATTGGGGGCCATAGTCAAAGGTAATATTGGGGGCCATAGTCAAAGGTAATATTGGGGGCCCTAGTCTAAGGTAATATTGGAGGCCATATTTAAGGTGACAATGGGGGCCATAGTTAATATTGGGCTCCATAGTCTAAGGTAACATTGGAAATGGAGACCTGCCAGAGAGTGAAACTCACCCATACATTTTTTATAATTGATTCAGTAAGTTGAACTTTATTTTCATTGTTTTTTTACAGTTAAAAGTCCTCCTAATGGGGCCTCATTACAAGTGGCAGATGCCAAGTTTGCTTATCCATAAGAATACTTACAGTCAGTTTTTTCATACAATAACAAAAGATCACAAATTATTATGAATCTTACTTTGCCATGTATATGAGCTAATCCTTCAATTATTTCCCGGAAAAGTCTCCACACACGATTCATGTCATTACATAAGCCAGCATCAATACAGTTCCTTAGTGTACTTTTCTCACAATACTCCATCTATTTTCAAAATAATGATAGTTTTTTTTTTATATTCTAATCAAAACTAAAAATATAAAACAATGAAAGTTGAAAAAAAAAACAACTGTATCAATATAATTATAGTGTTACCTGAATGTAGAGTATTTTTAGCAACATGACCTCATTTCTTTTATAGCTAGGTATACTTGGCTCCACTGACACCTCCGTCTGGCATAAAGAAATACATGTATATATTTTACAAAGTGGCAAGCGACAATTAAGCCCAATTTATCTCTATGTCTTACTTTAAACTGAGAATTGCATGAAATTAAATGTTGTGCCTGGGTGAATCTTTCATATGCTTCAAAGTTATGATCATGCAGTAGAAATTAAAATAAAATCAAAATAAAAAAGTCTTACATACCACAGAATTTGTTTTATTTTTACTATCTAGATTTTCATCATCAAATATAATACTATCTTCAGATCTGTCCATTTTAGGCCTTTAAAAAGGAAACATTAGAATATAACTTAAATTAGAAGAAAACACAGAACAATTAATTTCATATTAAAATGTATTCAGCACATACAAAAAAGAAAAAAGATACTAATTAACTAATGTTCTCCAAATTGACGTCATCAATGAAGCCAATATTCTAAATAACTAATGTTCTCCAAATTGAGGTCATCAATGAAGCCAATATTCTAAATAACTAATGTTCTCCAAATTGACGTCATCAATGAAGCCAATATTCTAAATAACTAATGTTCTCCAAATTGACGTCATCAATGAAGCCAATATTCTAAATAACTAATGTTCTCCAAATTGACGTCATCAATGAAGCCAATATTCTAAATAACTAATGTTCTCCAAATTGACGTCATCAATGAAGCCAATATTCTAAATAACTAATGTTCTCCAAATTGACGTCATCAATGAAGCCAATATTATAAATAACTAATGTTCTCCAAATTGAGGTCATCAATGAAGCCAATATTCTAAATAACTAATGTTCTCCAAATTGACGTCATCGATGAAGTCAATATTCTAAATAACTAATGTTCTCCAAATTGACGTCATCAATGAAGCCAATATTCTAAATAACTAATGTTCTCCAAATTGAGGTCATCAATGAAGCCAATATTCTAAATAACTAATGTTCTCCAAATTGACGTCATCAATGAAGCCAATATTCTAAATAACTAATGTTCTCCAAATTGACGTCATCAATGAAGCCAATATTCTAAATAACTAATGTTCTCCAAATTGAGGTCATCAATGAAGCCAATATTCTAAATAACTAATGTTCTCCAAATTGACGTCATCAATGAAGCCAAAATTCTAAATAACTAATGTTCTCCAAATTGAGGTCATCAATGAAGCCAATATTCTAAATAACTAAAGTTCTCCGAATTGACGTCATCAATGAAGCCAATATTCTAAATAACTAATGTTCTCCAAATTGACGTCATCAATGAAGCCAATATTCTAAATAACTAATGTTCTCCAAATTGAGGTCATCAATGAAGCCAATATTCTAAATAACTAAAGTTCTCCGAATTGACGTCATCAATGAAGCCAATATTCTAAATAACTAAAGTTCTCCAAATTGAGGTCATCAATGAAGCCAATATTCTAAATAACTAAAGTTCTCCAAATTGACGTCATCAATGAAGCCAATATTCTAAATAACTAATGTTCTCCAAATTGAGGTCATCAATGAAGCCAATATTCTAAATAACTAAAGTTCTCCGAATTGACGTCATCAATGAAGCCAATATTCTAAATAACTAATGTTCTCCAAATTGAGGTCATCAATGAAGCCAATATTCTAAATAACTAAAGTTCTCCAAATTGACGTCATCAATGAAGCCAATATTCTAAATAACTAATGTTCTCCAAATTGAGGTCATCAATGAAGCCAATATTCTATATAACTAAAGTTCTCCGAATTGACGTCATCAATGAAGCCAATATTCTAAATAACTAATGTTCTCCAAATTGAGGTCATCAATGAAGCCAATATTATAAATAACTTAAGTTCCCAAAAGTTCTCCTCTAGTTTTATAATATCTGTGAGGATAGAGAGGTCCAGCATATTTTTTAACACTGACTGCAGTATTTAGAATTTTTTATCAATCAATAAATAACCTCAATAACTAGCACAAGTGATTTCATCAGATGAATACATTTTTAAACACAGTTTTATTTTTTAACAACATTTTATATTTCCTTTGTAAAATGAAGCAAAATAATACATGTACAATGTATCAATTTAAAGCAATTCATTATTGTTAGTTTTTCCTTAATGGTTGTCTCCTTTTGAGAATTCAAAATCTGTTGTTTTTTTGACACTTTGTGTATAAAAAATCCATTACTGATCATCTGGTGTTCCTAACCATGCCAAAAATTATTCATAAAAATTGATTACATATTACAAGTATATCTAAACAAACTTACATAAAAGATGTACCAAAAACATCAGCTTCATCTTCAGATGAAGATGATGAAGAAGAGTCCAAACTGTTCATTGCACCTGAAATGAAGATATTAAGATAAATGATTTCAGTCATTTATCATCACGATTTATTTTATTACTTGAATTATTTTTAATTATTTTTCTAAATTACAAGCACTTTTAAAAATATTGGCATAAAATATAAAAGAGGTAATGGATTTGGAATTTATTAATTAAAGAAATGGCAAAGTCTGCATTTCTGAAATATATAGTAAATATTTTAAGTTTGCAACAGTGACATCGCAAAGCACTTAAGGGGCCCCTTCTCCAATTGGGTGAATCTAACGTAATAGTTCTCCCAGTGGGATCACTAAGTCCTATAATGGTGTATGTCTTGTGATTCAGTTTTAAAATGTTTGAATTTCTGTGTGAACATTACATTTTCTATCTTAAGTTATTTTCAAATATTACAAAAATTAACTACTGATCATTGATAGCATTACATTTACTGTTAACTTTTATAATTTTAATTTACATGCATCAAGAGATGTTGTCCATTCGCTGGTTTCATCTGTTGCCCTTGGAACCAGATTTTCCAAATCAGCCATTGGATCAAAGCTTGAATTGGCTGACCTGACTCCTGCAGTGAGGATGGGGGTTTTGGTCAAAGGTATCACTTTCACAATATGAGGAGCTTTTTTAGTTGCAATGGCTGCTTCTTGAGTTTGAGAGGAAGGAGTGTAACTAGATGAAGAGTCTGACAGGGCTAAGTTATCACTGATTTCAATCCATGAACAGTAATATCTAAAAGATAGTTACAAAATGATTAAGTAAATACATTTAAAGAAAACATTCTCTATTAGAAAAGTTCAAAGCTGTAAAATGATTACCTGACAACATTTTCATGATTCAGTCGAGATAAAAGTTTCACCTCTCTCTTCATTTTTTTGTTGAACATTTTACTTCTGGGATTTAAAGGAATTCTTTTAATGGCATAGAATCTACCATCTAGTTTGTTCTTTACCTAAATGAAAAATTAAATAAACCATATTAAATATCTTTTGAAAAAGAAAAAGGTAACATTTTTGTTAGAATATGAATATGAAAAAAGAAATGCAAACAAATATTTATTTTACCTTGATGACATCACCAAATCCACCTTTACCTAAGACTCTCAAAAGCTCAAACTCTGAAGCTAATCGTGACTGGCCACTTGCCACTAAACTATTTAAATACTCAAATTCTTCTTCTTCTTTTGTGTCGGAATTATCCTCACTTGCTTCATCCATATCTTTTGCTAAAAACAATTTTGCATGTTAAATGTTAACAGTTTTTATATACAATTGTATACATTTTTTTAGCAAAGTCTTGATTAAATGCAAAAAGGATATAAAAATATCCATAAATATCATTCAATCATATGCTAAACTTATGTTTTGAAATTTCTGATAAAAAAGCTTTCGCTAATTTATTAGTAAATATATAATTTATTTAATATTATTAAACAGCTGACCTACAAAATTCAATTTATCTACAAATAAACACACCATAAAGATTTCAACTAATGCAGAGAATATTTCCATAAAAAATAAATCCACTTCACTTTTCCAGTCCCATTTTTAAATAAACATTATCCACAGTAAACATAAACAAACTTTTCATTAATAAACTGGTTAAAAGTTCTTGACTGCAAAGATAAAGATGACAAAATAAAGTTAGGGCTACACGGTCGATAAATGAATGAGGTGCATCTCACTTAAACTTTAAGGGGATGTCTTTTATAGAAAATGGCTGATTTAGTTCTCAAAGTAAAAGATTATTTTGAAGATAAATAAAATGATATATCAATAGGTTCCTACCTGTGGATGATCTGTTTTGAGTACTTTCACCTACATTAACTATTGGAACCAAAAGTAATTTTTCCTTGATAAAGCCATGTTCTAACAACTGGGCAGCGGTCCACCTCAGCCTTTCATCTCTAAGTAAACATCTAAAGAGAAATATTTTGGATTTATTTAAATACCAGAATAATTTAAAAACAGTTAAGAAAAAAATTACTAGTAATAACTAAATGACTTAATATGAAGACATTACTTGTTTAAAAAATCTTGAAGGACAGCAGGCAAAGAACTAGGTATATCAGGTAAGGATTTCATTAAAGGATGGCCTACTATTAGTGTTAATAACA
The DNA here is from genome assembly GCA_021962125.1 of Bulinus truncatus. Lineage (NCBI taxonomy): Eukaryota > Metazoa > Mollusca > Gastropoda > Planorbidae > Bulinus > Bulinus truncatus. The sequence continues at coordinate 4,061,066 of JAGDYQ010000020.1, forward strand.
TCAAACCCTGGAAGATAATTACAATAAATATTTTAAGAAAAATAAATTTGAAAAAATAAAAAAAAAAATAACCTATAAAAATCAGATCAAACAATTTCTATTTACCAGTTGATATATGTCTCCCTTTTGTCCACCTCGTCCCAACACCATTGGTCTGGTATCTGAAAAGCGAACGCCAGGTCTGGTTTTATCTACAGTTTCATACAAGTCTCCAAGTCTATAAAAATTTAAAAAAATAGTAAATAAATTACATTATAAGCCAAAATTAAAAATTAACTTAACTTATAGGTCACCAAAAATATATCTTATCCTAATGTTTTATGTAGGGAGCGACCGATATGCCTTTTTACCGATAGTCCGATACCAATATTTTCCCCCAGCATTTTTACTGATACCGATATTTTCTTTTTAGGGGCTGTCCATTATTAATGTCAACAAATTTTCGGCGATTTTTACCTCCCCCCCTTCCCCCTTGTCAACAACTTGTCAAACTTGCAGAGACCCCCCTATAAAATTACGTCAACATTTGATTACTCCCCCCCCCCCCCAAAAAAAAGGTGGCTTCCAAAATGTTTATGTGGCAAAATTAGTAGGAATATAGTTAGTGTAATTAAAATACTGAATGTTAAGCGAGTGTGTACCACAGAACTACAAACGCTGCTTAATTTTCCTATTTATTAAGTAATTGTATTAAATTAAAAAAAGGAACATTGTTGACGTTAACTTTTCTTGACCTCCTTCCCCTCCCCCCTTGTCAACAATTGTCAAAAATTTTCTGACCCCCCCTCCCCCCAATTTTGTTGACGTAATTAATGGACAGCCCCTTAAGCAACAACAATGCCAAACACGTGTTTTTCTCGTGCTGTATGACTTATGTCAACTCATCATCATCATCATCATCATTGCCCTTCACCCATGGCAGGGTATAGGCCACCAACAACAGTTCTCCAGAGTCCTCTGTCCTTTGCTATCTTCTCCAGCTGGTTCCAGTTGTGTCCCATCTTGATGGTGTCCGCTTCCAGGTCTCGACGCCACGTATTTCTTGGGCGACCTCTCTTCCGTTTACCTTGGGGGTTCCACCTCAGTGCCTGCCTCGTGATACTGGCTGCCGGTTTGCGTAAGGTGTGTCCTATCCAGCCCCATCGCCTCTTTCTGATCTCTTCTTCAGCTGAGAGTTGGCAGGTCTTTTCCAAAAGGCTGACATTGCTGATGGTGTCTGGCCAGCGAATTTGGAGGATTCTTCTGAGGCAGCTGTTTGTAAATGTTTGGACTTTCCTTAGTGTAGTCTTAGACATCTTCCACGTTTCCGCTCTATACAGCAGGACTGATTTCACGTTGGTGTTATAGAGTCTAATCTTGATGTCTAAGGACAACTCTCTGGAGGACCAGACATTCTTTAGCTGCATGAAGGAGGCTCGGGCTTTACCAATTCTCGATTTGACATCTGCCTCTGTGCCACCCTGCTGATCTATAACACTACCCAAGTAAACGAAGGACTGCACCTCTTCCAGCTGTCTTCCTTGTAGGGTGATGGGATTTGTGCTGGTGGAGTTTATTTTTAAGATCTTGGTTTCGTCTTGGTTTATATTGAGGCCAACCTCGAGCGCTGCGGCTGAGACTTTATCTGTCTTCTCCTGCATCTGTTGGTGGCTGTGGGAAAGGAGAGCAAGATCGTCTGCAAAGTCTAGGTCGTCAAGCTGGCTCAATAATGTCCACTGGATTCCATTTCTTCGTTCTCTGGTAGATTTTTTCATGATCCAGTCGATTGCAAGAAGGAAAAGGAATGGTGACAACAAGCATCCTTGTCTGACTCCAGTTCGCACCTGGAAGCTTTTTGTGAGCTGTCCTCCATGGATTACTCTGCATGACATACCCCTGTACGAATTCTTTATGATGTTAACTATCTTTGGTGGGATTCCGTAGTGTTGAAGGAGCTTCCAGAGGGTCTCTCTATCTATACTGTCAAACGCCTTTTCAAAGTCCACAAAGTTGACATACAATGGTGAGTTCCACTCTAGGGACTGTTCTACTATAATGCGAAGTGTTGCAACAAAGGGTAAGGCTCAAGAAGAATATGCAGAAGCACACAGGGTAGTGAAGAGGAGTATTCGGAACGACAAGAAAAACTATGTGAAGGGCCTGGCAGCGGAGGCAGAACAGGCAGCATATAGCGGGGACATAAAAATGCTATACAGCATAACCAAGAGACTCTCAGGGAAGATGAACAAGCCAGAAAGACCTGTCAAAGACAAGCAGGGAAAAACCATAAACAGCCTAGATCAACAGTTAAACAGATGGGCTGAACACTTTGAAGAACTCCTTAATAGACCAGCACCGCTGAACCCCCCAGACATTGAACCAGCTAAAGTGGATCTCCCGATCTGCTGCGAAAAGCCCACAAGAGAAGAGATCAGGAAAGCCATCACCCTGATGAAAAATGGAAAATCAGCTGGACCAGATGACATTCCAGCAGAAGCACTAAAGGCAGATTTGAATACATCAGTAGAGATGCTATACCCTCTCTTTGGGAGGATCTGGGATGAAGAAGACATACCAGCAGACTGGAAGAAAGGTTACCTTGTCAAGCTTCCAAAAAAAGGTGACCTCAGCAACTGCAGCAACTACAGGGGTATCACATTACTATCTGTACCAGGCAAGGTTTTTAACAGGATTCTATTGGAGAGAATGAAAGATATAGTAGACCCACAGCTGCGAGATGAGCAGGCAGGCTTTCGAAAAAACAGATCGTGCACAGATCAGATTGCAACACTTCGTATGTCAACTCATGTTCACATATTTTGTAACACTTCGCCCACGCATGTCTTGTTTACCCCCCCCCCCAACTTCCCATCCCAAAAATAAATACACACAGATGTTCACTAATTGTATCATTCAAGGTCATACACTAGAATTAAGAAATGCCAATCCTATTGTTTCAAGGTCATATATCTGATGCAATTTTTGTAGACGTAACAATTTCTGTGTACGGGTTTTTTTTTCCTTTTTTTAAAATCTTGTCTGATCTGGTTATAGAATTGGGTTATTTACTGATTTTTTTTTTCTGCAAAAAAAACAATGTATCGGCAGCCAAAAAACGGCCGGTAAGATAGTTAACCCACAGTACCAATATCGGTTCGACTATGGGTCGCTCCTACAACAATCGGCCGATCCGATATTAACCGATAGTGCCAATATCGGTCCGATACCAATCCGATTATCGGTCGCTCCCTAGTTTTATGCAATAAGCAAATGTGAGCATGAAAAGGTATAAAACCAAAACTTATAAAAATATATAAAATGGGAAAATGATTATTATCCCATTTTCTACCAAATGAAAGTGAAAATGAAAACAAATAATGAGTTTACTATTTTTATAAATGATTGCTGTGATAAGTCTACCAAACTGTAATTTTAAGAATACAAAGCAGCTGATGCTGTACAATAAGAACTTGAAACATCAAAACTAAAAGAGATAAAAGCTGTAAGCTGCTTTAATAACATTTATTAAATTTGAACCTTTAGGGTGTTTACAATCTTTGCCTTGGGGTGTTTACAATCTTTGCCTTGCTTGAATAATCACCAATAGAGAACAATTATCTTGTCACAAAATCAATAAATGTTTGTAAACAATAGACTTGAACAACAATTAAAAAATAATCTGGTGATTTGAGCATTAATGTACAAACATTTTTTAAAACAATGTAACACAGACCATACATTTTGTTTAAAACAATGTAACACAGACCATACATTTTGTTTAAGACAATGTAACACAGACCATACATTTTGTTTAAAACAATGTAACACAGACCATACATTTTGTTTAAAACAATGTAGCACAGACCATACATTCACTGCTTAACATAGTTTCTTCACTCAGAAGGGTAATGCTGTATTAATCAGGTAAGATGCTTTGGTGCTAAAAACAATTAATCTGTTTTGTTATTCAGGTTCCCTAAATATATCCTTGTTTAATCAAAAAGTAACCCATTTTATATTAACTTCTGAAAAATTTGGAAATATCTTAACAGTGTATTTTTTTAATCACTGATAGTGTATTACATTAATTTTGTTTTGAGTCAATTTTTTTTTAATATTTCAAGAGTAGTAACATAGTGTATTAACATTTGCTAGTCGGTTGGTAATTTTGCATAGTTCTTTTCTAAAGGTAACATTTTGTAAATGTATTGTTGTTGAGGGCTGGTGAAGAGTCTGACCGTCAAAGACAGTCAGCAATAATTACTAGTGATTGGACAATACCAATTTGATTCTGATTCTTCTCTAAAATATTGATTCTGATTCCTGGCATCATACTTTCATTTAAATAGTAATTAAGAAAAATATTTAATTAATATTTAATTATCACATTAAGTAAAAATATTCAGCTATAGATAAGGATTTTGTTACAACAGGTGCAATTAATCATAATTATAGAGCTTAAAGTGAAATATGATTTTGAATGGCTATGGCATCAATGTAAGCAGATACACTCACAAACTCAAACACAGACTCACACATACACTCAACTGTTGACAGGAGATGAAAATCTTTTGAAAGGGGATTCACTGACAATTATACATATCTATTGACAGGAGATATGTAAATACATCACCATGTGCATAGGTGACATCACACATTTCACCAATCCTATCATTTTTATAATCAATGATGTCATACTATTACCACCATATGTGCACTGATGTCATTTCATGTCAAAATAAATATAAAATGTCAATAACTGTTTTGATGTCACACTAAACTAGAGGATGTAATGATGTTAGTGCACCATAAAGTGGAAAGGAGACATCACATGTTTTTATAATAGAATAACATATGAAGTCAAATGGTTACCATCATTCATACAAATTATGTCAGGTAACTAAATATGGTTATTGACACAAATGATACTAATGTTAAGTGACAAAGCAATCTTACAATGGGCATGTATGTCAATAAATGTATTGATATCATACAGAGCTTGAGTAACGATTGTTAGTGCCACACAATGTACACAGGTGATATCACACAATGTACACAGGTGATATCACACAATGTACACAGGTGATATCACACAATGTACACAGGTGATCAGGCTAGCGGAGCCGGAGCCGAGGAGCCGTACTTTTTGCCGAAAAAATCTGGCGGCTCCACGGCTCCCAAATTTTTTTTTTTAAAGCAGAATTTTTTTTTTTAGCTTTAAAATTCCAAATTTGTTTGATTGTTTGCCTCGTACAATTTGAAATGTTGTCATTTCCAAATGAAAACCACAACAGTAACAGCATTTTAATGATAGCGTGCACGCACATCACCACAAGAAATCTTTAATGGGGAATCGTTTTGTGTTCGTTTTAAATCTTGTTTACCCTCCGAAAGTTTTTTAATGGCATGTTATTTGTTATATATAAAGTTAAAACAGTTTTATTTCATAGAATAATTGTATCAATCATTTAAAAATAAATTTTTACTACGCGACAAATAGAACGTGTCATTTTGTATATTATTTGATTGCAAAGTTGTAATAGACTAAAAACAAAATGGTCGCTTTCTGTATTTAACAATTTTATTATAAACAGAATAGCTGAAATAGAGTAGATAAATTTATAAGGCTGTGGGTCCGAATAACAATCAGACTTTATTGGGACGGGTCCGAATAAAAATTGGAGTTTATTGGTTCCCGGGTCCGAATAGTCACTTCGAATTTATAAATAATAAATATAAATACTGAAGTCTTTAAAATATTTTAAATAATGTATCATTTTACTATTTGCTAATTTGATCATTGAAATAACTTTTTATTACTTATGTAAATGGCGACTAGTAGGGGTTGTCGGTTTTTAAAAACCGGCGGCGAAAAACCGGTTTTTTGATGAAAGTCGAAGCATTCAACAATCGTTTTTTTTGGCTTTAAATGTCGGTTTTAGCTTAGAACTTAACAAATAGCCAAAAATGTTGATACATTCCACGATATTACAGAGAAATCTAGGAAACTGTGACTTTCCAATGAACTCCTTCCTCAGTCCGACCTGTGTACAATGGCATTGATAGAAAATAACTGTAGAGCGATACAAAAGAGAAGGCGTACCCAAGTGGTTGAGGGGTAACTTGAAGATTGGATGGAGGTGAAGGGGACGGTATATACACATTGAGAGATTTATTGCATCCATTTCCTCGACCTGGAAAGAGGGCTAAATTCAAGTCGTTAACTAATTCCACAAAGCAACCGATGGTTTTTTTTTAGCGCACGAATTTAGTGTTGACTTGCGGAAGTGTACAACTTGAAACGGGGGGGGGGGGGGGGGTATATAACCGGTGCCTTCCTAGCTCATCACTAAGCAATAGACAGAACGGGGCTATTTGGAGAGGTGCAGAGGTGTTTGTGTACTGTGTCACATATATAGATAACGTTAGAAACTTATACAGAGGATGAGAGAGGGAGAGAGGGAAAGGCAGAAAGTGAATACCATGAGTAGAAAGAGAACCGTAATTTCTATAGACTATATATATAAATAAGCTCTATACTGAGGTCTACATCACAACGGTCTGTGTGAGGCAAACCAAACCTCTTTCTTTGACAATATAATATAAATGAAACATGAGAAAGAAAGGTCATGATAGAAATGTGTTTAGTTATAAAGCAGTTTAAATGAATATATAGATACCCAGTAGACAGCAGTAGTATTTTTACTGTCTAATTGATAATTTTTTTCTTGTATTTATTGTTTTACGTAAATATTGGTTGACTTAATTACATTATCCTTCATTCTTTCTCATACAGTTAATTAAATACTACATACATTTGAAAGTAATTATTGCTAGAATGCTTAAAATATCCGTTATTTCACTTATTTTATAGTAAAACCGAAAACCGGTTTTCGCCGGTTTTTTGAGAAATTGACCTTCGACAACTGGTTTTTTCAAAAGTCGGTTTTTGTATAAACCCTAGCGACTAGTGAAACCTCGGTCAAAAATAATGATATGATTCTGGATGCACTGAAATGGTTTGTTTTTAGTAAAACCGACAATGCATATATTTTTCAAGTTCCTGACTATGGGGGGTGAACGCGGCAAAATTTGCATAACTTTTTATCAGCGGCATGTTTGCGTGGCACAATCACAAAAATTTTTGTCTCGTGTGATACTATCTTAATAGGGAGCCGGAGCCGAGCCGGAGCCGTCAAATTTGTGGGGGCAGGAGCCGAAAAAAAATATGGCGGCTCTGCAAGCCTGCAGGTGATATCACACATTTCAGCTATTGGGCTAAGAGATGAAGTCACATGTATACCACAAAGTATACAAATTAGGACACATGACAAAATACCACATTTGATATGCATACTGTTAACGATTGTGCACGAAATTCAGACCTGTAAGGATCTTGCTGTTGCAGTGCCAAACGTCGGTACTAGCATCGGCTCCACAGTTGTGGATTTCCATACATTCGTGGCCTTTGTTGAGTTGTGGTTCATTGTTCATGTCGTTGTTTTTATCATACTCTCTCCTGTTGTCATCGCTGCTATCGCTGCAGCCCATACTTCTCTGCCTAAGGCTGGCTAATTCGTTTTCGCTATCGCCCATTTCTGGTGGGTAGAAATCTGTTACGTAGTCTGGATATTCAAGGCAACTGGGGCAGTTGTTGCCAGAAACTTTCAGACATTCAATAAACTTATCATTATAACAGGGGCTCAAATCACTGCTTGGCTCTTTTTGGATTGGTTCCTTCTCATGCGCCACTTCTTGGATGAACACATCTTCAGGTACCACTTCCTGGATGACCACATCTTCAGGTACTCACTTCCTGGATGTCTCAATCTGTTTTTATGAACACATTTATCTGTTTCTTTATCTCAAGATTAAAATCTTTCTCAAAGTCTTCTATTACTTTTCTTCCTGTTAGCAATTCTTTTATTTCCTTTCTAAATAGCTCGATTTCCATTTTAAAAAATGTGGCTCTTCGGGTCCCTACCCTCTTCAACCAAAGTCTTATGTCAAATAGTTGCTGTTTCTTGCTTCTCCCTTAAACTCTTTGATTAAAAGATTGTTTAACTTCTTACCTAACAGTTTTAGAGAGAAATCCCACTTCTGACACCAGTGTTAAATGCTCTCCAAGGAAAATCACCAAACACACAGACGTAGGTTCAATAAAGAGCATTTAATAATTTATAAACAATCAACAATTACAATGGCCACTGTTCTTCATCATCACTCCTCTGCTGCTCCAACATCACACCATCACCGCTTTCAATTGTACATTTATAAGGTGCGCTGGTATAGGGAATTCCCCAATCATTGTGCACTATATAATAATACTAATGGTTACACTGATCTCCAGACACTGTGTGGATATCATTAGCTCAAAGCAAGACACATCATTTGAGGACAAATGTCACATCACAAGTGACCTATATTGTCTATGCCATGCTGTGCATTGCTGTCATTTCATGTGGTAAATTGTATATCAATAAATGTATTGATCTCTTAAAAACTAGTGAATGTAATGACAAAAGTGCACCATAAAGTTGATAGGTGACATGCTACATTTCACCCATATGATATCAAATCCATCATATTGTCACTAGACAAAAGAATATATGTTTAATATGCAAATGAATGGTAATGCACCTTGGGTATGTTACGTGACGAAGCAATCTTGTATTGTAAAAAGTGATGCTGTGCATTGAAGTCATTTAATGTCATTATGTGCGTGTGTGTTAATTAAATGTATTTATGTCATTCTCAATAACAGGATGCAATAATTTTAGCGCACATAATGTGGACATGTTATTGCACAAATTTCATCAATATGTTAACCGATGACTTTAAAGTGTACCTCCGTGTATACAAATGGGGTCAGGAATGGTTTTTGGAATCGAAAATGAAGTTGAAAGGCCATCTATCTGATTCCAATTTCCAGCAAAGAGTACAGAATCTTTGGATTCTTGATTGAGATGAACCAGTAATAATTACATACTCTATACAACCGTAGTGAGAATTTCAAATGAATAAACAAAAAATAATACATTGTTCTAATCATTAAAAAGAATACAGTTAGCAGTTATTTTAGAATTCATTTGGTAAATAACTTTTTTTAAATTGCACATTATAACTTAAGAAAAAATCAACCTATAGGTATTTAAAAGAAACACTAATCTTAAAGCCTTTAAAAATGTATTTTAGTATCTCAAAACCTATTACCACTAGCAGACACAAAGGCATCCATTTATGAGGGTCATTTTATGTTTAAATAGTGGATTACTGTTAGAGAACATTTAAGAAAGAAAAGGTTAAGAATCATCTTCAATTTGTTTGTACAACATGTAAAGGAATTATAGGTACCGTTTGTCTATACTGTAGTCTCCTAGCCTCACTTTGCCATTTCTGTCTATAAATATACTTGATGTCTGCAAAGTACCACACAAGATATTTAATAAAATTAGTCTTTTGCTTAACAACAGAAATATGATTTGAAAATGTAAATAATAAGATGAAGTAAAGAATATATTAAAAAATGTAAACAAAGTTATATAACTTAAAAAAAATGTCACAAAAAAACAAAAAAAATGTTAACTTATGAAAAAAGTATGCACATGTATTCTTTTTTTTTCATACAAACAATAATAAATAATTTATAAACAGTAATGGGAAAAAACTAAAATACTTGAATAACGCTGTAGCATGTATATTAGTGCTCGATTTAAGAAAAAAACAGATTATGTAACTTACCCTGAGATTTTTATGAACGACAGAATTCTGGTGTAAATACTGAATAGCTTGAAGAAGCTCTGATGTATAATGTCTTAACAATTCTAAAGGTAGCAAATTACCATGATGAGTATAAACTGAAAGATTTGTTCCACCTGAATACTCCATAAGTACCTAAATTTATGAAATAAAACCCAACTAATTTAAAAATGTTCATTATAATATTGGTAAATTTTAAACTATAATAAATACATGTAGCAGGAGTGGCCAAGCATGATGTTAATGATAGCTGCATTCTAGTTTAATATAGTAAAAATTCTATGAAGAGACACGATAGATTTCTTCATGTAAGTAATGAAATAATTTAAAAAACTGGGAGAGGTAACTATCTCAACAAAGAACCTTATCTATGGTGTTTTAAGAAAATGATATACAGTGATTAAAAATAACTTATAAAAACCTTTTTACTTACATGTAAAGAAATATTTCCTGGATGGCGATCACATTTCCAGCCTTTGTAATGAATAAGATTTGGATGATTCAGTTTTAGCAATGTTCGAAATTCTTGTTCAATGCTCAAAACCTGAAATTGTGAACAAAAACTGAAAAATTCTTCCCTCACCACTGTGTACTTCATGGCTACATATATATATCATAAAATCAGATTCTTTAAAGTCTAATATGTCCTTATTCCTTTTATTTAGTTAAATATATTAAGCAATGCAAGCGCAATGGTGATTATACTTTGTTATTTCTTGTCTAGAGAGCTTAAAAAATGTTCAAAATAGTTTAAAGGTCATAAACTCCCTTTGCAGTGGAGTCTGGAACTGATAAATAGCAAAAAACTAGAGTAGACAGTCATCTTAGAAATGTGACATTTTAAATTATTATTTTTAGTAGACCAATATGAAAAATTTCTAATGCTAACAAACTCACCTGATTAAAGTGAGTTTCTCCCTCTGGATCATCATATTTGTTAGTATTAGTTACTTTTTTACTAAACCGCCTCCATTTTAAAACCCATTCTGCAATAGCTACAAGCTCACCACTAGCCATGTCCATCCCTACATACATTGTACTACCACTGTTACTGTGTCCTGAAACAACAATTTAACACATAACATTTTATCACTTGCCTATAAATTAAACTTATAATAGAAAAATAGTAAATCAAGTTACCTAAGCATTTTCCTCTTTGAATCTTTCTTTCAGTACCATTTAAAGTGAATGTCAACAATGAGACACTGTCATTATGTGTTTTGCACATCAAATTCTTTTCGGAGTCATCGTCCTCATTTCTTTTAGGCGTGCTTGTTCGACTTAAGCAAAAATAATTATAAACTAATTATCACAAGCAGAAAAATCCATTTGTCCTTATGATTCTAATTATCAAAAATAAACAAAACAAGTAATTCTTCTGATTTTATTTCATAACTATGTCTTAAGTTAATTGTGAAGAGGACTGATTACCGCTGTCTTTGAGAAAGTGATGGAGTACTGCCATTAGGTGAAGTGGAAATATTTTTGGAATGATCAGGTGAGACTGTCAGAGTAACAACACCATGTTGATGTTTAGGTTTAGGTATAGGTGATATTGAAGGAGTGAATGAATTAACATAATTAAAAGTAACACTTGGAGATACACTAGTTTCAACCTGTGAAGTAAAAAAAAATATTTTTAGCATGTAAAATATTGTAAAAATATCTATAGAATTAGCTTTATATTGTGCTACAACTAAAAAATTAATGACAGTCTTTGTTTGAAAATATAGAAAAGAAATAAGCTATAATCCATGGAAAATACATTCTCAACACATATATACATACAACACTGTATTACAAATGTATCCCACATGAAAACATCTGAAAACAAGAATCTAAAAACCAAAAAGCGTGATTGGCTCTTTTTACACAATAAAGACTGTAGTCCAATTAGGGACCCTTCACTTATTATGTCAATTTTTGACTACCTATGATAACTAAATAATTGCATGATAATTGAAAATTTTTTAATTGGTTGATAAATAATTGTAAAATAATGTAAATAATTGAGTTTTCGTAGGGATCCAGAGATTGATCCATTTTGCAGAATTGTAATGGGGAAAAAACTCATACAAAACAGATTTAGAATTTGAATTATTAATCTCAGATTCTTATGTAGTTAAGCATAGCAGAAGTAGAAGTTTGATTGTTGGGGCTAAGTAAAAGTAATGCTGGCCTTTGTGGGTGGCACAGGAATTCATTTATTCTATACCACTTATAAATGGCAATATGATTTTTAAAAACACGAAGAAACGATTTCATACAGATTAAGCTCATATTCAATGGTATCGTGGTAATGAGCACCCCAAAACGCTGCCACCGTCCGGCAGGAGTTAAAGAGACGTCCAGGGCGGGTGCCTCCCCCCAATATTTAAGCAACTGGTAAAGACAAATACAACATTTAATAAGGCAAATTTATTGGCTGAATAATATAACATGCAGTCATGCATTATGTTTCACTATAAAATTAGAATGATACGATTTTCTATTTAAAACAATTGTAAGGTTATTAAGCCTTTGCCAAGAGAACTGATCAATGATTTGCTATTTCCAGCCAACTACTAGATTTCTCAATCAAAACAAAACTTTTAAAAATTTATATACATATTCAAGCATAGCCAAAAGGACTACAACATTATCAATTAAGCAAGCTACATTAATGCTGTTTACCAGCCTAATTTATTGCAAATGGAATATTGCCAAATTGTATCATTCAGGATATTTGTAATGGTTCCTAATCAGACAGTGTAAATTTTTTTTTTTTTAAGTAAGGGATAAATTTAACAATCCAAAACTTTTAATTTAAACTATCCTAGTAAAAATTCTGTAAATCATAAGGACATTTAAAAAGGCTGTGATGTATTAAAGCATGTGCTTTAATATCTATTGGTAAAAGAGAATTTGACGTAAATGAATATAAACAGTAATCTTTTGTTTTTTGCAAATAATAAATAAACAATCATTTAGTAACTTTAAAAGAAGTAAAATATCTATTACACTTTTGTAATCTCCTTTACGTCTTCGCATCTCCTCACTTTTAAGATACTCTTGGCACTTTAAAACTTCCTGTTCCATTTCTTGACGCTGTTCGAGGATAGTATGAAATTCTATTTAAAAATTAATTGAAGAACAAATATATGTTTAAAAATGAACCCACAAATATGATCACCAGCATTAAGAGGTGTTGGTAACCATTTAGATGGACTATATGTTCCCAACTAACTTATAGAAAGGTCTGCGTAGGTGAAATATTTCCAACTAACTACTCTATAACTTCTCCTTGTGTCACAAGTTGGGTTATTGTGTTGGTGAAATATTCCCAACTAGCTTCCCTTCATCTTCCCCTACTTTCGTTGTGACAGTCACCTTGCCCAAGGGTAGAATGTTAACGCTTGGTCAGACTTGTCACACATGGTAGGAATGTACAGTTAAATGGTGATGTCACTACCTTGTGGAGAAAAAGGGGAAGAGAATTAGGTTTTGTTGACACATTAACCCTACTGCGGAGGTGATGGGTTGAGTATTGTCAAACAGATTGTATTGTGAGAATGACACTGGATATTCAAGGAAACTAAAGATTTTGGGAAGAGGTCCCTTGGACTGAGTCACTTTTGAAATAGCTATTTTGAGAGCTAGGGACAAGTGATTAAATGAGTGTGAGACCAATTTTATCAAAGAAATAGCAGATGAGATTATTGTGTTCTTTGTTTTGTGAGGTAGCCAAAATAGCTGCCCGTCTTTTTATGGACGACTGTGAAGAAGGTTGCATTTTGTAGATAGTCATGTACAGTTGCCTATATACCCATCCTTTCATTAGATGTGTCAATAAACTTGTTATGTTACTCTTACACAACTTGTGTGGTTTGCTTAGTATGTTTTGTATACCAAGTGACTAACCAACATAGAAATACACTAGCAATCAGCTTTATGTTCAATAACTAGAATCAATTAGACTAATGAACATCATGGAGTTCAAACAAATTCTGGATAGAAAAGCAATCAATATCTGCAATTTAAAAAAAGCACCTGACTAAACATATTAAAAGTACATTTTATTTTAAAAAAGCATACAAACAAGCCTAAAACATTAAAAAGAAATTTTGAATGGAAAATACATTCTTGTAGTCAAAATACCCTTTTTCCAAATTAGACTGTAGGTCAGCATGCAAACACTGAAGAGATAGTCTTAGAATACTTCAGCTGAAGTTCATCCACACCATCTAATTCATCATACCCTTGTCTACAGAAAGTTTAAACTAGCTGCACTTATATTTTATGTTCACTAAGTTAAATGTTTTCACTGCTAATAACTTCAAAATTTGTATATACTCTTGAAAGAGATGCATATACTGCTATTGACTAATGCTGATGAGGGATGAAGTCAGACGTATAATCGAGATTATTGGAAGCTTTGATGCTCAAAATTACTAATTGAATAACAGCTTGAGCCATCATATTAATAATAATAAGCGCCTTCTGAATTCTTTTTTTAAAATTATGATGCAGGCTTACCCTGCTTAACACAATGGATACAAGAAATGACAGTACTAAATGGGGCATTCTTTACTAAATAATGGGGATATGTGAATTAATATTCAATATTTCTTATTTCTAGATCTATAGAAAAAAAATTTACATCAATTTTTTTACATAGATTATTCATAAAAAATGAAAAATATTAGAGTGATTATGTTGGTGGGTAAAGTTCTTTTTTGTTTTTTTGTTGAGATCACCCAGAAACAGATTAACACAGTTTCTATCCTAATAATGGCTTTTTAAGAGAAAGTTTTAAAACATGTGCATTTAAAATTTGACAATATTTATAGCAATTATTTAGATATTAAACATTAGTTTGTACAAGATATAACATACAATTAGCTTACATTCATCTCATCTTTCAACCTTTCCATTTCTTTTATCTTCTCCTGTTGCTGTTTTTTATTACTTATCATTTGATCATAGAAAGATTGGGGAGGTGGATTATTGTGGTTGTGAAGGAAACTTTCCACTTCATTTGCTAATGGCCATATCATCACCTATAGCAATAAAACATAAATTACATTAAAAAAATAAAAAGATATTTTTAATAACTTAATATTTGACATAATATTTATAAAAAAAACTGCAAAAAAAAATCTATGACTTTTTCCTCTGCAAATATTATTACATGTTTTGTAGAAAGAAATAATTTAGAAATTAAAGAACTGATGTAAAATTTATAACAGTACCAAACTGTCTCTGTTTTCATCAATAAATATTACCTCTCCAACATGTTCAGATGCAGATTTTTCTAGCTGAGTTTTTAATTCCCCAATCAGTTGAAGAGAGAGCCCTTTAGAATTCATCAAAGAAATTTCGGGAGGCCTACATAAATATTGTAAAAATGTCATTAGTAATATTTTGTACATCATAAAACTGTCACAATAAAATAATGCATTAAATCTTAAATTGTCCAGTTATCTATCCCTTAAGATTTTTTTTTATAGTACACCAGACATTCTCCACCAATTAGGATCTGATCACACAGATCAGTATAGTACATTGGGCACCAGACAATCTCCACCAACTAGGATCTGATCACACAGATCAGTATAGTACATTGGGCACCAGACAATTTCCATCAACTAGGATCTGATCACACATATCAGCCCACCCAAAAATTTTATACTATCTACAAAAAAAAGTTTCAATATTTTCATAGCGTTTGCTATTTTTTCATAAGTCTTATTCAAAAAAATAATTGAAGTAATTAAGTGAAGTACTGCTAGTAAAATTTCATGTGCACAATAAAAAATACATACACATCTGGATATCGTGGAGAGCATTTAACGACCATATCAAGTTGCACATAAGCTAGACCTCCATCACCCATACTTTGCTGAGGCTTTAATGTTAATTTAAGTTCCAGAGGACTAGCAACCTTTAAAAGAATATTAAATCAAACTTCAAATAATATCTTTTTGAGAAATAAATCTATTATTCAATTATTACTGTTACACCTGTTATTATCTTCGCACTGGCTCCACGTCCATCATATGACGGACGATGTATTTTTTTTTTTACCGCTTCCGTCAACAGAATGAACTCTTATGATGTAAAGTTATAAATGCAGTTTATATTATGATATTATTACTTACACAATGATGGTGCTCAAAATCTAGGATCGTTTAACACAATTAAAGAGTAAACAGAATGAATGAAACCTCTTATTTACTGCAGACGTTGATGACGTCATTTACTGTTAAAAATCGGAGATATATTTTTTTCGGGGACCAAAAATAGATATTGCTCCACACCCTAACCCTATCCCTAATCCTATCCCTAATCCTAACCCTAATCCTATCCCTAACCCTAATCCTATCCCTAACCCTAATCCTAATCCTATCCCTAACCCTATCCCTAATCCTGAAAAAAAAATTTATGATTTATTAAAAATGACCATCAATAGATATTGCTCCACACCCTAACCCTATCCCTAACCCTGATCCTGAAAAATAAAATCTGAACAAAAAAATGTATGTCTCTATCAGGAATCGAACCCGCACATAGCTAGCCAAACTGGGTCTCAGCCAAGCGAACAACCGACATTACTAGCGCGCCACACAAACTAACCTCTCATTTTAATGTATAATTGCTCGGCTATGCAATTGTTGACGGAAGCGGTAAAAAAAAAATACATCGTCCGTCATATGACGGACGTGGAGCCAGTGCGTATTATCTTTTATACCTTCCAAGCAACTTTTTTTCTAAGATCTTCTAAGTCATCACCATATATTGATTCCAAGACCTGAAATTCTTCATCTTGTCTTTCCTGATATGAGGCATTATCAGATAACTGAGCTGAATGTGCTGAAGTGCTCATCTAGACTATTAAGTATTATTTACTTAACACTTACAGACTGCACCTAATGCACTTTAACGAGTAGTAAATGATCGTGAGTTTATCAGATAACTGAGCTGAATGTGCTAAAGTGTTCATCTATTATTTACTTAACACTTACATACTGCACCAAATGCACTATAACTAGTGGTAAATGATCGTGTGTTAAATGTTGGTGCAAGTCGAAATTTATTTATTGAAAAATGTAATTTAAAAAGTTATAAGATTTCGATTGTAACAGATTCATTTTTATGACCAAATAATCTTCTTATAAAGTACCACACAATGAGTCACTGTGTAACATTTAATGCGATAACAGATCTTGCTCTGACTATGATTACATATTATTTGTGATGAAGACGTGTGTAAAGTTAGAAAAACAGTTAACATATTATTTTGTCAACTTCCTGTTTACAATCATTCCACCAATGAGACAGCTTTTGAATAAAAGACATATTTATGTTTCGAACATTTGATACGAAATGCTAAAATAAAAAAAAAAACATTAATTTAAAAAGCGAATTTTAAATAATCTAGGCCTGCATCTTATTTTTCTAATAAATCCTTTATTGATTAAAGCCCTATGTGTGTGTTAACATGTAAAAAGGGCTAGAAAGATATATATTATAGTTAATATGTTTTAGTTTAAATCATCTTCATCATAGCCCGTCACTTCTGTCAGAGATATTATCAGTGCCATTTGCACTGTCCAGAGCCCCAGAAATTTGGGTGAAATCAGTAAAAAGTTCCCTTTTCCTTGAGAATTCCACCTCAATGCTGCCTTGTGACATTGGTTGCTGGTTTGCGCTGGGTGTGTCCTATCCAGCCCCATCTCCTCTTTCTGATTTCTCTTTCAGCCGAGTGTTGGCACTGCAGGTCCTTTCCAAAAGGCTGACATCGCTGATGGTATCAGGCCAGCGGATTTGAAGGATTCTTCTCAGGCAGTTGATGGTAAAGGTTTTATTGTGGTTTTAGAAATTCGCCTGCTTTTAATATTTACTAGAATAATCTGACAGATTATATAGGCCTAATATCTAATATGTTGTCCGTCTTACAGATTACATAGGTCTAATATCTAATCTGTTGTCCGTCTTACAGATTATATAGGCCTAATATCTAATCTGTGGCCCGTCGTATAGATTATATAGGCCTAATATCTAATCTGTTGTCCGTCTTACAGATTATATAGGCCTAATATCTAATCTGTGGTCCGTCTTATAGATCATATAGGCCTAATATCTAATCTGTGGTCCGTCTTAATTATATAGGCCTAATCTGCAGCTAAGCTTGTCCGGGTCGCGGGTCGCGAATCCGTTCTATAAATAAACGACCTCCGTAAAAGCCGTCGGCTGCGCATATGGCAGAAATAAATAAAAGAATAGTATTTGACAAAGTAATCACGTGACCAACGTCATGCCCGTGTCTCGATTCGATTTTATTTTTTTTTTTGAAAAAATCTACAGTTTTAAATAGTTTCTGTGGTTTTTTTTATTATGAAATGTAAAAGTTCCAAATAATAAATAACAATAATAATAATATATAATATCATTCAAATTATTTTAGTTTTTATTACAACAGATAGCATTTTAACATCGTCAAACGTAAATAATAAGACTAGGTCACTAGCGAGCGCGTTCGTAAATTCTTTTTAAAAGACAATATAATATTTAAAAAAAGAGAAATTCTGCAAATTTCTATACAAATTAAGTTCTCAGCTATTATCATATTTCACTTTTTTGAATTAAATAGGGCTTTGATTTATTTTAAGTCACAAAAAATATTTATAGGCTTAAAATAAGTCAAGTGGATGTGAATAAATAATCGAGCAATTTTTTTAAAATAATACATTTAAATTTTCGCTTTTTATGCTGTGATGCTGTTGATAAGTAAACATGGGATTGGCGTTCTATGCTGACTATTCAGGTTCGATTCCTCACAGAGACATTTTTTTTTCATTTATTTTCAAGAAACTAATTAGATCTCTTTGACATTTTTTTTTAATTGAAGTAATTTATCCTTTAGGGTGTTGTAAGAAGAAGAAACAACTAATTAGATTTTTAACTATTTCATAACTTAAAAAAAAAAATATTTTGAAAAAAATTATCAAAGCTGAACACAGAGGCGTACCGTACCTAAGGTGGGGGAGGGGGTCCAAAATCGAAATATTAAGTACATAATCTCATATATATATATATATATATATATATATATATATATATATATATATATATATGTCATGGTATAAAATGTTAAAATGCAGGGGCCCCAAAAGAGGTCAAGCCCCCGGGCACCCAAATCCCTAGGTTCGGCACTGGCTTTACAATATTCTATATTTATGCAAAGGCTTTGCAGGGTACAGCCGTCTGTTATCAAGTGTGTGTTTCTGTTCCACCAATAGTATTATTTGTGAAAAATATAAAATTCCACCCGTCCTTCGACGGGTTAAAATACATGTAAAAAAAATAATTCTGCACTTGGAAATCCGTGTTAATAGTTACTATTAAAGAAAACAGTAAGACAAAATTTGCGCACAATACATTTGCAGCGGATCAATTAAGTACAATTTTTTATTAATTTAAATGTATACTATTTGTTAAAAAAAAAAAAGCTCGACAAGTAATCAGCCAGTTGTAAATATTACATTGCTAAGCATATAGTAAATGAACCGATTGTTACTCGGCCTGGCAGTAAAACCCGAAGTCTTGCTGCCGGAATGCGTGTAGTTTTTAAACTTCAAGCAATCTTTGAAACAAAACTCCCTACTTTTTTAAAACTTTCTATAGACCGAAAATCCTTTAGATTGGCAGTCCCCGTTTTTTTGCCATGGATTATATCGACGATAAGCTTTTATAAAATTTCGTTGATGGATTGTGATCGTAATCGAATTAGCAGACGCCTCTGTTTATGACATATTCTCATATTAAACATTTTATTGTGATAAAACCTTTAGTTGCAAATGCAACGGGCAACTACTGGTATATAATATGTGGTCTATTTTACAGATTATATAGGCCTAACATCTAATATGTGGTATGTTTTACAGATTATATTGGCATAATATCTAATATGTGGTCCGTCTTACAGATTATACAGGCCTAATATCTAATGTGTGGTCCATTTTACAGATTATATAGGCCTAATATCTAATCTGTGGCCCGTCGTATAGATCATATAGGCCAAACATCCAGGCCCGTAGCCAGGTCAAAGTAAGCAGGGGGGCACCAATTCCCAGCAAGGGGGCACCTTTACTTTTTCTTTATTTTTCCTCTTTTTCTTATTTTTTAAGCGGGGGGGGGGGGCACTCCACACCTCGCGGGTGGGGCACGGCCCCCATCCCCGTAGCGTGAAAATTCTGCAGCAGGGGCCAGGCATTATACAGCAGGGGCCAGGCAATAGCAGAGGGGGCCAGGTAATACATTTTACTAAGTAGAACAAATAAGCAGGGGGGGCCAGACAAAACGCAGGGGCCCAGCCCCCTGCCCCCCGCACGCTACGGGGCTGCTAACATCTAATCTGTGGCCCGTCTTACAGATTATGCAGGCCTAATATCTAATCTGTGGTCTGTCTTGAAAATAATTAAAACTCATAGTTTCATTAGTCATTGAGGGGATATAATACAAAATCATTGATTTCAGAACTTTTTATTTTGTTTGTTTTTCTTTATATTTATTTCGATGCTACGAAGCTGGACCCATAAGTTACCCACTACTTTCTAAAAATAAAAGGAAAATATGTAAAAATGATTAAAGAGCGTGTAAACATGACCTTGATAAATGAAATATGACCCAGGTCCGGGGGGTGGGGGGACAAGGGTTTATATGAGACCCCAAAAGAGACTAAAATTCGAATTAATTTAAATAAAAAATAATTCAAGCAACCATGTCAGACATAAAAAAAAACTAAGGTCCAAACACGACCCGTCAGTCTGTTTAAACATGCCCGGGGGGGGGGCTGCTCCTCAGCGCAACAACAATGGTGCCTACAATTAATTTGGTATACTTTTTATATGATCACTCCAACATTGTGCTCTTGTCCCAGCCCTTCTGTCAAATCTAATAAATCAAGTATCGATACGTTCAGATTGTCATAAAATACGGTGCAGGTATAATAATATAGGCTACATTATTTAATGTGTTATTTGCTCTTCAAGACCTAGTGTCTTTCATAAATTGTCTTGAGCTTGGCACTGATGAACTGGGTAAGCTAACTTGTCAGGTCAAAGTACTAGATTACTTGAGTGTCTTATGTGCATCTGTTTCTGTGTTTGATAAGGATTTCGATGCATTTTGTAGATTTAAAATTGATGAGTGCTAATATGCAATTTACTGGACATCCGATTTGGCAACAAAGTCAATTTATAGAAAATAAAACAGAGGGATTGGGGGGAGGGGTGACATCGACATTATGATGGGCTAATATCCCAGCTATGTGAAAATGAAATATCGCGGGGTACCTTCTGGCGCGTGACACGAGGCAGTTGCCCTCATCACCACCATCAAATGTGAGGTTCAACACCACAACAATAAAGTAAAGAAAAATATTTGAAGAAAAACAAGAATATAATTAATAATAAGTACTCGATTATGAAATGACAAAGATTAAGATAAAGTGTGAAGCTAAACATCTCTTATAACTACATATCCTACTAGTATCTCATATTTAGAGAAGCTAAACATCTCTTATAACTACATATCCTACTAGTATCTCATATTTAGAGAAGATAAGACAAAAATTGGATGAGATGATTCCTATTTTACAGGAATAGTTTTATAGTTTTTGTAGTCACTCATTATTTAAGATTTTTACATTAACGTTTAACAGAAAAATTTTACAAATATTTTGAATCTCTATTACAGGCAATGAACACAGTGTTGAATGACTCTACATTTGATACAGGAATTCAATGGTTTGTGTATAATTTTTAATCCAACAGTAAAAAATTACACTAACACCGTAAACATTCGGAACCTTACTATAACTGTCCTCCCACAACTCGCGGGGGCGAGAGACGATAGTCGGACTTGGGGCGATTTTTTTTTTTACTGTAAGCCCTCTGTGTATTAGGGATACACTATATAGGCCAATAATATTATGTGCAATGAAATGTGTGTATATATATATATATATATATATATATATATATATATATGTATGTATGACTGTGTGTGTGAGTTTGTGTGTGTATGCACTTAGTTCTCTCACTTCTCTGAACACAAGAAACAAATGTTAAACAAAATAAATTGGTTTAAAACTTAAGTTTAAATGGAGATCGGCAGGCGCGTCACTTAGGGCAGTGGTCCCCAACACCCGGGCCACGGAGATTCGAATATAAAAAAAAAGGTTTATTCTGTCCACTTGCTATGGTCACTTGGAATGAACACTGACAACGGTGTATCGGCTGAGGCTACGGTTAATTATACGCAGAGATATTATCAGTGCCATTTGCACTGTCCAGAGCCCCAGAAATATGGGTGAAATCAATACTAGTCGTGTGCAGTGGCGCAACTAGACCAAACTTTCAGGGGGGGGGGCAAAAAATCACTTGTATTAAACATCATGAGATACAACTTACTTACATTACAAGCATTCGTACGAAAACAAAATAAGTATATTCTCAATAATGTCCAAAATGTCCAAAAAATATTTATTAAGATTCAAAAAGGTTTTATTTAAAAATATTTCACAGAACAAAGTGAAATTTTATTTTAGATTTAGCCAGTTGATCAAGAACTTCATCTGCAGAAGGCAACTTTTTTCTTTGAATTAGCATCATCGCAAGTCCACTCAGCCGTTCTCCACACATAGTGTTCCTAAGATATTTTTTTATTCGTCTCAGACAACTGAATGACCGTTCTGCAGATGCTGTAGTGACCGGTAGTGTGTAACTGCATTACTTCAAATGTCTTCTCCTTCGTTTCTTTCCCGAAGCCATTTTGTCTTCCAACGAACAAACTCGTCTTTCATTTCATTTTCTGAGATGTCTTGCTTATAGAACTCTATTGCCTCAGATATGTCTCCATATTCTGCGTTGTAGATGTACGTTGGCACAAGCAGTTGTATTTTACATGAAATTTTCATATGTTCAGTGAAACGGTCAGTTAGTTGCCTAATAATTGTATCTAAATATGGTGTATATATATTTTGGCGGTAGAATGTTTCTGGGTCATTAGTTTCATAATTTGATCGCAATGTTTGACGGCTAACGGTTCTAGGAATCTAAAGTGATTCTCCTAGAAGATTTTCAGCTTTTACAAAAATATTGTCATCATCACCATTTTGTCGATAATTTTTTTTAAAATTAACATTATGTCAGATACTTGTTCAATACACTGAAGAATATCTAAATGCGGATTTTGAAGAGCTTTGGAAAGAGGTAGAATTAACCTACTGAAACGAGCACATATACACAATGATATTATACATTTTGATTGGTTAATGGCGACCAAAAGCTGTTCTGCTTTGCTAGCAGTATTCGCATCGTCCCAATTACTAATTTCTTCCAGTGAAGCTTTGATAGTTGGATATAATTCGACAAATTTTATTGTGGCTTTATGACGTTCCACCCATCGCGTGTCACACAATCCAGTTAATTTCTGATGATTGCTACCAAGCTCTGAAGAACTTTCAAGAGTTCTTTGAAAAACTTGAGTTCTCTTTGGTGATTCTCGAATAAAGTTAATTGTCTGCTTGATTGTACCTACACAATTTTTGATTTTAGATGCATCTGCTATTATTAGATTTAGAACATGGGATGCACAGTGTGTGTACAGAGCTTTCGGGTACATTTTTCTTACATGGGCTTGCACTCCATTTATTTTTCTTGCCATCGAACCACATTCGTCTTACCCTTGACCCCTCATCTTTTCAATATCAACCCCCACTTCTTTCAATGTTTGAATCAAAATCGTACCAAGGCCTTCACCTGTAGTAATTTGAGCAATGAAGCATTCATGAATACAATCATCTTTAACAAATCTTAAAATAATTGTCATCTGCTCTTTAATGGAAGAATCAGTAGTTCCATCACAGAGCACAGAAAAGAACCCAACAGCCTTGACATCATTGATAACATTTTTCCTCATTAAATAATGAGTTGCCGACATAATTTCATTTTGTATATTCCAACTGAGATAGGTTTGTGAACTTGAAGTTGTTTCCAGATGCCATTTTAGATTTTCATCGCCAGCTAATAGACATAGCCTCAGGCATGCTCTGAAATTTCCATCATTTTCATCTGGTTCTGCTATAGAAAGTGGTCCTGAATCACGATGACCACGTAAAGCCATTCCTCGCTTTTCACAATGATGCACTGTTTCTAAAATAGGTATTAACCGTTTTCTTCAATCTGCTTTTGCCACCCATTATGTAATTGCTTCTCAATACCAATAGACCTTTGCTCATAGTGCTTCGAAAAATCTTCTGATGATACTTTTTAGAAACATGAGAAGTGCAGTCCGTTTTCACATCCTTATATTTGTTCAGTGGTTTAGTGACAAATATTCCAGGAGTTATATGATTTCCTTTGCCAACATCATTAGGTGTAAAAAGGACACAATAAATGCAATATGCCCCTTGATAGACATGACTCCAGGCTAACCAAAGTCTGAATTTTTTTTTTATTTCGGGGGGGGGGGGGGCAAATGGCTCCAATGCCCCCCCCCTTGTTGCGCCTCTGGTCGTGTGTTAGACAATCAGATGATACAACGCCGAAGTTTGATAGTTAACTGACAGTGGCTGATAAACGATAAATTCAAGCCATATTCACACAGATTAGTTTAAGTAGGTAACTAGTAGTGTCTGATATAATGATATTCAAGCCATATTTACACAGGTAAAGTTTGGTAGGTGACTGGCAGTGATTGATAAATGATATATTCAAGCCATATTTACACAGATTAGTTTAAGTAGGTAACTAGTAGTGTCTGATATAATGATATTCAAGCCATATTTACATAGGTGAAGTTTGGTAGGTGACTGACAGTGACTGATAAAAGATATATTCAAGATAAAGTTAGGTAGGTTGACTAAACGAACTTGCCCGATGGGAGGATGCGGCCGGTACATTGTTCCGTAACCCATTAAGCCCGAAGCTCTCAAAACTATTTTTTTTACAAATGAAATTTGAAAATTTGTAAGGCAGAAGTCACATAAAATTATTTGATGATGTTATGCGATATGTTCGAATCTTAACCACATCATGTTAGACTTAAACTGTAATAATCCCATCTAGACAACTTTTTAAGACTGGCAGACTCCTATGCCATCATGGGCGTCGCTAGAAATTTTTCTGGGGGGGGGGCACAAATACACGTTTTTATTTAACTGACAATGCCATAAAGGTTCATTTTTTAGTTAAATTCAAGTTAAGTATAACATTAATTATTTATATTGACATAAATAAATGCATTTGTAAATTCAAACATTTTGACAATAAGCACAAGAAGGTTCCGATTTTTATTTTCTTTTAGCATTTTCTAAAAAAAAATGCTCTATTGTCCCCGTTTTGTCTGTCCGTCTGTCCGTGAACACCCTAGATCTCAACAACCATAAGTCCTAGACCCATGATGTATATATCATTTTGTAGGTCTTGGCCTGTCAAGAAATTACTTTTTTTCCATTTCGCGATCTGACCTCTCAGGGCCGTAAAAGGGGCTTTAGTACCGTTTTTTACTATATAAGCTATATTAATAAAGGAGCGCTATATCTCAGCAACTATAAGTCCTAGACCCATGATGTATATATCATTTTGTAGGTCTTGGCCTGCCATGTGTACATCAAAAGTTTATTTCGCGATAGGACCTCTGAGGGCCGGGCTTTAGGGCTCCTAAGGGGCTTATATATTATATATACACCTTGTACGTTCAATAGCCCGTTCATTTGGTGCGAAATACTGCAGCACGTAGTTTCACCAAGATTTATTAAGAAACTCATCAAATGAAATAGTAAGCTTGTGTTCTGAGTTTAATAGAAAGTATCAGAGCTATGCAACAATTGACGGAGTTTTCGGACGATTAAATGACTATAATTTCGAATGTTTTCAATTATGAGTCCTATTTCAGTAACCACAAACCACTTGTAGTTAGATTTAAGAGACAATAATTTTTTTTCAAATATAAAGAAACGTCTTTATAATTTTTTTTTACAGATATATGCATTACACAATTGAATTTATAAACATTTCCAAAATTTACAAATATTTACTGAAAGCTAACAAACGTACTGATACATAACACGAAAATGCACTAACACGTCCTGTGTCCAGAATGGAACAGGCTTAACTGCTTGTTTTTAATTGGCCATCAATAACTTGATTAGGCCTTCGAAAATGTTTTTGCATTCAAAAATGTTTTTTTTTATCTGGCAACACTTGTTTGTTTATAATCTTCTGCCACTGAATGCTATTTTACAACGTTTTTCTTAACTTCACTTCTTGCCTGTTTGTTTGTTTGTTTGATTGATTGCTTGTTTGTCCGCGGAATTTGGCAATCCAATTTTAGACCACTTTCCGATAAGCTATAGCTCTGATACTTTCAATAAAACTCAGAACCCGATGACAATGCGATATTATTACTACTTCATTATGATTTGATGAGTTTCTTAATAAATAAAATTAAATATGTATGGCGAATAGGTCACAGCCTTGTCTAAATCAAGGGAAATTACTGGTGCTAAATATAGTACACAGTAACGGAATTCGGCACCAATTCTAGACCACTTTCCGAAAAGCTATAGCTCTGATCAGTGGCGTAGCTAGAGTACATGTCACCCGGGGCGTCCGTTCAAATGTCACCCCCAGTGACCCCACACGACCATCGCTGAATGGTTGCTGAATGGTTAGGTGTAGCTAAATTTTCATACATACTCTACCTCTAGACTCTACTTTACACTACTGACCGGTACGTCACTGCTTACATGTATGATCCAAGACAAAAATCCGAATCCAATACCACAAAACAAATAGTTCAAATCCAAAGATTTTTAAAATGCACATCTAAATGCAAAACACAGCCCAAAAGGATGTCCTAGAAGGAATGTCTTCTTGCTTTCATTGTGGCATACATGTCGTCTTTCGACAACTTCCATTGATATTATGCTGTCGTCGACGTTCTTTCATATAATTTGACAAAGCCATGGTCTCATTTATTTCGAACATTGTTCGAAATAAATAATAAGACAAATATAAGAAAAATTACTCACCAAAAGAGTTGTACTCGCCCAGACAATATTTTTGACAAATTCGAAATATGTGACGTTATAACGGTTACATTACTCATTACCTCTGTTGGTTGGGTTTTTATCACAATTACTTTTTCAGACTATTTTCGCACCTTTGCCTGGCTGAAAAATTTTGTTGGAGGTGACATTGTGTCACACTCCATATGCTGTCACCCGGGGCGGTCCGCCCCCCTCGCCCCCTTTAGCTACGCCACTGGCTCTGATACTTTCAATATAGCTCAGAACCCGATGACCATGCAATATTCTTACTACATGTATTTCATTATGATTTGATGAGTTTCTTAAGCATTTTTCGAAAATAAAATTATTGTGGCTAAAGAAAGAATACTCTACTGCGCCTGAACACGTTTGACGTCAGAGCTCTCCGATATGTTCGAGCAGAATAGATATAGTTTAATCGGGTCTGTCTTACACCAAATTTTTTTAACTCTTCGTATTAATTGAAAAAAAATATTCTAACTAAAAAGTAGAAAATAAAAATGGCATTATAAAAAAACATTTGATAAAAAACAACGTTTTTCTTGCGTACTAAAATGCACCCAACGTTTTTCGTTTTTATAAAAATCAGAAGCTCTTATAAAGTCTATTACTATTGCCATCTTACCAATTTATTCAGAAATTCTTTTCTGCTTGTTAGTACGCAAGAAAAACGCTTTTTTATAAAATATTTTTTATAATGTAATTTTTTTTTTTTATTCTACATTAATTCAGACATTCAAAAATACAATTAATATAAAAAGATGGATATCAGAAATTTTTTACACGCTCAATAAAACGAAAAGTAGAGCAATCGTGGGATTCCGAAATGCCCTTATTAGATTTCTGGGCGTCTGCAGCATCTGACTTATAATTGGCATTGAGGACAACAGTACAAGTTCAACAGCCAGACACAACTGAAGCAACTGTTTATAATTTGATTGCCGCTCACTTCTTCATTTCCTAAATGGGATATTGGAAGGTATGTCTTAACATACGACCTTTCAAATGAGTTGAAATTGCAGCTGATTCGTGATTGTTGGACTCCCTGATAAAAAGTATGATTTCAGAGCTGACAGTGATGGAAACAGAGTTTTTAGATAGGCATGGTTTCATGACTATTTACCGTGGCTTGTATACTCGCAAATGTTAAAAGGTGCCTTTTGTAAATATTGCGTGTTGTTTCCATGCACAAAATTTAAAGATTTCAGCGAAGGTGCACGTAGCCACATGCAAAGCACATGGCACAGAGGCTCTCATAAAGATGCAAGCAATTTTGTTGCATTATTGGAAGCCAAAGCAGTTTCTATAGATGAGCAGTTGAACTTATCATTTAGAAGAAAAATTCAAGAAAATCGCAACAAACTGGGTGCCATCATTTCTACAATCCTATTTTGCGCCATACATGGTTTAGCACTTTGTGGAAAAGAGTCAAATTCTGGGAATTTTTATGATCTGTTAGAGTTTCGTGTTGAATCTGGAGATGAAGTTCTTGGTAATCATTTGTCAATTGGTTCTTGTAGTGCTAATTATATCTCGGCAACTACGCAAAACACTATAATCGAAATGTGTGGGTCTCTCTTTCGTGAAGACATTGTTCGTGAAGCAAATAATTCAGTTGCATGTTCTACACTTGCCGACGAGACAACTGACATTTCAGGCATTGAGCAGATGTCATTTGGGGTTAGGTTTGTCAAAGAACAAAATGAGAAAATGATAGTCACAGAAGAATTCCTGAGATATATTCCAATTGTTGATAGAACAGCTGAAGGTTTAGCCAACACCATCATTATAAATTCATTAGAATTTGGATTAGATATGACTAAGCTTGTTTGTCAAGGATACGGGATAGACGGATGTTCTACAATGGCAGGTAAAGAAGAAGGAGTCCAAGCAAATATTCGAAAAAAACTACCCAAAAGCAGTATTTGCATATTGCACTTCACATAAACTAAATCTTGTCGTGAACGATTTAAATAATGGGAATACTATACGAAACACAATATGAACATAGGTCAATTATAGTGCTTTTCTGAGAAAGAAATCAGCGAAGAAAACTAATTCCCAATGTTCCTTTGCTATGTGGAACTAGATGGACACATAAATATAAAAGCTTGCAGATTTTTGCTGAAAATGTGACATACATTGTTAAACAACTGGAATATTTAGAACAATCTGGAATAAGCAAGCTAGTTGCACATCAGTTCCTTTTTGCCATAAGAACTCGTACATTTGTTGTTTGTTATTATACAAAAATATTCATCAAAGCTAGAAGATGTGACTCAAAAATAGCAGTCAGTGCATATAGATTTACTGGCAGTAGAAACATACATTTAGTGTTGTTTTAGTCCCAGGTCATATTTTAGTTTCAGTTTTTATTTAGTTTTTTCTGTAATAATTTCAGTTTTCGTCTAGTTTTAGTCTTGCTGCTAATTTTAGTTTTAGTTTTAGTTCTCGTTGACGAAAAGTCAACATTTTCGTCACCGAAGGTTTTAGTTTTAGTTTTCGTCAACGAAAACAACACTACATACATTGAATTATTGACTTACTGCTGACTACATTGACTGATCGACAGAACTGTGATGAGAGGTAGAAGGATTTTTTTAAAATTACAAAAGGTGTTGCAGATGACATAGGTGTCGACATTCAACCTCCACAAGCTTGAAGACAAATGAACAGGGAAAATCCAAAAGTTGATTTGCCTGAGGATCAGCCCCGTATCCAAGGGGGGCACTGGGGGCCGTGCCCCCCCCCCGCTAGGTGTGGAGTGCACCCCCCACGCTTTAAAAGAAGAAAAAGAGGAAAAATAAAGAAAAAGTAACTAAAATGAGAAGGTACCCCCTTGCTGGGTATTTGTGCCCCCCCTGCTTACTTTGACCTGGCTACGGGCCTGCTGAGGATTATTTTAGAATAACTGTTTTTACACCCTACCTTGATTCTATTATATCATCGCTGAAAACTCGTTTTTGTGTAGAAAATAAACAAGCATTTTCCCTTTTAGTTTTGCATACCTTTTTCATGACAAAACTAGAAAGACTCACATTTAAGGATCAAGCCAGGGCTATTGCTGAATATTACGCATTTGACAATTTTATCAAAGAGAGATATATGAACATGTAAAACTAGTAAAGGGGAAAAAACAGAAACAATGACTCTATATGAGGTTTTAGATGAAACCTATCCCCCCCCATCCTCCCCCCCCCCTGATTAGGATGGCTTTTTTGACATCATTGGCTCTTCCAGTAACAACATGCACAATCGAGAAATCATTTAGCACTCTAAGACGAGTGAAAACGTGGCTACGCTCAATAACTGGTGATGATCGTTCATCTGTTATCAATCGATTTGGACAAATTCCAAGACGGTTACAATTTTTGTTCCAGAATAAGTAGTTTAAAATTACAATATTATTGCTGTATCAGTGTAATTTATAATTTTATACTCTATTTTATTAGTATAGTAACTGTTCAACACCGAAACCATTATTTTAAAAATTACAAAAATGTAATTATACTTGCAGATAATGTTTTTTTTAATGTTTGATATATGTACATTGTCTTCAATGTAATAAACTTTCAGGAAAGTTTTATTGTATCAACTTTCTGACATTTTTTTTCCAAAATTAAGGGGAGGGGTTTGACCTCCTCCCCCCCCAAGGCCCTGCGTTTTGCCTGCCCCCCCCCCCCTTTCTGCTTGTTTGCTCTACTTGAAAAATGCATTTCCTGCCCCCCCCCCCGTGCTATTGCCTGGCCCCTGCTGTAGAATGCCTGGCCCCTGCTGTAGAATTTTCACGCTACGGGTCTGCCCCCCCCCCCCCCGAATTCGGCATAATACGCCCATGAATGTCATAACATGTTTCTGAAGTGGCCAGTGTGGTTAAACAGACCCTACTCATAGTTACTCAAAAAACAAATAAAACATTATATTTATAAGTCTTTTATCACGATGGTTAGATCTTAGCTTTAATAAATAGACGAATCTTGTATCATCATTATCAAGCTCACTTTATTTTATATTACCTATATAGCCATTTTTTTTTATAATCTTTACCGTACTCAAGCAGCTGAGGTAAGCAAACAAAACCTCGGATTTTTTCAAGCAAGGATACCCGAATGAGGCCAGACGTCAGGTGGCATGTGTTGCTGAATGAAGCAGATGGCAAGCCCAAAAAAACCACAAACGAGAGCTAGGCCTTTGTGTGTACGTTCACACTTCACACAGTCTGCTTTGGATCTTACCGTGGGATCGGGCATTCATACACACGTTTTTAATGAGGAAATGGACATCATTCATTTTAGTGATTTCTAATCTTTATATTGTTATTGTTTAGATTATCAGTATGTTATATATGAATTTTGTGAATTGCTTTCATCTGGATTAAAAGATAAACACTTTGTCGAACGCCGTTTTTAATAAAGAGTAGACGGTAGTGTCGGTAGTAGCGTACTACACTGTGACCTAGATTTACAGTAGCCTGATCAAATTTGATTCATAACGTTCATTAAGTTCATTTCTGTTGATATTGAGTGTTTCAATGTGGGAAAACTCCAATCTACGGATATTAATTTAAATTTCCTAGTTATCTATGTATCAAGTTATTCAACTTGCATGTCATTAAAATCATAATCATGGATTGGACATTGGTAATTGGTAGGTATTTATTTTGTTTTATATTTAGAAAAAAATGGCCTAACATTTGTTTATGTCGATATGTGTTAACATTTCGTTTGTGTTACCCTATTATAACTAATTTAGTAAATATACGAGTGTTGAAACTTCCGTTCAATAAATGATAACCTTTCCAGGCATTCTGTTGATTTACGACTAATTGCATATTACAACATCATGTGACATGTATACTGTATAGTTATTTGCAGTTATCTCAAATCAAAATATAACTTAGCCTGTATTATTATAAGTATGATAGGCTAATTAGTACCCATGTGGACATATATTATTAGTAGGCTACCATTGGCCTTTCTCTCGTTAAATTAATCAGTAGGCCTAACAATAAAAAAAGTGACTAAAATTACGATTAAATTAAGAATTATCATCATAAAACGAAATCACATACCGACATACTTATTAATCAGAAACTGAGAAACATCATAAGAGACCAGGGTTATATATATTATATATATTTAAATTCACGTCATTTTATTATGAATGATTATGCTAACTATATTCAATAAACACAGTACCATTATATAGCTATATAATGGTCCTGTATTTTAGAATATCTTTAGGATAATCATTCATAATAAAATAACTACACGTTTAAATATATATATATATATATATATATATATATATATATATATATATAACATTTATTTATATATAAATCATATATGTTGTTAGTCTAATAATTTATAAAAATATATAAATCTATTTTCATTTGTGCTTTGTATAGGCCTATAGCATAAAAACATCAATAAATTTTTCTCTAAGAGTTATGACCAGCAACACTCACGCCTCATATTCTGAGACATATTGTGAACAGTGAAGCAAAATATACTTTGACAATAAAATTGCTTATTTCATTTAAATTATATTAAAATGTGATCTAGTCATTTTACTTGTGATTCAGTCATCATAAACATAGATGACATGCTATACATATTAACACTCACTTCGGACAAAAAAAACAACTTAACTTGATTTAAGACTTAATCAGTCATTCAAATATTTCATAAGTGATATGTCAATGTAAAATGCATTCATTATTTTACTTGATATATTTATATTTATTTCTCTCTCTCTCTCTCTCTCTCTCTATATATATATATATATATATATATATACATATATATATATATATAATTAAATACCATTGCATATAAAAATAGGAATAATATCTAAATGCACTTCAAGTTCAAGCATCCGAGGGTTAGACATTTAGTTAAATATATGCACTCTTACATAATGTATAATTTAATTTGAACTGATGCCCGCTCTAGAATAATAATACACTTTAATATTGTATTATTCTCTTTATTGGGAAATTCATATCTTATTTTATACAGTTAAGAAATCTGTTGATGATAATTAATAGCTCATGCTGTATTAATTGATAAAATCTCCAAAGTATTTTAAAACACTATCAGTTTATTTTTTACATTTGAAAGAGACAAGACAATAGCCTATTCTTTGTCACAAAATGTTTTATTTAGAGCTGCTGTTCGATTAAAAAAATTGATCGAAATTAATGCATGATTAAAAATTTTATCGCAAATTAACGCACATTTTAATCGACACAATATAATACAATTGTTTGTATTCAAACTATTATGTCATAATATCATACCATAACATTGGCATAATAAACAAGTCAGTTTAATTTATGAAAGAGGTATAAATAATTGTAAAATATTTATTAAGCATTAGCATATATGTCTGTTGAATTAGTTATTGAGACCAGTTTACAGACAAGTATCAATCAGGTCAAGTGATGCGAATTGTTTTTTAGAGCATTTTCGAAAAAAAATGCTCTATTGTCCTCGTTTTGTCTGTCTGTCCGTCATCACCCTAGATCTCAACAACCATAAGTCCTAGACCCATGATGTGTATATCATTTTGTAGGTCTTGGCCTGCCATGTGTGCATTAAAAGTCCATTTCGCGATCTGACCTCTGAGGGCCGAAAAAGGGGGCTTATTAAGTACCGTTTTTTACTATATAAGCTATATTAACAAAGGTGCGCCCTAGATCTCAGCAACCATAAGTCCTAGACCCATGATGTATATATCATTTTGTAGGTCTTGGCCTGCCATGTGTATATCAAAAGTCCATTTCGCGATCTGACCTCTCAGGGCTGGGCTTCAGGGTTTCTTAGGGTACTATATATGGCTTATATATTATATATAGATTATAAGCTAAACAAAGGGGCGCAATCATTATTTATTTTTGTAACAGTTATTAAACATGACTTACTTCCTTCTCTATTTAAACATGAAAATGCTCTAAAACGTCCTGTTTTTACAGGCTTAATTTTTGCTTGTTTTTAATCAACAACAATGCCAAACATATGTTTTTCTTCCAACTAATGACGTATGACAACCCCTCTTCCCTCCTTCCCTGTCACTTCGCTCACACGCTCACACTTATGTCTTGTTTACCCTACCCTCCAGTATAGTACATACCCCCTTCACTTCCCATCCCAAAAAAAAATACAGCCGTCATTTATGTCTCAAATGTAACTTTTCTTTCATAAAATAATAGTATAGCCAGAAAGTAGTCGCTCACTAATTATTAATGCGTTTTTTTTTCTTTATCCCCCCCCCCCCTTCTCCACCAAGTCATATGTGGCAAAATTAGTAGGAATATAGTTAGTTTAATTAAAATACTGAATGTTAAGCGAGTGTGTAACACAGGACTACAAACGCTGCATAATTTTCCTATTTATTAAGTAATTGTATTAAATTAAAAAAAAGTAACATTGTTGACGTCAACTTTTCTTGACCTCCCTCCCCTCCCCCTTGTCAACAATTGTCAAAAATTTTCTGACCCCCCTTCCCCCCTATTTTGTTGACGTAATTAATGGACAGCCCCTTAAGCAATACACAATGTGTAGCTTGTTAAATACAGTTCTATATACTTATATATATATATATATATATATATATATATATATATATATATATATATATATACTTTTGACTGTGTTGTGTATGTGTGTTTGTTCTGATCGATTCACTCCTCATGGTGAAGCACACATCCTGTATGTCAGCACTCTAACATAACGCCCACACATAAGTTGTCTCACTGTGTGCCAGGTTTCAGGGGTGGGGGAGGTGCAGTGAACAGAAGGGATGAAGCCTTATTTAAAAAAAAAAACACGTTTATATGTGTGATCGTACCACGTCCACTTATTCCAAACATGAGTATTTTGCCCTAATTGCCATTATGGTGTACTTGAGAGTCAGTTTGTACAGAAGTCAATATGCAGCCACACCTCGGTTATTGTCGTTTATATTGATGTGACCCATTTGTTAAACATAATATTTGGAACTATCTGCTGCTCAATAAGATTTTACTGGCTGTTAATGAAATGCTATAGGTGGGTTTTAAATTCTGGTAGACCTACACTGCTAACAGGACAGGCCCCCCCCCCCCCACAAGACATGGCTAGCCCGGGGCTATTTATTTAACAGTTGGTGATGAAGCTTTAACTTCTAATCTTTGTTTTAATACAGTTTTTCTAATGTAAAATTTTACCGTTTTTTCTGGTGAATTTAGTTTCTAAATGTTGAGTGATGTTTCTATGGCTCGACTGACTTACAACATGTTAGACTTACAACATGTTAGACTAGAAGTGGCTATCCCAGGGCTATTCATTTAACAGTTGGTGATGTAGGTGTCAGAGGGACATTAGTGGTCAAAACTTATTAGAAAATAAAAAAAAAAGGGGGGGGGGTACATAAGTGTCGAAAGTTTATGAAACCTCTTTTAAAGTAAAGCTACTAGTAAATATTAAGTATATCACGAAAATATTGGTTTGATTCAATCATGCTTGACACACTATACACATTTATAATAAAAAGTAGGAATGGTGCAAGGAAAGAAAAAATGACGTACACGTATTTTTGTGACATAATGTCACCAAATCATACAATAAGTGCGATTCGATCAAAATTACAGCGTTTAGGCATTATATATCCACTAGTTGTACCCTGCAAAACCTTTGCATAGTTATATCCCCTTAGGCTTGATCGGTAGGCTGGGTTATTTTTGTTTTCGGGCAGATCCTGGAATACTGTTGTATTAATTCTTTACTTTCGATTTAACGCAGAACCCAAATAGCTTTTATATATATTATGGTTTAGGCCTTATATATCTATAGTTTAGGACTTTAATAATGTTTAGGCATTATGTATCTGTTGTTTAGGCATTGTTTTCTCATTTTCTTGGACTCACATGTTAATAAACAATGGCCCTCTTGGGTTTTCTGGTCAAGGGCCTCTTGTTTTAATCCAATGATTAAGCCTTACAATTCTTTTCAAGACTACGTGATATTTTATTCTTATTTCAAGACTACGTGATATTTTATTATTATTTCAAGACTACGTGATATTTTATTCATATTTCAAGTCTTTATTTCCTCGTTTAAATAACACATTATTTAAGTTACCCATCATCAGACTACATTTTGACTTTTCGCAACATGCCATAGACGCCGAGATCGTACAAATGGGACTTAAAACGCTCAATATCTTTCAAGCAGAATTAACATTGTGTTTACTATATCTAGTAGAGATACTTGGATCTCAGATCAATGGTTATGCGAAATGTTGAGCTATGAACTGATCTAAATATATCATTCTGTTTCTTTAACTGTATTATTGATAGACATTCACCCTTTTTGCCTGTTGTCACATCTTCTGTTATTTTCTCACTATTAGCTAATCTTTCATTACTTTTTAAAATATTTTTAAAACTCTGTGACAGGTGAGATTCTGATTCACCCATATCACAATGAAGAATATCGTAGTATATTAAATATATAGAGTTCTGGTGTAGGCCTACATGTCTTTAAGGAAGTTTATTTAACTTTTTTTTCATCTGTATTACCGACCAATTGTTTTATTTAAAAGAATTACTTAATGGAACGAGGCAGAAAATATCCATGGTCTGCTGAATTACAATGAATCTACCAGTATTTATTCATTTACGATAGCGTCTTCGTTTGAAGTGACGTCATAAAGATATGCGTCATAAACTTCTGGGTATAAATGGAGGTAAGAATAGATTATTCAGACAAGCCACCGGTATGTGTATATTTTGGGTGGCCTCTTTGTGTAAGAAGATAGAGAAATTCCCTGATAAAAACCGGTGTATCACTTCCCACTTGCCTCACTTTTACTGATAATGGATGTCCCCTTATCACAAGAAGCTTCTGTTGTTTGGCAGAGGGATGAATTTATATTCCATCTTTAGTTTCTTTAAACATTGCGTAAAAAAATAACAGCATTCAACATGGCACTAATGACGTAACCTAATAGGTTGGGATTTTTCTGTTTACATTTTGTAGCGTTTGCAACCGCTGGATAGTTGTGTTATAACTACGGTACATCTTGTGGCCACTGTTGGATAGTTGTGTTATATCTACGGTACATCTTGTGGCCACTGTTGGATAGTTGTGCTATATCTACGGTACATCTTGTGGCCACTGTTGGATAGTTGTGTTATATCTACGGTACATCTTGTGGCTATTGTTGGATAGTTGTGTTATATCTACGGTACATCTTGTAGCTACTGTTGGATAGTTGTAATTATTCTACTGTGGACATTATATGATGTTGCTTTATTATCATGTGGCCACCATATGATCTTGATGGCACCATCATGTGGCCACATATGATGTTTCTGATATCATCTTGTGGCCACTATAGGATTGTTGCTCGTATCATCTTGTGAACACTATATGATGTTGTTCGTATTAACGAATGACCATGATGGGATGTTGTTAGTATTAACCAGTGACCACTATAGGATGTTGTTCGTATTAACAAGTGACCACTATAGGATGTTGTTCGTATTGACGAGTGACCAGTATAGTATGCTGCTTGTATCATTTTTAGGCTTTATAGGATGTCATCCTGTGGCCACTACAAGCGCGTGCTTTAATGAACATAAAATATTTCTTTTAAATCGCTGTTTGGACGGACAATTGAGCGGTTAAAATCGTTTGAAACATGGGATTCGTTTTTTTTTTTAGGTCATGGTGAAATGTTTAAATGCCCTCCATGGTGTTTGTATGGCCATTGCTCTATCGGTTATGGCTGGTATGAAAGGACAGTAACAAATTAAAAACAACAACGTCCCATTCAGGTACTTTATAAAACACGTTGTCAAAGATACAACTAGATTTGTAAAATATCTCGTATTTTAATTGAACATGTACGTAATATAAAACAATATACACGTATTAAAAAACAACATACACGTATTTTAAAACAACATACACGTATTTTAAAACAACATACACGCATTTTAAAACAACATACACGTATTTTAAAACAACATACACGTATTTTAAAACAACATACACGTATTTTAAAACAACATACACGTATTTTAAAACAACATACACGTATTTTAAAACAACATACACGCATTTTAAAACAACATACACGCATTTTAAAACAACATACACTTCTTGATTCTGAGCACAGTAAACGCTTTTTCAGAGTTGTCGTGTTTTTTGTTGTTGTCAATTTGTCTTTTTTTTTACTGAAAATGCTTAACCTGTAGAGGTCCCAAGTACAATGAATTGTAAAGTAACATGAGAAAAATATTGAGTCTATTAGTTACTTATTCAATTGAATCTATTAGTTACTCATTCTATTGAATCTATTAATTACTCATTCTATTGAATCTATTATCATGAATCATGATGCCTTGCTCAGTGATGTCGAAACAAAAAGATATGAAAATTGTGGGGGTAAAAAATCAAACTCACTATAATATATATCCGCTGATCTGTATAGAATTGTTTCTATTTGGCTGATATGTGGAATTTGAAGAAAAAATTGTTTGATATCTTTTTAGATCCGTGGCCAAGTGGTGGCTCAACTGTAGAAATGAGAGTCCTGGGCAATCTTCCCTCTAAGGTGTGGTATGAAGTGAGCAAAATATTTTGTCTCTGAGCGACATTTTGTTTGAGGCCAAAATTTGTGAGCGCTTTAAGCGATGTCGTCCGTCGGAGTGAGCGATCGTACGTGTAGTATGAGCGACGCTCTGAATTCATGTGAGCGATCGCTCACGCGCTCAGCTTAGAGGGAACATTGGTCCTGGGTTCGGTCTTCGGTGAGAACCAAGGGAATATTTCCAGCTCTTTGTGAAAGTTGGTTCAAGTCCACCCAGCTTTAAAGGGGTACCTGACTTAATTTTGGGGAAATAGAAGCGGCTGGTCGTCGTGCTAACCACTCAACCCCTTTGTATGACGAGGTTACAGAAACAGATGAACTCTACACCTCATTTGTCCCGATGGCCCTTTAGGGTTTAGGAAAGTTTATTGATGTTCATGCACAAACTAATAGTTATTTACGAAACTAAGCATATGGAAGTCGCAATTGTCAAATGTAAATTTAGTTTATTTTCTTTAAGTGCAAAGATGTGAACAGCTGCCATTAGTGAGTCTCTGCTTAGCTTTACTAAATATAATAGTCACCAGGTATTGATTTTTTAATTCGGAATCTGTACTCAAGCTGCCTGATTCTTTACTCATAGCAAGCTGCCTGATTCTATACTCTCAGCAAGCTGCCTGATTCTATACTCTCAGCAAGCTGCCTGATTCTATACTCACGGCAAGCTGCTTGATTGTATACTCACAGCAAGCAGTCGGATACTACACACATCAAGAAGCCAGATTCTCTACTCACATCAGCTCAGAAAAAATCGTCTTGAGTTTCGGAATACCTCGTTTCTTTATAAACACCTTCGTGTATAAGTTTAAAAAAAAACAACAAAGTGAGTGTTTAAGGGCCATGGCAAGGATCATTTCTACTGTCAACCAGTTCAATGTTTATGTGTACAACTTTTTTAAACAGGTAGTTTTGCTTTGCGAAATAATAAAAAAAAAACTTTCTAAAAAAAATCATTAATAGTAATTCTCTCGCGCCTCATCTTTCTCTTGCTTTAATTTTTTTATATTTTTTTTTACACCAACGAATTCTCCATATTTCTGCTAGATAAACCCACATAATATATATTCATAATTTATGACCACGCCTTTTCGGTTTCTGGTTCACATTTCATGTACGGCCGTGTGTTTGTATGTGAAGTGCGCCTTTTTCATTTGATGGCTTTTCTGTCTGTAGTCACCGTAACGGACAATGAGTTTATGATATAAAAATACATCACCAGTAGTGTTGTTTTCGTTGACGAAAACTAAAACTAAAACCTTCGTTGACGAAAATGTTGACTTTTCGTCAACGAGAACTAAAACTAAAACTAAAATTAGCAGCAAGACTAAAATTAGACGAAAACTGAAATTATTACAGAAAAAACGAAATAAAAACTGAAACTAAAATATAGTGTTGCTTTCGTTCACGAAAACTAAAACTAAAAACTTCGTTAACGAAAATGTTGACTTTTCGTCAACGAGAACTAAAACTAAAACTAAAATTAGAAGCAAGACTAAAACTAGACGAAAACTAAAATGATTACAGGAAAAACGAAATAAAAACTGAAACTAAAATATAAACTGGGACTAAAACAACACTATTGATATGTTAACTGGATGACACTAATGTTGCTGTGTTAACTGGATGACACTAATGTTGATATGTTAACTGGATGACATTAATGTTGATATGTTAACTGGATGACACTAATGTTGATATGTTAAATGGATGATACTAAGGTTGATATGTTAACTGGATGACACTAATGTTGCTATGTTAACTGGATGACACTAATGTTGCTATGTTAACTGGATGACGCTAATGTTGATATGTTAACTGGATGACACTAATGTTGATATGTTAACTGGATGACGCTAATGTTGATATGTTAACTGGATGACACTAATGTTGATATGTTAACTGGACGACACTAATGTTGATATGTTAACTGGGTGACACTAATGTTGATATGTTAACTGAATGACACTAATGTTGCTATGTTAACTGGATGACACTAATGTTGATATGTTAAATGGATGATACTAAGGTTGATATGTTAACTGGATGACACTAATGTTGCTATGTTAACTGGATGACGCTAATGTTGATATGTTAACTGGATGACGCTAATGTTGATTTGTTGACTGGATGAAACTAATGTTGATTTGTTGACTGGATGAAACTAATGTTGATATGTTAACTGGATGACACTAATGTTACTATGTTAACTGGATGACACTAATGTTGAGTGCAAATAATTGATTTTTCTTCAAATTACTTATCAAATGTACTCTAGTTGGACTCACCCTCGCTTGGAAACAGTTTGTCACAAGTTTGTGTTTTATTTTGTGGGGAGTTTTTTTTTACTTGGTGTCTTATGTCTGAATACTGCTCCAACTCCTTCTCTTCCCCAGCCCCCTGGTGTCTTATGTCTGAATACTGCTCCAACTCCTTCTCTTCCCCAGCCCCCTGGTGTCTTATGTCTGAATACTGCTCCAACTCCTTCTCTTCCCCAGCCCCCTGGTGTCTTATGTCTGAATACTGCTCCAACTCCTTCTCTTCCCCAGCCCCCTGCTGCCCAGTCAAAATTCACTCCTAGCCTCCTCCATTTAATTACTGACATCTATCACTAACAGCTACACAGGAAAGCCGAAATGAAATTGCCAAACATCACTGAACACCACAAAATAACTTAGTGGCATAAAGTATTCACTAGATGAAATAACATTAAAACAGTCAAGAAAAAACATCTGTCCAAGACCCACCCTCTCTTCAACAACAATGTACCATTCTTTTTATAATTGATTGTATATGAAGTTAAAAGTTGCTCATTTGAACTTTATTTACACAGTAGGATAACTTATATAAAATCACAGTTGAAAAGATTTATGTTAAGACATTTATTGACATTTTTTTCAACATTAAAAAATATTTGAATTTTTTTTTCCATTGCAGAATCATGAATGAAACGCACCCAACAAGAAATGTCTATTAAAACCTGAAGTGCAGTATAGCCTTTTTTTGTCTTTGGAGTTCTTAACCTGTCCAATCCATGAATGACCCTGGTAGGATAGATAATGCTGATGTGGAACCAGACAACAACAACAACACAGAAGTAGTTTATTATAGTGACCCAGCCACTGATAACATGTCTGATGATGCCAGAGGAGTCATCATGACAATGCTTAGCACCAATTCCTCCAAGCATAGGATGCCTTCTTTGCCCACTATCTATGATCTTAATAACCAGAAGGCATTGTCCTTTCTCCCCATTTACATTGTTTTGGGCTGCATTGTGGTGATGAGTGTGCTGTCCAACATGCTGGTCTGCTACATATATAGGTGTCGCTCAAGACGAGCTACCTCTAATTTCTTTGTCATCTTCTTCGCCATATTTGATATGTTTGGCTGTTTTATAGGGATACCTTTGGAAGTCACAGTACTTGCATTACCATACACATATGATGTTGTGGCACTGTGTAAGCTTAGAGGGTTTGTTGAAAGCTGGTCAGTGTGCTGCCTTTGTTATACTCTGATCTGTGTTGCATATGATTGCTTCAGGCAGTTCTGCAGACCAGGAGAGGACTTCGGTGTAAAAAAAGCCAGGATTTGCTGCATAATATCTGTGCTCATTTCAGCTGTAGTATCAGTTCCTGCTGCTGTGGTGTTTGGTGTGAAAGAAGTAAACACAAGATACTCCACCATTAAAGGAGAGACATGCTCTGTAGATCCTAACTTGCCCCTGTGGTTAAGAATCATTTACAACATCTGTGTTCTTGGCACCTTCTTAGTTTGTCTTTGTGCTATTTCTGCCCTGTATTGTTTGATTGGAGTAGCATGTTGTCTTCAGAGGCAAGCAGAAGAAAGGGGAGAGAAACCAAGTCCAGCAAAGCCAAAATTTCCAAAGAAGCACAGGTTTGTAAGGGAGGAGGTTAGTTCATCGTCAGTTACAAACTATAGTGAAGAAATTTCACGCATCCATAGTCAGGGGACACTATCTCATGCACATGGCTCTTATTCAGACTCTGCACGTGTCCCTCTGAAAACTAATAGTGGTGGATTAGTGAAAACAAATAGTCTTCAGGCATCCAGTTCTCCACCTAGCCTAGCCATTGTGCCACTTCATGTGAAAAACACCAGACAGACTTCCATATTTATGGTGATTTCTATAATATTTGTTGTTTCCATGTTGCCAT
The DNA here is from genome assembly GCA_021962125.1 of Bulinus truncatus. Lineage (NCBI taxonomy): Eukaryota > Metazoa > Mollusca > Gastropoda > Planorbidae > Bulinus > Bulinus truncatus. The sequence goes on from JAGDYQ010000020.1 coordinate 4,103,720, forward strand.
ATATTGTGGTCATGATTCTTTGTGCAGCCACCACTTTTTTCAACCAGTTTTCTTCGAGTGCCACAGAAATTATCTTCAACTTGTGTGTCCGTTCTTACCTCCTGAACTATATTGTTAAACCAGTTATCTATTTTATATTCAATGTCAACTTCAGGAAAGAAGTGAAACATTTATTTATAAAACTTTGGTCACTTTGCACTGGAGGAGCCAGAGCTGTGGATCATCCTGGAAATCATTCACAAAGAAGATCTTTCATTGATGGCTCCAGTAGATCTGCTTCTCGGACACCCATATACCGACCGCCAAGAAGCTCATCCTAAATAATGGATATTACAATTCTGTGAAATATCTTTGTTTTAATTCCAGCGTTTTCACATGTTAAGTATTAATATTAAATATTGTTTCATATCTGGAATTACTTAATAAACTAATTTGTTGATAAAACAAAATTATGACATGAAAATGTTTTTAACAGAATTATGGCTGTCAGAGCCAAGCCTTTCTGTGTTTCAGTGGAGTGCAAAACACCTGTGTGTGGGGCAGGAAAATCATGTTTTTTGGAGAAAATGCACCTTTCTGTTTGAAGTGAAGACAACTCATGTATACTAGTTTTTTTCTTTTTAATATGAATTGAAGAAGGCTTACATGTTTTTTGTATATTGGCCAATATGAAAATCCATCACTTTGTGTTTGCACCCCAATGGAAAATAGTCTAGGTACGGCTGTGATAGCTATGACACAAGACATAATATAATAAGAACAAAATAGATCATTTAAATCATGACCTTTCATTTTATTTCATTTTTTTATTTCTTCATTTCCTCACATATTGATGTATTGTTCAAATGTGTTCATGTTTTATCATCATTAAATAAAATCCACAGAACTCACCTGTTATGAATGCAAAATATTTTTATCCCAACTCACATAAAATAGTGCACACTACTTAGATGTTAAGATTTTGATATTCTGTATAAACAAAGTGAACTTATGGATTTATTTATTTTTATCTGTCAGTTGATGCCTAGACACAATTCCCTTTCTGTTAATTGATTATGTTTTTATCAACGACATTACAGCTTTTATTACTGTCTTAAATTTCTGATTTGTGACTGTAGTTGTTAGTGAGATAAAATAGTGTAAAAAATCAAAACTCAAGTTTAAAAAAAAATGAGTTCCATCACAATGTTAAGTTTACTTTGAATTTTTCATCTTATGAAAGATTCTATTTCATGTTGTGCATTCAGGCTATACAAGTTTTACATGTGACTTTATCCTTGGCCTGTTAAATGCATCTTTTTTTTTTTGTAAAAGCTCTCATCATTTGTTAAAAAGTAAAATTAAAAAAAAATTCTTTGCTCTTCCAAATCTGTGCTGCTTGTCTCAGTGGTAATATAACCATTGTGAAGGATTTATGCAAGAGGCTATATTTAAAGAAAAAAAAAATTTATTCAATTTTTTTAAGTTTTTTAAGTTTATGACTTATTTCAGTCTTAAACAGTAGAGGAGTACCACAAAGTGTGGTAATACCCACATTAACACAAAATATTTTATTAGCCACATGAACACAGAGTGTTATTAACCACATAAACACAATGTGTTTTATCAGCCACTTTAACACAATGTGTTTTATCAGCCACTTAAACACAATGTGTTATTAGCCACATAAACACAATGTGTTTTATCAGCCACTTAAACACAATGTGTTATTAGCCACATAAACACAATGTGTTTTATCAGCCACTTAAACACAATGTGTTATTAGCCACATAAACACAATGTGTTTTATCAGCCACTTAAACACAATGTGTTATTAGCCACATAAACACAATGTGTTTTATCAGCCACTTAAACACAATGTGTTATTAACCACATAAACACAATGTGTTTTATCAGCCACTTAAACACAATGTGTAATTAACCACATAAACACAATGTGTTTTATCAGCCACTTAAACACAATGTGTTATTAGCCACATAAACTCAATGAAAGCTATTAGCCACAATAAACCTGTTTTAGTAGTCATCAATGATTTTAGTTTTAAGCCATTGTCATCTTATTGGGTCTTAAAGCCCCCCCCCCACACACACACACTTCTGGCAGAATTATAAGGAGATCCTCTCAAAAATGTTAAAAGCTCTTTCTCCACCCCCCCCCCCCCCCGTAGTTTTCAGCCCACAAGATTTATGTGTACATGTTACAAAATTACCTTCATTATGAAAAATTAAAAAGACAATTTCTTACAGATTTGAAACATTTAATAAAACTATCATCCATCTATTTTTACTAGTATATTTGTGTTATGTCCCAGATAAACTACCTATCATCTTTACTTACCTATTGCTGTTATTTTCCAGTTAAAAACATTCTACCTTCTATCTTTAAAGACAAAATAATGCTGACTACCTTAAACACATTTTATTATCAATGTCTTATAGACCAAGGTCTTCTCAATTTTTATAAGTAAATTTAAGTATGGAGAGCATGGCTACCATTGTTTAATTATTCCTTTGATTATTCCTTTTCATCTTTGGTAAAGATGGATAGCCCAAAAATAAATGCCTGGGTAAAAGAACATATATTTAAAACAAAATTGAGTCTCAAGTTTGGACAATTCTCAGATATAATAATAATCAAATGTAAGTTAACTAAATATGTATTGAATTCTTGAAAAAAAAATTCTTCCCCTAACAATTATATTATTCCATTGGTCACAATTTAAATATTTCACACATACAATTTTCAAATAAGTAGGTACAAATGAATCCACAGTTTAAAAATGCATAAATATCATATCATAGAATGTACATTCATATTGTCAAAAAGAAGTGACTTTCCAAGTAGGCTTTTTTGGTTCAACAATACTGTGCCACCCAACCAAATATACACATACATAATTTCATCCTTATATATTAGGATTTCTTATTTTTTTACAGTGGTTATATTGTTATTAGTTGTGGGCCTTGCTCTATAATGACTGAGCACCTATCACCTATATTTTTCAATAAAAATAAATAACAGTGTCATTATCAACTGAAACCTAATTAAAAAATTATAGTGGAAGAAGTTGGATCAGGTTGCTGGATATTAATTTTTATAAGAATAGATAGGGATGTCCTGGCCTTAAGAACACTTGGAAATTTGATCTGATTTTTTTTCTGAGCCAAAAAAAAAATTTAGCAGGATAATCTTAGAATAACTGTATTGCATATATTCTAGACAAGGGTGGACAATGTACAGTTAAATAGGCATGCATGCTGGGGAACTTTTAACACCTGCTATTCAAAAGTTGTATATAATCACTCCTCACGTCTGCTCTAAGTCTCATCCTTCAGATTTTAAAAAACCTGATGTGGCAAATGATTCAAAAAGTTTGTCCATCCCAGTTCACTATCAAAGACAGTGCACTAGTATCAATCTATTTTCCTATTCTTATTTTCCTTTCTTGAATTACATATTGTAGTGTAATGATTCTTTTTTCACTTTATAATACTTTTGGAATAATTTCTGTTGTTAAAAATTTATTTATCAACCAAATGTTTATTGCTGTATTTTTAGTGACAATCTATCTTATTATGTCATTCTTTTTCTCTTATATTAAATTGATGGATTGTGTTAATTAGTTTTTAAGTAAAAAAAAATAGTGCCTTTTTTTTTCTTGAACTGTCAATTGTTTATTATTAGCACCCATACGACAAGGGACCATTTAGAAATTCATTAGGACCAACCGACAAGGGACCATTTATTTTTATATTCATTAATGTTTACAGCTCATATCGTTTGTAATAACGTCAAATTTTCTTGTCACCATCAAAAAACTTTTTTACATAGAAAGTTCCTAGATGGTTTGTTAAATCAAATTTTAACTACCGGGCATAAACATCTAAAAATATTTTGCTTGAAGAAGGTTGTCTAATGATCCATAATTTTTATGTCTTTCATTTCATTATAGATTGAATAAATGTAATTAATATCAATTAAGTGCCTTCCTCATAATGTTTCCACATAACTGGTCCTTGCTGTCTTATTTAATCATCAGTTTTTGTATTATTATTTTTTTGCAAATCGTACCTGATAAGGACAATGGTAGTAACAATCAATCTTTGTATAATTTTTTATCTGTTCACCGTCAGTTTTCATAATAAAAATCTTGAACAAAATCACCCCTTTTTTTGTTATGTATGCTCTCAATTTTATAAAGTTGAAAAAAAAATACATAGGGAAATGAAAAAAGATACATGAATCGAAATTCAAGTTAAGAATTATTGTATAGTTTTTTATCTGTTCACTGTCAGTTTGCATAATAAAAATGTTGATCAAAATCACCCCTTTTTTCTTATGTATGCTCTCAATTTTATAAAGTTGAAAAAAAAGATACATGAATCGAAATTCAAGTAAAGAATTATTGAATTTCTATACAAAAATTATATTTAAATAGGTCAAAAAGTTGAAAAAAAAAATACTGACTGCACATAATTGAGTACCAGTATAACAATATTTAAAAATGCTGAATTATTTCATAGAGAATTTAGACTTTTTAAATATTAATTTTGTATATATTATATTACATTATATATATATTTATTGTTTTTAAAACAAATAATTCACAATTTCTGTAACACAATATGATAAAACAATGATCCTGTTCCAACAGCATCAACACAAAGATCAGTTCTTGCAGAATAAAATTTTAAAGGAAGCACTAGTTTTATCATAATGTATCAACTGGTTATTGTAGCCATGTCTGATCTTGTGATATCTTTATGTGGCTTCCACAGTGAATGACCAATCCATCTCCTTATATTTGTTGGTCTCTCTGGCCTTAGTTTGCAAGAGATCTTCGTTCCTAGCCATCTTGTCATCGTATCTTATGTAGGCTCCTGAGACAAACTCAATTAGTATTTGCGGGTAAATTTAAATGCCTGTCATTATATTTATTATCCAGTTTAGTACTACTGTAAAGTTTGTACAATAATTTTAATACAAGTGTTTAGAGTAGATTATTTTAATAAGAGTTATTTTATTAAATAATAGCTAAATAAGTCACAGCTAAATAAATCTTATCCCAAACCCCTCTCATCCCCTGCCTTATTTTTATCTCTTTGAAATATCCGAGTGACTATTTTGTGATTTTTTAAAATCACTCATTAATTTAAAGTCAAAAGGCACTCATAAATTTATGCGCTTCTGAAACTAAATTTATTACAATATTTTAACACTGGTACATTTGTCATCTAAATTTAAACTATAAACTTCAATAGTTATAAGAAAACTATAGAAAGAATTATATTATTTTTGGGTTACAAAAAAAAAAGAACACAGTAAGTAAAAAAATATTTGAAATACACACATATTGTCTACTATAATTTAAACTTTGTAGATGACAGATTTTTATCTCTAAATTTTATGCAACATGGAGAAATGTATGAAAGAAAATAAAAAACTACAATAATAATAAAAGTTTTACAGATTTAGATTTACAGATTTAGATGTGTAGATCTTAAAAAAAAACTTTTAAAAAGTAAACTTTTATTAAAGTGTAGGCCTATTAAATAGTAAAAATATATTTCCTTTGATTTAGATCAGTGTTACCCAAACTTTCAAAATCTGCATAGCCCCCTTTTTATTTTTGAAACATTAAGTACCCCTCGTCAAAAAATAAATAAAATAAAAATAATGCACACATTTGTATAACAATCTGATAATCGAAGTTTTTTTTAGTAGTATTCTTCCTCATGTAGTGTATCGACAACACAATAATAAACGAAATGTAAATTTCTTTCTTAAAAAAACTTTTATATGAATAACATTCACTAGTCTATTCCTTGTTTTTCACTTAAAGTCAAATGGCTATGTATGTCAATGAACAGAGTGTTTACCAAAGGGTTCTTCAACTGAGAAACTGTGGTTATACTATCACCATCCCCATCTTTAAGATGTTTTCAATACTGTCTTATTTTTTGTCCCTTTGCGGCAATTATTTAAGAAAATTTTTTTTTCAGATTTTTTTTAAGCCCACAATTCCACCAAACTCTTAGATTATCCCTGGATGTATGCGAACTTTGGAAAACACTGGTTTAGATCATACAAATATCAATAGAAATTATATTGACTAAAAAAGAATGAACATTAGTATGAAATTTATATCTTGGGCTCATGCTTTGCAAAAAAAAATAACTTGAATGTATGGCCAACCACTCCTGAATACTGCTCTCTTTGATCTCATGTATGGCCAACCACTCCTGAATGCTGCTCTCTTTGATCTCATGTATGGCCACTCATCTACCAAATTATTTCAGTGTGATAATTTTTTTCTTTTTATTTATAAATATTTTCTGTAACAGAATGTGTTGTTTTTACTTAATGAGTCAGTCAGTACTAATTAATTTCAATTGACCTAATACATGTGCTGATATGTTTCTATGACCAATAGGAATCATGTCAACAAGCATGCATCTGATTTTTAAAACAACTTTTTCTAATATTCACCCCTAACCCACCTAATAGTTCAATATGATCTAGAGCCTTTAGCCCTTTGTATTAATAATATGTGACCCAGCAGCACTGTCATAAGTTCTTAAAAAACTATCACCAGGACCTGAAAAATCCAGTGGTTTTAAACCGGGATAAAATTAGCACATAATACATTTATTCCTTAGATTTCAGCTTATTAGTATATGACTGTTAATTAGCTAAACCTGACTATTTAAAAGAGACATCTGCTAAGAATACTCTAATTGTAATAAATGACTCTCGTGCCAAGTTTGGTGATTCCTGACTCAACGTTGGGAATTCTATAGGCCGCAAAAATTGCCACACATACAAATAAACAAAAGTTTTTTTATTTATATATTAATGTCGTGACACAACTCTGGAGTGAAGGAACAGTATAAAGAATATAAAGATAATTTTAAAATTGTTAAAGTAGTTTTAAAATTACTGATTGTGTTTATCTTCGATTACTTTAAAGTTGTTATATTGTTGACAAAAAATTGTAACAAATCAACGATTGAATATTTACAAAAATAATATATTATTTCAATGATTTTTTGGCTCTCCAGTTTAATAATGAATCCAACTCTTCATCTTCAACCTCATCATCACTGCTATTTTCTTGGAGACCATCATTTTTAGAGCTTTTCACAATGGTTTCTTTCTTCACATGGAGCTTTTCAACTTCCTGCCATCGATGTCTATAGTACAATAGTAAAAACAACAAACATAAAAGGCATTTTAAAGATTTTTGAAACAACTCAACATTAATAAAATATAGTAAGTGTTGAAGAAAAACTTACATTTGATCATCAATTTCATCAATATTTCTATCTATATTTACTTGTTCATCTTCTTCTTCCATGATTACTTCTGAAACCTTGAAATCAAAAGTGAAAAAAAACAACATATTTTTATCGTAAAATGGAATATCTTTGAAGGATAAATATAAAATGTACCCAAGTCACATTAGGCCAACCAAGCTGCTAAATTTACTGTAGTGTAGATGGGAGCTTCCCAAACTTTTTATGACTATCACCCCCTTGTTAAAGAAAAATGCACTTACTACCATCTCTTTAAAAAAAACACCTTTTATAGTGAGTGGTATTTGGAGTAAGAAATGCGTTGCAAAATTAAAGATTCACTCAACATACACCACAATGACCACTGAACTTTACTCTCAGAAACAAAGTGAAGTTTTAAGTTTATTAGAGGACTAAATAGGACAGTGTGGGACGGATGGCCGAGTGGTGTAGATACTCGACTGTCGACCTGCGAGTCCTGGGTTCGATCCTCGGTGAGGCCCATGGAATTTTTCCAGGTGAAATTTGGTGCAAAGTCGTCCCACAAGTCCACCCAGCTTTAAATGGGTACCTGACTTTAAGTTGGGGAAGTAAAGGCGTCTGGGCGTTGTGCTAACCACACAATCCCTTCATATGCCGAGGTTATAGAAACAGATGAATTCTACACTTCATCTGCCCCGAAGGCCCGTTAGGGTTAAGAAGGGAACTTTTTAAATAGGACAGTAGTGTATTAGATGAAGTGTTTTTTCCCCACCACCATTGGTGTCAATTTGTTCTTGTTTTGATGTGTTTTCAGCAAGTGAGTCTTTAGCTTGTGACTGAGTTAAATCCATCTTCTATTAAAATGTTTAAGGGAAAGCAATGATAAATTATAGTGAAAGATTTTTGTAATAACGACAAAATTCTAATATGATTGGGCTTTCTATGATGGCCACTGAACTCAACCAGAGTGCTCAAGAACCACAACATCAGAAGAAAAAGATGGGAAGCCATTTTATGGAGACCTTTTATTTTCCTAATTGTAGAAAAAAAAATGAAGTCAAAATGAATAAGGATGTACAAAGTGTATTTTAATTTTTAATCTTTTTCTTTAGCTACCCTAAGGTAGCCTATAAAAGTTTTCAAACAATAGCATGAAACCCTTTTGAAACACTCAACAGTATAAAAAAAAGCTTTTAATAAATTCACAAAAAAAGTAAAAAAAAATCCTTATAGCATATTTGTAAAAATTATAATGGCTAAAAATAAATCTACCCACTCTGTTCTTTTCTAAATGAAATAAAGTATACAAGATGTACTAAGTCCTTGACTTACATTCAGTGTTGAATTTAAGGATTAATAAAAACAACAACAACTAATCAATATATGTGCCCATGCTTTTTTGAGACATTATAATTTCTCAAGGTGTGAGTAGCAGACCAAGTTTAAAAAACTGAAAACTTTAGTTATAATTTATTGTAAAATACCTCCAGGAGCTTACCTGAGGCTTTTCAATAAATCTTAAGTAAATCAACTCCATGAGTTTACTTGAGGCTCTTTAATAAATCTTAAGTAAATCAACTCCATGAGCTAACCAGAGCCTTTTCAATAAATCTTAAGTAAATCAACTCCATGAGCTAACCAGAGCCTTTTCAATAAATCTTAAGTAAATCAACTCCATGAGCTAACCAGAGCCTTTTCAATAAATCTTAAGTAAATCAACTCCATGAGTTTACCTGAGCCTCTTCTTTAATTGCTTTCTGAAACAAATCCCACTCTTCTTCCTCTTTGTCTTTGTACTCAACATTTCTAATCTATGGCAGACAGATAAAGCATTAGCATATTTTTTAATGAACAAATAAAAAAAATTCATCCTAAAAATAAATTATATGATAAAATTAAAAAACTCTGTCAGAATAATCTTTAGGCTATACTGTCATTAAAAAAATGTTTGTCAAGTAAAAAATTTGGTTTGATTGAATATAACAATGTTCAAAGTCAAAAATACTTTAGGATAGTTCTAAAACCTAATAAGCATTGGGGTATGAGATGTCAAGTTCCTGATATATCTCCCTTAGTGCCTCCATGGCTATTGCACTATCGGCTATGGTGGGGATGAAAGAAGGGCACCATAGAAACATCCCATTAGTGGTTTATAGGATCTAAGAGATTTCATCTCATCCTTACAGGGACTTCACACATATGTAGTTGTAAGAAAAAAGATGTAATTTAATATATATTTAACTTTCTGCACAGTTAGTTTCTTTTTCTTGAAAGGTTTTTCACATCTCTATTTCCATTTATGGAGACTGGTCGACAGTCGAGCGCTCTACACCGCACGACCACCTGAGGGTTCTTGGGTTTGAACCTCAGTGAGAACCTTGGTATTTTTTCAGGTCCTGGTGAAAGTCCCAAGTCCCACCAGCTTTAAATGGGTACCTGACTTTAAGTTGGGGAGTAAAAGCAGCTGGGCATTGTGCTAATCACACAATCCCTTTTTATGCAGAGGTTACTGAAACAGATGAATTCTACACGTCACCTGCTCTGATGAGCCCTTAGGGGCTTAAGTCACTTTTTTCTTTCTCATTTTAAACAGCTACTGTTGGTGTATCAGGACAATAAACTGTTGGTGCACTCTGCCAAGTATCAGTCAATATCTACTTCTTTGATAAATTTATTTGTTATCTCACTCTACCAAGTATCAGTCAACATCTACTTCTTTGATAAATTTATTTGTTATCTCACTCTACTAAGTATCAGTCAACATCTACTTCTTTGATAAATTTATTTGTTATCTCACTCTTCTAAGTATCAGTTAATATATACTTGAGTAATAATTTTTTTTATGAGTCTTGACAACTCTTTCCGTCACTAAAACGATATCTTTTGATTAGCAGCTACTTCGTGTGCTAGGATATGAAGTAATTTCAACAGCCGGTGAATTCCCAGCTAAATGTTCTTCTTCTGAAGATGCAACTCCAAAGCCCATGAACCACCAAACACTTTATGTTCAATCACTTGAATCACTTTCAAGTTTTGTACATAATTTTTTAATGGTAATGGAGGTAAAAAAACCCATCATTGTTGACTTGAATTACAGTGCTCTATTCTAACATTGCAAGCTGAAACTCTCAAAAATGTGGTATGTTTTTCTACATTAAATAACATAGACTGGATATTTCTTTCAATGCACAATCTCTCTGGCACTAAATCCATGTAGAATTCAGGTAGATACATTATCCTACAGATGAGAAATACATGTCCACATGGCATATAAAAATCACTATATACACTGCAGGTGCAAGAAATTTAGTTATTTTTCAGTCACTAGGAAAAATATTATCTGTTAAGCTGATTAAGTTTGCCATTTTCTTTCAAGTAACAAGATATGTTACTCAATCTTAGGAATGTTTTCTCATAAACATAGGAAGTAAAATACATAGAGCTTTATAAAGTCCAACCAATGCACCAACCCATACACTTGAACATACCTGACTAGAATAGAGAAATAATAGGAGACAAAGTGTGCCATAGGTGCACACAAAACTTCTATCCTTTGCTCCACATCTAATTGAATTTTCTTTTCCCCCCTCCAGGTTAAAGGAGAGGTGAAGTGAAGGAGGAGGGAGGGGGGGATTGTTTACACCATTGGATATTGTCCAGCACCTTAGTTTATGATAAAGCGAGTTAATGTCAACGCTATGCTAATAACCTGATCACTGATAACTATTTAGGAAAAAATAGTGCCTTTTACAACCATATAAGCAATATGTGTTATGTCAACATAGTTTTAAACTTAATGTTTTGATAAAGCCTGAGAATTCTTAATTTATTACAGCTGTTTAGTAAATCTGCCTTTTTATCATTTAATTTGTTATCAGTTCTAAAACTTTATAATTAAATGTAACACACCTAAGAGGGACTAACTTACTAATGAAACGCTCACTGCCATGAATAAATAATTCTTTACCTTTGCATCTAGTTTGGGATCATCAAAGAATCCTTCAGGGAGAATCTCTGACATTTTTCTACTCTGTGAGTGCTCACCTACAGTAGGCTCAGACTCTTGGTCAAAGAAATCTAGTTTTGAATAAAATAACATATTTCTATAACACATTTTTTAAAAAGAAACCTTGAAAAGGAAAAAAAAAACTTCAATCTGATTACCATCAGGGAGTTCCTGCTTAGGTGCAGAATAATTGGATGATGGTGATTCAGTATTTGCAGATATTCCTATGCTGTCTTCATTCATGTCACTCTCATCTGACGATGATGAATAACCCGATAACAGTGCTGATGGGGATTTTTCTTTGCTGCTTTTACTAACCGTTTCATCTTTAATGCTGGAAAAAATATAGATGTGTATAAAATTTAACAGTAATGTAATAGATGTAATAAATGTAATAAAAGTAAAAAAATGTAATAAATGTTAAAGCATATAATACATTTTTTATTAAAGTACATAATCAGAAATTTTTCATTTCTAATCTAACAGGTTAATATTTTGTCTTTGTTTTAATACTGTTATTTTCTGATTATTTTGATCTGAAAAGAATATTAAACTTTGTTTTTGGTACCAGAACATTGATATTTTGAAGTCATATATTTTAATAAAGAAGCATATCATATCTAGATGTAAGTTGAATATATTCTAGACTGTTATATAAACTTTTAACTTCTAGATCATTAAAGCTATGTCTAGAAGTAGGAAGAACATTCTGGGCATGTGCCTGTTTACTATATAAGCAGAACTCAAAGCAAACATATATAATGTGTGCAGGAGGTATATGACTAAAAAATTTTTTTTATTATTTTTTATTCCCCACACTGCTACAAAATATCAATAACAACCCTCAACTGTTAAAAAATATTACCCTCCACACGCCCAGTAAATGGTATGTCATACTCGCATTTAGTATTTTAACTATAATTTTGTTCTTTGTTGTTCCATCCACTGTCAGCATTTTATTTGGCAACTATTATATGCATAATTAGTATTTGTGTCTTTTCTGGATCATCTCAGAGCAGTTATGTCTAAAAATGCTCCAGCTTCCGAGACGAGAAAGAGAATTTGGTCTTCAAATCTAATGCAGTTCCAAAAAGGCATTAAATCACGAAAGCATAGTACTGTTGACAGTCTTGATCAAATGCAAAAAATTCCAATGGAACTACATTTCGTGAACAGATATAAAACGCTTCTGACGTAAAAAGCAGAAAAGACAGGATTGTACTGATAGCAGGTAAAGTAAAATAATGACATTGCCAATTCAACAAGGTAAATCAACAGTTGAGAGAAAAATTGACAATGTTGTTAAGAAGTTTGAAAGACATAATCAAAGATCTGGAAACTATGATTTCACAGCGATGTATAATGTAACAGATGAGAAAGGAGAGTGGTTGAGCCAAGAAGACATGGAGTTCTATGCACTTCAGATTTCAACAAAGGAAAAGTAGGCTTTTGTACTTCAGAAGACGATTCACAAAAGATTTACCCAAGAAAAATGAAATTACTTTAAAGGGAAAGTGCCAGTCACAGAAAGCTTTACTGAAGAAAGTGTTGAATCAAGTGTCTCACCAATTTTGGATACAGAAGATTCTGTGAGTAAAGATTTTGTGAGAGAAGAACAGTGTTCCAGTAGTAGTGAAGATAATGAGAAACTATTTAAGTCTGAAAGACAAAAACTCCTTTTGCAGTGCGTTTAGTGACTGCAGCTAAATTGAGTACAAAGGTCTAATTAAAGAAGGAGAAAAATTAAAAAGGAATTTTAAGGAAAACTTAAAAAAAGAACACTGGTGCTTACACTTTGGTGGAAAGACGAACAAAATAAAACATATGAGGTTGTTATAAAAAATGAAAAAAGGGAGGTCAGACTCGCTGTTCTTCAGCTGGCAAAAGGAAAAGGGGAATAAAAACTGTCGTCTTTCTTTGGCTCTACAGTCCATTTAGGGCCCTGGCCTGCCATATTACTCTTCTGCACTTTTCCCGAATAAAAACTGTGCTCAATGAATATGAACTAATATATAAATAATATAAAAATGATTGTCTCTGACACAACTGCAGCAAATACTGGAAGAAGAATTGGTGCAGTCACACTGTTACAGAAACACTTTCAAGATGCCTTCAAAATATCTTTCCAAAGATATCCAAGGCCAAGATCATAGGCTGGCATTTTTGTCTGTCCTCAAAACGTGATGGAGTCAGTAGAATTTCTTCAGCAACTCAAAGAGAAATAGAATGCAGCTTGGCATGTTTTCTTGAAGTGGTGCGAGCAGACAATTATGTAGAACTAATCTAAACTCTTGTGCGCTTGTGCCACAAAACGGGATGCCGAATGTCCCAGAAGATTGATAAGCTTGATACTAGTTTAAGGAGAATAAGGAGGCATTCTCTGAGGAACAAGGGAAAAGCTTTCATCAAGATATACTGCAGTTTGAATGTAACTACCATGGACAGTAGGGGACCGATAGTCATATGGTAAAACTCTCAACTGTCGACCTGAGGGTCCCTGGTTTATCTTCTGTGAGGACCAACTGTCGGCTATGGTGGGGATGAAAGAAGGTCACCATAAAAACCATCCCATTAGTGGTTTATCGGATCTATGAGATTTTATCTCATCCTTACAGGTATTCACACACCAAGAACAGTACAATGAACACATGATTGGAGATTGATTATATTTAGTGACTTATTCGAGAATATGACTTAAAGCATAACCTTAAATCTAAAAAGAAAACACTTTAAAGTTTGATATCTTCACTCTTACAGTAATGTACATTGACGTCAGTTTTCTGTGACATTTTCTTACTGAATATGAAGCTAAATAAATGAATATTGTTCGTGGTGTTTCTTATTTCCTTCCACCCATTCTTTTGTAGGAGGGGGGGGGTGGGGGTGGGGGGGTGGTGGTAATTTTTTTTTTTTTTCTCTCTCTTTTTTTTAATAAACCAAATTCTTTTTTTTTTTATAAAAATTTTTTTTTTTTATTTTGTGTGCCCCCTCTCTCTCTTCTTCTCTTTTTTTTTCTTTTTCCCTTCTTTCTTTTTTTCTTTCTTCTCTTTTCCTCTTCTTATTATTAAAAACTCCTTTTTACATACATGGGGGTTGGGGGGTTTATTTTTTTTTCCTTTTGGGGGGGTGGTGTGGGGGGGGGGGGGGGGGGGGGTGGGGTTGTAGGGCTCTTTTTTGGGGGGGGGGGGGGGGTTTAATATGGTCATTAGTTTTACTATTGAGACATTGCTATAGTTTGTCCTGGTCATAAAAGCAAATAATTCCTATTTTATGTAATTCCAACATACCCTCTATAAGGAATAACATTTGAGGAACGAGAACAAACACTCTATTACATTTGAACAACAAACATGCATTACATATAGAACAACAAACATTAATTAAATATTGAAAAACAAACATGCATTTCATATTGAACAACAAACATGCATTACATATTGAACAAACATGCATTACATAGTGTAATCTGACAAAATATAAGTGATTGGTGGATGTTAAGTAAAATTTTGTGCAGAAAAAAAAGTAATGTTGTGTAAATAGAAGAAATGTCATTAAAATAATCATAGAAGAATTAGAAAATATTTCAATTATATAATTATAAACCCTATTTATGAACCCTATTACAATTACTTTGACAGCTGAATTTGTTAGTAGCCAGGATTCTGTTTCACAAGTTAAAGATGAAATTCATTTTTTTTTACAAAGGCAGTTACTGTTAAACTTTTTTTTGGCCAACTTTTATAATGATAATTTAAAAAAAAGATAATTACCTATGCAATTTTTAAAATGATTTTTGAAAATACTTACAAGTGCTATGATTAAAAAGAATGTTAAATAAAATACTTACATCTGCAACTCGGTTGATCCTGATAAATATTGACAGAAATAACAAAAAAAATAAAATTATTCACAGAATTTAAAAGTCTACAAGGACAAGAAAACAAACTATTGGTTCGTTTCAGGATTTATCCTTAAGGCAATGTAAATAAACAAAGAATAACATATTGTTTAGAAGTTACAACACTTCAAATATAATAGACGTCCTAATTTTTATATGAAATACTTATCTAACAAAATAATTATTTTCACAATTTATTTATAAAGCCAGTAACACACAAATACAATACTTCACTTAAAATGGATAAATCAAATAAAGAAAAAACAAATTACCAGCTAAATTTTCACTATTTACAGACAATACAAGGATTAATTAATTTAAAATACTTTTTTATTACAGCACAAAATGAAGTTGTATTTTTTTTTCCTGTGATGAAATTTATTTAAATTAATCAAAATGTCTAGTATTTAATTTATGACATGCAATAAAACTATTGTGAATTTTAGGATGACCAACAAAGCATGAATAATTTAGTTAAGTTTACAACCCTATTTTTATCAATGGAAGATCTCCCAAAAAGCCCCGCCCCCCAACCAATGCTATAAATAGTTGTACTAACAGAAATAGTGGGACAGATGGCTGAGTGGTGTAGATACTCGACTGTCCACCTGAGAGTCCTGGATTCGATCCTCAGTGAGGCCCATGGAATTTTTCCAGGTGAAATTTGGTGCAAAGTCGTCTCACAAGTCCACCCAGCTTTAAATGGGTACCTGACTTTAAGTTGGGGAAGTAAAGGCAGCTGGGCGTTGTGCTAACCACACAATCCCTTCATATGCCGAGGTTATAGAAACAGATGAATTCTACATTTCATCTGCCCAGATGGCCCGTTAGGGCTAAAGGAACTTTACTTTACTAACAGAAATATTACCAACCAGTTTTTAGCTTTTTAGTACTTGATTTTGAATTCAAAATGTCATCACATTTACGTTTGATATTCAACTGTGTATCTGGTTTAACTGGGCCTGGCGTTTTCAGTGCTAAAATATTCTGAAATTTAAAATGTTAAATGTGAAAAAAAAAAAAAAATATTCAGAAAACTATTTTAGTTTTTTTAAAAATTATTTGATATTACAGAATATATGATTGCTACATTTAGACTTTGCCCCCACCTTGCCCGGCCCCTCTCTACACCCCGACAGGTGAAACTTTCCCCTTCCAAACGAGTGAACTATCTTAGTTGACCATATTACGTAACCAAGGTCATGGTCAAGCCAAGCTCCCAACTTACTTTGTTGCTCATAATGACACATGCATTGAGAACGCGATTGCCCCCTACCCCCCCACCTTTATAAAGTTAAGTTAGAACAAGAAAATATTCAGTACAGAAGAGAATGCAGTAGGGCAGTAGAGTAGAGAGTAGGCTTAGAGTAGAGTAGGTAGTACAGTAGAGTAGGGTTCGAGTAGAGTAGAGTAGAGAATATGCAGTAGAGAGTAGATGAGAGTATAGTGCTGACAGGCTTAGAGTAGACATAGGTAGATAGATATAAGTAGTTAGAAGAGAAGTGTATTAAGTTATATTATAGTGTAATTAAGTATTTGTTGTATTGCGGACTGCACTGAGTTCTGTCCTTTATACATAAGTATAAAAGTTAACGTTACATATTTGGTGAGTTTATATAAATCACCTGGCGAGCCTGCCCTCAACATATTTGTTATATACGGAATTCTACTGTAACATTTGGCGAGCATAAAAAAACTTACGCAACAATGATACAGAGAATATGTTATTTTTTAATATCCAGTAAAAACAGGCATAGAAATGACAATACCAGGATTTAGATTATGAGGAATAGACCAATTTTTTCCCCTGATGTTCAGGGTGTGACAGAGTGTGAAATATTAAACATTTTATGTGAATGTGACTTAAACAGTAGTAGAACTTTTAAACATTAACCTTAAGATTATTTAAGATTTCGTAGAATTGGCTGTGATATTTTATTTGTGGATTTTATACTACATAGCAGCCTAGACATCTAGAATTTTATTCTAAATTAGGGCTGCTGATTAAACTCCGGTAACATGGTAAAAAAAATTTGACATTTAAATTTTTAATGCAACACCAAAGTGCGTTAATTTGAAAAACATGCTGAAAGTTCGCCAAATTGATAAATAACCGAATTTCACTCCACAATTTGAACTTAAGGTCCATTCACTTAGTAAGTAGATCTACCAGCTCCACCCTGTTGCAATTAGCACACACATCCCAGGTATGTTTCAAAAGCCTCACTCATAATATAAAATGAAGATGTTTTTATTATATAGCCCTTCAACAAGTAAACCTCCTGCTCCCTTCCTGGTCAACAGGGTTAACCTTAAATTGTATCGTCAATACCAATACTTCATGAAAATAGTATCGCCAATACCAATACAAATACTCAAGTAAAAATGTATTGCCAATATCGATACCAATACTTTTGAGAACAACAAAATATTTTTATTTAAAATATAATGAGTGAAAGTTTTTCAAAAAAAAAAGTAAAAACAATAAAATACAATGTCAAAGCATAATTATAATGCTAATCACTTCACCACTTGGCAGCACGTAAGAAGACCATCATTTCAAAACGATCATTGCTTAGCCTAGAACGTAATGGTATAAAAACTCGCCCACCAAAGGAAAACAGATGCTCAACTGCAGCACTAGCCGGAAGTCCAGTGTTCAGTTGCAGGTATAATTTCTTAATGCTTGTGTAGTCTGATGAGTTATCTTCAAGATCTCTGTCTACTTCAGCAGACCTGTTACTATTAAGCAGTTCGTCCTGGTTCTGCCGCCCTGCAGTAAAATAAGCACAAAAATCTGTAGATTCAGATATTTGTACTGTTAACTTTACTGAAGCTGCACCAACGTGCCGAGTAAGTGGAGTGGGAACTACACTCAGGCATGCTTTAAGGTTTTTACAACTTCAGCCTTGTGATCCAAGTTGTCTCTCCAGCCGGTCTTAAATTTTGGATTGACCACTGCTGCCAGTTTTGCGTCTGGGTCAGAAAATATAACATCGAATAGCCCATTAATTCCATCAAAAAGAGAGGGTGTTTATGTTGCACAATCATTTCCTGTAGTTGACCTTTTATAATGGTTAGTGTGGGCAGCAAATAGCTGTGTACAGACAGTATTAAATGAAGCTAACTTATCTTAAAGCTATGATTACTATTAGTGCTTGAATTTATGCAGATTACTCTTAAAACAACATATTTATATCGCTATTGTTTTTCTGTAAATAGCTAATAGTGGCAATGGAAAAGTATTGGTATCGAGTATCAAAAATTTTTCGTTTAAAATGTATCGGCGATACACAAATCAATACTTGATACAAAAAGGATTGGCAATACATGAACCAATACTAAACAAGTATCGCTGATACTGAATTGACCGATACCAATACTCGATACTGACAACCCTGCCGGTCGATAATATAAAAAGAGAAAAGTTTCATTCACTAGATTACATTATATATTGTAGTGTAATGGCGGAGGTACTGTAGTGTTTTGGTGGAGGTAAAAGCACAACAAGTGTTTAGTGAACCCGGTTATAATTAGGTCAAAATAACGAGATGCTAGAAATTTTGTATAATCATTTTTTTGCGCATAATTTTTAATCGCATTTGAAAATACAGCATCTTGCTGTCACGTCTGCAACAGCTGCACTAATAGTTTCATATACATGACACCTGTCAATCAAGGTCTAAACACAGCTGATGCACACATCTGTACACGAGACAGTGGTGTATTTTTCAGAATTATTGTGACACTGAGCTAAATTTAATATCTTATATACGGCTGTTGATTAAGTGCAATCAAAACGTAATTAATGCGTAAAAAAAATTGTGCAATTACATTTTTTATCGCAAACACTTTAATGCGTTAAATTTTACCAAAATGCTGTTATTTCAGAGTTGCGGAAAAATTAAAAAATCAGTAAATAACCCAATTCTATAAACGAAAACAGATCGACAAAATCAAAAAAAAAAAAGCAAGAAAAACTACCCAACACACAGAAACTGTCACATATACATAAAATCATAGCAGCTATATGACCTTGAAACAATAGGATTGTTATTTCTTAGTTCTAATTTATGACCATAAATACAATTAGTGAACATCTGCAGATGGGTGCTCCAAGTTTGAAACAATGGAACTAGTGTCAACTTGTTTTGTGACAGAGGGGGTATGGTGGTTGGGTAAGCCATAAGTAACTTCATCTTAGTGTGGAGAGAGGCTGCTAAGTGTGTCAAAAATGTGACCGGATCGGGAAAGGGGGTAAAATAAAGAAAAAACGCAACAATAATAAGTGAGCGACTACTTTCTGGCTGCACTTTTATTTTATGAAAGAAAAGTCACATATGAGATATAAATGACGTGTGTATTTGTTTGTTTTTTAGGGAAGTGGAAGGTACAGTAGTGGAAGATAGGGTAAACAAGACTTACGTGGGGGCGAAGTGTAGTAAAATATGACAGGGAAGGAGGGAAGTTCTCATTAGTTCGGAAACTTCGGTACGAGAAAAACATATGTTTGGCATTGATAAAAAAAAAACTCCTATCACTTGATTGATACTTGTCTATAAACTGGTCTCAATAACTAAATAGACATAGGCCTATATGCTAATGCTTAATAAATCTGTAACAATTAATTATACCCCTTTCGAAAATTAAACTGACTTCTTTATTATGCCGATGTTATGCTATGATATTATGACATACTAGTTTGAATACAAATGTATTATATTGTGTCGATTAAAATGTGTGTTAATTTGCGATAAAAATTTTAATCATTTGTTAATCTCGATCAATTCTTTTAATCAAATAGCAGCTCTATTCTAAATATTACAGTAGTAACATTTCTTTATGGGTAGATTTAAAATACCTCTTTATGCTGCTTGCTTTGGATATGTGCAGACCATAATAAATCATTTTTTATAACATTATTGCAGAGAACACAAATTAGTTGATTAAGGCTGTTATATCTGAAAAAATGAAATAAACATAATTAGTAAAGTGAAACTTTAACTTGATTTTTTAACTTAATTAAATTGTAAATTATGTGGTATTAGCTTTAGGTCTTAGATCAATGTCCATAACACAAGAATGAAGGAGTAGAAATGTAACCTAAGGTGAACATGAAATTAAGTTCACCCGGTTTACAGAGTTAAGTTACATAAGTTGAAGTGGCTGGGCAGTTATGGTTTATAATAAAAAAAATTGTTTAAAAAAAATACAAACATAGAATCAGACACATACATTCATCAATTTACAGGTGCACTCTATTACCATGAGATAAAGACAAACTCACTGATACACATATATATAGACAGGAGAAACACAGACTCACTGACATATTTAATGACAGTAAATACAGAACGACTTTTTGACATATACTACATGTATTATTAGGAGATACAGACAAACTCATTGACACATACACACATCTATTAAAAGCAGACTCATTGAAATATTCAGAAATCTATTGAGGAGATACATATACACTTCTACTGACGGGATATACAGACAGACTCACTGACATAAACATCTATTAACAGGAGACACACGCTCTTTTATATACACATCCATTGACAGAAGATATAGTTGGATTATATTAGTAAACCAAAATGTGCACAGGTGATATTTCATCAATACAATAATAACAAATGATATGACGCCAATACCACCATGTACACAAATGATGTCACATAATAATGCCACATGTTTACTTTACAGTCAATGTACATGCATATGAAATGCAAAACTGATCAAAACATGGGGATATGGTTAGCTCAAAGCAAGAAGCATGTTACATAACTAAGTCATAATTAACTGTTGGTGACATGCTGTTCACTGATGGCATGGTTCAGTCATATGTCAAGGCATGATAGCCTTCCAAAAACCATTCTTCAAGGAACTGTAGAAGGAGGCCGTCACCAGTAGTGATGAAGGTTTAATAATATAAAAGAATGGACAGGGCTACTAATGAATGAATTAAAGACAGTCATGTAGGATATGCAACTATGGAAAAATATGTCCATGCGTTCCCATTGCCCACATCGGTTAAGGGTAAGAAGATAAAGTGCATTGATGTCATTTTATGTTGTAATATCAACAAATCTTTGGAAGTCATTCTAAACTAGAGGATAAAATGATGTTAGTGTATCACAATTGGCCCAGATGACATAACATATTTCACTAATAGATAGATAACACATATCATCATACGGAAAACATGTATATAATGATGTCATATGACAAAATACCATATGCATTCAACAAGGTAATGCTGACTACCAGAAACCTTGGGGAAGTTGTTAGTTTAAAGCAAGAGACATCTCTGAAGTACACATGTCAAAGGAGAAGCAAACTTATACTATTTTATGTCATACTGAGCTTTGATGTTACTTTATGTCTTAATTTGAATATCAATAAGTGTTATTATGCTATACTTAATTAGAGGATGTAGTGTGCTCATTTGACATCAAACATTTCACAAATATGATATCAGATGTGTACTGTCATGAATACAAATGATCAGGAATTGAAATTTAGGTAAAAAAAACAACTTAGATTCGATTCTGATTACAGCTAAAAGTATAGAATTTTTAAATCATAAATTCCCATGATCTTTCCATCACTAAATTTAATATTATGTAAAGAAATTTCAGGATCCCTCATCCTACTTCAATTCTAAGAAAATTTTTCAAATGATTTTTTTCAGTGTCTATGTTCAAGAAAAATTTCACAGATGCAGTTTATAAAAATGCTCTTGCCTATGTGCCTATATAATCAATATTAACTGTGGAAGAATAATATGAAGAATGAAACACTTTAGTAAGTTAACAGCTTTCAGTGACCAAAGATCTTCCTGGACTTGTAAGATGTATCTTTAGTCCATTAATGTATGTCTGTTTCAATAAAGGCTGATGCTATGTTCACGAAAATTTTCGTGGACACAATTCATGAAAAGGCTATGTCCAGGCTTGCGGAGCCACCAATTTGTTTTCCGGCTCCCAAAAATTTGATGGCTCCGGCTCCCTATTAATGGAGTATCACACGAGACAAAATTTTTGCAAATGTGCCAAGCAAACATGCCGCTGGTAAAAAGTTATGCAAATTTTGCCACGTTCACCTCCATCGCCAGGAACTTAAAAAATATACGCATTGACGGTTTTACTAAAAACAAACCATTTCAGTTCATCCAGAAACATTTCATTATTTTCCACCGAGGTTTCACTAGTCGCCATTTTCATAAGTAATAAAAAGTTATTTCAATGATCCAATTAGCAAATAGTAAAATAAATTATTTAAAGACTTCAGTATTTATATTTATTATTTATAGATTCCGATTGTTATTTGGACCCTGTCCCATTAAAGTCCGATTGTGGCTAGGGTTCCGACTAAACGGACTCGGTATTATTTTTTTTCGGGTCCGTCCATAGATGTGCGCATGCACAACAATCGCAATTATTTGTGTTCGGGTCCGTTCTTAGATATCTATGGGTCCGTCTAAGCCAACATAGTCAGATTAAACAATTTCATTCAAATAACATAAGTTAAAAAATAAAAATAAAATGTGTTCGCTAAAGCAGTATCTTTACCCCCAGATAACCTTTAAATTAACGAAAATCGCCTCTCTAACACTCATTAAATCGTCTCCGTCTTGACAGAACGCGTATAATTGTATATAACATATATTTTTATTCGGGATCCATCTAAGACAATACTAAGAGTAAAGATGTGTGCAATCACTGCAAAACAATTTCATTCAAATTACAAAAGAAAGAAAACCTTTAAACTCAATGTAAATCACCTCAATAACAACCGATTTTACGAGTGAGTCAAGTGTTTTACGAGACAATTTTGTGGGTATTATGGAAGCGATTTTCGTTTATTTAAAGGGTATCTGGGGGTAAAGATACTACTACAGCTGACATTTTTACTTTTGTTTTTTAACTTTTGTTATTTGAATGAAATTGTTTATTCCGAATATGTTGGCTTAGACGGACCCACAGATATCTATGGACGGACCCAAAATAATATATAATCCGTTTAGTCGGAACCCTAGCCACTGAGTAACGATTAAATCATACAATTCAAACAATTATCATAAAATAAAACAAGCAATTAAGCCTGTTCCATTCTGGACACAGGACGTGTTAGCGCATTTTCAGTACGTTTGTTATCTTTCAGTAAATATTTGTAAATTTTGGAAATGTTTATAAATTCAATTGTGTAATGCATATATCTGAAAAAAGATATTAAAAGGACAAGTGAGTCATGTTGAATAACTGTTACAAAAATAAATAATGATTACGCCCCTTTGATTAGCTTTTATTATTTATATTTAAAATATAAGCAAAACGGTACATAACAATCTCTTATATTTTTGCCCTGAGAGGTCAAATTGCGAAATGGACTTTTGATGTACACTTGGCAGGCCAAGACCTACACAATGATATATACATCATGAGTCTAGGACTTATGGTTGCTGAGATATAGGGCGGTCCATTATTAATATAGCTTATATAGTAAAAAACAGCACTTTATAAGGCCCCTTTTACGGCCCTGAGAGGTCAGATCGCGAAATGGAAAAAAAGTCATTTCTTGGTAGGCCAAGACCTACAAAATGATATATACATCATGGGTCTAGGACTTATAGTTGCTGAGATATAGCGTTCCTTTATTAATATAGCTTATATAGTAAAAAACTGTACTAAGGCCCCTTTTACGGCCCTGAGAGGTCAGATCGCGAAATGAAAAAAAGCTATTTCTGGGCAGGCCAAGACCTACAAAATGATATATACATCATGGGTCTAGGACTTATGGTTATTGAGATCTAGGGTGATGACAGACAGACAGACAGACAAAACGGGGACAATAGAGCATTTTTTTTCGAAAATGCTCTAAAAAACATTAATAAAGTTTATATATAGCGAAGTAAAGTAAAGTTCATTTAGCCCTAAATGGCCATCGGGGCAGATGAAGTGTAGAATTAATCTGTTTCTATAAGCTCGGCATATGAAGGGATTGTGTGTTTAGCACAACACCCAGCCGCCTTTACTTCCCCAACTTAAAGTCAGGTACCCATTTAAAGCTGGGTGGACTTGTGGGATGACTGTGAAACACATTTCACCTGGGAAAGTTCCCATGGTTCTCAACGAGGATCGAACTGAGGTCGACAGTCGAGTATCTACACCACTTGGCCATCCGTCCCACTATATATAGCTAAGCTAAGTGCATATTTGCAATGGGTCCGAATAACAATTGGACTTAATTGGGACCAGGTCTGAATAGCCACAGCCTTATAAATTTATCTACTCTATTTCAGCTAGTCTGTTTATAATAAAATTGTTAAATACAGCAACCGACCATTTTGTTTTTAGTCTATTACAAATGGCGGTCAAAGAGATACGAAATGACGTGTTCTATTTTCATCGTAGCAAAAAATTTACTTTTAAATGATTGATACAATTATTCTATGAAATAAAAATGTTTTAACTTTATATTTAACAAAATAATATGCAATTTTAAAAATTTCGGCGGGTAAACAAGATTTAAAACTAATACAAAACGATTCCCCATTAAAGATTTCTTGTGGTGATGTGCGTACACGTTATCATTTAAATGCTGTTACTGTTGTGGCATTCGTAAAACATGACAACATTTCAAATTGCAGGAGGCAAACAATCAAACAAATATGGAATTTTAAAGCTTTAAAAAAAAAATTGGGAGCTGGAGCCGCCAGATTTTTCGGCTTTGGCTCTGTCAAAAATTAGCGGCTCCACAAGCTTGGCTAAAATTTTCGGGGACACAACTCA
Organism: Bulinus truncatus; assembly: GCA_021962125.1. Lineage (NCBI taxonomy): Eukaryota > Metazoa > Mollusca > Gastropoda > Planorbidae > Bulinus > Bulinus truncatus. Next base: position 4,128,702 of record JAGDYQ010000020.1, read on the forward strand.
TGAAAAGACTATGCCCACGAAAACATTTGAGCTTTTACATGCAACTTAAGTTTGATTTATTTTATATACATCTTTTAATAAAATAAACTGATTTAAAAATTGCATTTTTTTGTTATTTAGTTTTGTAATATGTACTGATTTAAATATTAACCTTTTTGGATAAGTGAGTGAAGATGACATTTTTTTCTCTATTTTTCCCCCCTTTATCCAAATTTTTTTATTAAACAAAACAAGTGGACAATTTATGAAATTAAAAATAATGTCATTAATTTAAACTAGTAGTTTATAGTCAGTCAGTGGTTATGTCCACGAAATATTACTAATAAAAAAATTAAGTGGCTTTGGCCCTTTACCGATCTACTAATAGTACTAATTTCTACCCAGTGACACTAGTAGTGCCGTTGTTGTTTTTTATTTGTAAATATTTTATAAATAGGTCTATAACACAATGTAACAAAAAAAAATTTGTTCTCTGTTTATCTAAATTTTTTGATGTATCTTATTTAATTGGAGTATGCTGAGTCTGAATATGACATTGGTTTTTTTTATTGCATCAAGCGTTTGATCGTAAAACCAAAAATTCAATTAAACATATAATTAATATTAATCATATTCCATGAGATACAACTTTAGTCAATATTCAACATTTACTAGTTCAAAAATGTTATGTTACAAATGTGCTAATATTTAAAAAAAAAATGATTTACCTGAATACCTAAAAAAAACTAAAATCAGGAAAAGTAATATTAAAAGTGGGCTTATAGAAAAAAGACACAAAATATACAAAGCCAGTGACAGTGGCTCGCCGGAGAGAAAAACAAATCCACAAGCCACTGTGTTATAAATGCATCACACATATAGGAAAAATCCGAAACATATTTTATGGTTTTTCTCAGGAAATCTTGATCATAGAGCAAAACCAATGGTACCACTGAAATCAGCATGCCAAAATTATGTAAGAAACATTAAAAAATTAACAAAAACGAAAATGTTGTTACATTCTGTAATTGATATTTGCCCTGGCTAATTAGTTCTTTTAGAAATATATGTATTACCCCTTGCTCAATATTTTAAACTAACGGAGCAGTTCAGTGTTTCAATAATAAATCAAAATTAATAGTTAATAACTAATACGAAAAAAATCATGTGGTCAAATAATGACATGATTTTTTTTCTTATATCCAATATATATATTTTGTTTAAAATCCTGTAGTGTAACTAGTTATTAGTATTATTACTAGTAGGCCTAATACTAGCTGGATAACATTAACCGTGATTAACGTCAATAGCGACAATTAAATAAAAATGAAAACAAAAAATCAGACACATTGCATAAATACATTTGCATATTTATTGTCAAATTCAACTTTATTGAAATAAAGTTATTAAAATAAAACTCAACATTAGTAAATACTATAGCATCTTATTTTAATCGCCAGCTGATGGAAGCATGTCTTCTCAAAGTAAACAAAAAACTATGATGATAGCCGGTCCATGAAAGTTTTTGTGGGCATAGACTTTTTGCGAATGCGTCCACGAAAATTTTCGTGGACATAGCCACAGTGTTCAATAAAAGCTGTATAAATCAGACAAACTAACATTTTTTTTTTCAAAATTGCATCATCTAGTAAAAAAACCAACCTAACCCAACATCAATTTAAATAACTCACTGTAATATTCTCTTCATATAATTACGTTTCATCTGTCAAAATATTTGTACCGAATGAGATCTTACTCATGGAAGGTGATTACCATTGCATGGCTAGGAGTCACTAGGACATGGCCTTGGTCTATTTAAAAGCCACAGCCACAACATTGCTTGACATTAGTTAGGAAACTGTGAGAAATGGACAACTTGTGAAGAAAACATTGAGCCAAACATTTGAACACAATAAAAAAAAAAGCACACCTATTTTACAATTTTTGGATTGCTATCTTTTGGATATGATCTCATATATGATATTTGAATATGAGACATATTTTAGCACTTATATGATCTAATTCTATTTAGTCGAAGTACGTGTGAGCTTGACAGCTTGTAATAAGAAGGCTGCCGTGCTACTGCTCACCTAATTACGATTTCTGGCAGCATAAAAATTTCAGCTAATATTTTTTTGAGAATTAATCGGTAATATCACAATAATGGTCTATGACTATGTCTCTATGCCTAGCAAAGAGTTGTTGCAAGAGATAACTATTTAAATAAATTTTAACTAACAATTAAAAACATCTAGGCTAAAAAGAGTAAAAACGCACTTAGCTAAAGGATGCTCAATCTTTTTCACTACCCCTTTAACGGAGGACTGCTTCTCCTTCATGAATCTTCTAAGATCATCTTTAGTTACTTTTTTTTTCGATGCCATTTTTGTAAACTATGATGGACAACTCTAGTTTATGTCACTGAACTATATATAATAACTTTGATTCTAAACTCTTTTTCCCCCCAATTTCCAACCCGGGCTACAATAATACCTCCGAATTCCAACGACAAAAACTCGAGTTTCTTTTAGGAAGAAATGTAGTAATTGAATGCCGTTGTCTGTTTGTGTTACCGATTAGTCGTCTTTTCCCCAGCCTTCGGGGCAGTGGCGTCTACGGTGTACGGTTAGTGTCACCCGCAGTGCGGAAAATTTAGTTAGGGTGTCACCCTCAAGATTTCCACCCTGAGCAATGGCACATATTTCGAATTTTCATGCCTAGAAAGTGAGAGAACATCATATAATTGTAATCCGTCGTCCAACTGGATATTTGACTAAAACGAAATTTGTTTCTCAAAATGTTATTTTAGGCGCTGCCCATTAATTATGTCAACACATTTTTGGCGATTTTTACCTCCCCCCCCCCCTTGTCAACAACTTATATAACTTCCAGAGCCCCCCCCCTATAAAATTACGTCAGCATTTGATTACCCCCCCCCCCCAACAAAAAACTGAATAAAAGTAATATGTTCAGAAAAAAAGTTACATAAACTTTTAACTTATGAACATATTTCCAATTTATAACTACAAAGGCTTACTCAAAACAGAAAAGAGATTATAGGATTTACAAAAATGTATACACATTACACCTTTAAATTTTGAACATATTTCAAAATATTATAACACTTTAAATATTTACAAAGACGTGTTCTAGCTTCAAGCAGAAACGAGATTAAAATGTTAAACTATAAATACACTTTTAATGTATGAAGTTCATACTATGAACATATTTTTTTTTTGCAGACTAATTCAAATCTTATATTCTACTCCTAGCCCCTATCTCTTCCTATGGAGATGTCATATGTTCCTCAATTGTTATTATTGGCATAAGTTCTGGCTGAATAATTTCTTGTGGAACCGAAACACCAGCCAAGTAAACATTTTCTTCATCTAGCCATTCTGCACTCAGCATCTCCCAATGAGTAATGATTGCCATGAGCTCTCTCTGTCTTTTGGCAGCCACTAGCATTGGACAAATTCTTTGCTGTTGGGGTGCATGTAGTAATTGACTGGGCCCAGGCATACATTGTTGGTGCTGTTGAACGTGCTTCTTTAACATGGCTTGCGAAGCAGCTTAAAGGTGTCGGATTTTACAGTCTGTTCCAACAATAGCAACTGAATAGATGGACAATATATATATATATATATATATATATATATATATATATATATATATATATATATATACATATATATATATATATTAATGCTTTTGCCGATCGAGGTAGTTTGTTTGTTATGTAAATAAATTTATTAAAAAAGTAACATTGTTGACGTCAACTTTTCTTGACCTCCCCCTCCCCCTTGTCAACAATTGTCAAAAAATTTCAGACCCCCCTCCCCCCATCCCCTATTTTGTTGACATTATTAATGAAGACGAGATTACACTGATATACACATTTTTATTTTTTGAAAACTACAGACAGGTAAATAGGTATTTCTTACACAACTTTTCATGCTGATTCCAAATACGTAATCAAAATTTTTTTACCACGTCAAGATTTTTTGCAGTTTGACATTTAGTAATATATAGGAAAAGTCAATAAACCAGCAACAAAATATACGATGGATAAACTTCAATCATGGAAGTTACAAAATTATTAACCAAAGGGTTATATAAAAGCAGACTTACATTTATTAATTATCCATTACTCTGTGAATTGTCTTTTCAGTGATTTTCGATTATGAGGAGCTCCAGGATTATGAGGTTTCAATGACCAGCGATTGTTGGCCATCATATTCACATTATATCGACCTTGGTATCAACTCTCCATTTCACAAATGTCCTGATGGAACCTTTCACACTGCTCTTCACTGTATACATCATGATTTGCAGGAAAGTAGTCAACGTGGGAGTCCAAAAAGTGCAACTTGACACTCATGCGGCAACACAGAGCCCGAAATTTGGCTACCATGTTCTTAACAAGACTTTTGTAACTGTCTGACTTGAAGTTATCTAAGAAATTGTTGACACTATCTTTGAAAGCATTCCAGGCTTGCAGTTCAACTGCGGCCAATTTATATGTAAACTCCTCATCTTTCATTACTTCTCTGATCTTCGGTCCAACAAAGATATCTGCAGTCAACTTTGCTTCACTTATTTGTGGAAATGTGTCTGATAAATATAGAAATCCAGAGGCAGTATGGTCCATATTCTTGTCAAAAGCTTTCATTAACCCCAAATTTATAGGGAGTGGTGGAAGGAGAACTCGATCAGCCCCGTAGCGTGAAAATTCTACAGCAGGGGCCAGGCATTCTACAGCGGGGGGGGGCAGGTAATACATTGTACTAAGTAGAGCAAACAAGCAGAGGGGGCCAGACAAAACGCAGGGGGCCCGCCCCCTGCCCCCCCGCACGCTACGGGCCTGACTCGATGTCCTTCTACCAAAGGCTGTAACTTGACACTGTAACTATCTGGGGCGAATTCTTCTCTTGGTGGCCACACTTTCTTGGTGGCCACACTTTCTTGGTGGCCACACTTTCTTGGCATAATCAATGCTCAGAGTGTGCTCTGCTATCCCAGAGGCACAAAAAAATGTAAATTCTGCATACCCTCCTTGGAGCCCTAATATGATGGTTATGCCCTTTAAATCACCACATATCAACCACTTGTGCTAGTCATAATTCAAAGAACTGAGCCACAGTTTCATGTTTTCATATGTCTCTTTTATTATTACCGAGTGTGGCACTGGATGTGATGATACTGTGTTTCCATTAAATAGAAGAAATGCTTTCAAACTTCGCTTTTGATGAATCAATAAACAATTTCCACTGATTGGCATCGTAAGAGATTCCCATAGATGTGAGAAGACCTTCAATATTATTACAATATAACAAGTCTTGCGTACTTGAAAAGAACTGTACAAATTCTGCTTCACGATATCTGAACACACACTAGTTTCAGGAGTGAGAAGGTTGTATTCATTTCAATATATCCAACCACATAATTGTTTGATCAAAAACAACATAATGATATGCTCACATATCATGGTCTGTGGTTATATTGTACATTTGTACTAAAATAGGCTACACCTGCTGTCCAGGGTTCTGGCAAAATTAGTTATTAAAATATTTTCATGACAGATATAAGCACACTTTTGAGGTTTTCTCAAAAACCTGACATAATACACACAAACCAAGCACATCAAAGTTTATCATTTTTAACAAGCTTCCAGAAATTCATAATGGTTTACTTGCAGTTTTTTCATGTAGACTAGTGTTATTAAAATAATAATAATAATAATCAAAGTACATTTCAGTATACAGTGGTACCTCGAGATATGAGTGCTCTAGCATTCGTGATTTTTGAGATTCGAACCGTCGAGGGAGCGAAATGTTGCTTTGAAATACGAGAAAAAATTAAGATACAAGCTGGTCGGCCGGCTGCACACGACCCAGTTTATTGCGCCTCGTTTCGTCTCGCATTTTCCCGCGCCTCAGCCAATGTGCTTGTTTGTCTCCTGTGGAAGTATATTTGATAAGTTGTGCTCTCATTTGTGCTTGTTTTTCATTTACAGTATTTAATCACTTTCTTTTTATAACCACGAGTCTGAAGAAAGTGAGTGGAATGGTCAGTGCTCAGAAGAAGCGTGAAATCATAGAAAAACATGAGCAAGGTGTGCAAGTGACTGACTTGGCGAGGCAGTACAGGTGTAATACCTCAACAATATTTACTGTACTTAACAGAAGGAGTCGATAAATGGTATAACACCAGCTAACGGCGTTGCAATAATTTCTAAGCTCCATCGCCTATCTCCTCCACCCCACACCTCCGCCAGCATCTTTCGTCAGGGACAAGCTGCTAATTTCAAGCAATGGAAATTCTAATTTTCCCCATTGTAAGGTGCCTCCGCCAATGTTAAGTGAAAGGCCGTATAAAATCCAGACCTAAGATACACTTGTCAATAATGTCTGCCACAAGAAAGTCATGAAAGAACGATTCATCTCCAAGCTGAAACAGGATTTTAGTTTGTCCCCTAATTGTCATTATCTCACCACTGGCCGTCTTCAACGAATACCCACTCACTTTATCCACTGGTATACCTCTAACCACATCGGGTCTCAATATCGAACATGATGCTCCAGTGTCTAATAAAAATTTACAACAAGTCTGTCCAATTTTACCTTTGACATAAAGGCCTGAATTGGGGACAAGGGTTGCGACAGGAATGATGACTTTGTCGGAACGTTTTGCCAGCTTTTGCCCCACGAAACTGCAGAAGTTAGTTTCCTGGTTACCCCAGCGATTAAGTTCTTTTTGTGTTTGCTCAAATATATCAGCAATCCTTATAATTTATAATTGATGGTTAGCCGGATCTATCCCCTTCGACCAAGGCTTCTTTAAGTCTAGTAACTAGTTGTTCCTTGTTACCGGCTGTAGGCAAAGATCTCTCTTCCAGCTCTTCTTTTAATTCTCTAACTAAAAGTTGTTTGGTTTTTTTTACTTGCCATTCTACAGAATAATATCCACTTCACACCACTGTCGTAACATTATATATACACAGAATGACTCAAGACACGTGGGTTCAATAATTAGACTAATATTTATTACTACAAATTTACTAAACATTAAATCTACAACTAAACTAATAAGTCCAGATGGAGAAATCACTACTGTACAAGCGAGTCTAACAATGTTTAAAAATAACTTCCTAACTTAAGTAACTACTGTCCACTTTTCTCATCACTGCTTATATCCAAGGTCCGAAGTAGATCCCAACCCTCAAGTCAGGTCATGACTGGTCTCGACTTAATTGTCCTGATGTTAGCGCCAGATGATAAGAGGAGGGAGTTAAGAAGTTGTTTCACCCCCCATTCTTATTCACACAATGATCTGTGACGAGCAGTATGCCGTGTGAGAAGAGGGTTACAACAATATATATATATATATATATATATATATATATATATATATATATATATATATTATTGTGGAGCCGGACTCAAAAAATAAAAATATTGAATTTTGCTGTCTTACCCTCTGAAAGTGTCTGTCTGTGTAAAACATTATAAAAAAATTTGACCTTCTTATCTATCATTTAGAGGTAGCTCAATGATGTGAAAGTTGATAAGAAAGTCAATTATTATGAAAACGAAACACGGATCATTGATTTAACTAAATGCAATTAATACAAGTTACACTAACACTGCTTGGTAAATGAGTAAATGAAATTAAATTTTAATGTAAAAATTTACTAAATGAGTTTAAAAAAAGTTTGAAGAAAAATGTTATTAGCTGCTAAATTATGATACTGCTATAGCTCAAGTGTCTCCTTCTTACTGTTAGGATACATATCTCGATGTTTCTGGACAACCTGTAGTAGAAACTGAAGTTGTGACTCATCATGTGTCATCAACCTTGTGAATTCCTGAATAAGGGCAACTCCGCGCTCAGCATGATCATTAACGACCTTAAGAGCGAGAACGGTTTCCTTAGCCTGCTGCTGAAACTCCTCCTGAAAATGCCAGCTTATCTGGATCTGTTGTTAGTGTCTAACAACTTTGGATTTTAAACAGTTTCTTTGACTTTGCAGAAACAAATTGTTCCAAGCGTTTATCTCGAAACATTGCCAAATCCACTGTGATGCGCTTTGTATAATCATGTTCAGGATTATCTTCATTTTTCATGGCATGTACCATCAACCTCTTGGTTCAGAACTCACACGGTCATCAAAGATGCCAAAGAAATCAGTTCCGGAGATAGATACTATAGATGACCGGCAATATTTTTGATGCAGCCTTCGATATCACCTCATTTATGGTGGAATAGTTGAGGAGTTCATTGAGCAGAAGAAAACCATTGTATGGAGCACTGGGTGAGAGAGGGCTGTTATCCATGCCTTCAGATACAGTCGTGCTGCAAAAACACAAATATCCTGTACTCCCTTTTCTCGTTAGCTGTCAGCTTAAACTGATACTGAAATAAATCCAAATTTTCAGTGAGTACAGAACTTTGGACATCCATCGAGCATGATGCACGGCTCTAGGTGCCATGAAATGAATGCCTCTTGGGGGTTTGGATCCAAGAAAGATCAAAACCAGTTCAAGGAATTCTGTAGTCATCCCCATTGGCTGATGCTGCTCCAGCTGCTTGTTAGCAAACTCTACAGTGTTTCTCGGATATCTTGCACCAACAGAGAAACTGTTTCACTTTCAAGTGCTGTTTCAAACTTCTCTTGATCAATGAATCCCCAGTGGTCTCGAAATCTCTTGAAAAGTTGAACTTCTGGTGCTGATTTGACACATAGGCATGCCTCAAAAACTGCACTAACCACAAGTTCCAAAATGTGGTGCCTGCATGCAAGTGATAACAGCTCCTGCCAGCCGACCCGTGTTAGAGGCAGTTGTGTCAAAACACATTGCACAGATTTTATCACTTACACTGCAGTCTTCAACTGATTCATAAATTGCTGTAGCTTGAGCCTCGTCTGTTCCACTTGGTAACAGTTAGGTGCTGAGAAACACATTTACCTAATACGATAACTGGGAGGCGATCTACTTGTTCATTGCCAGTCAGATCGGGAAGCAACTTGCTGTCCCAGTGGACAACAAGCGGAATATCACCTTTAAATTCTGCTTTCAACAGCGTTGTCTGCTGAGCCCTTTGTTTCATTCTCTCTGCGAATGGTGTCACGATTGGGGCTAGATTGTCATTGTTATGTCCCAAGCTTTGGCAGTTTCAGCAAGAAGGAATGTTGCTTTGCGGTCTGAAGTCTTGGTTCGGTCTAAACAGCAACTAACTGAAAAGTTGCTGCTGTAGTTATTAATCAACTTAACATAAATCTGAATTGAGACATTTCAACTGTAATAATTACTTCAGAATGAATAAACTATATGAGGTCTGCTCAGCTGTGAATGTATTGCAGATTAGAAAGGCATATAGTGCTGACATCATCAAATAATATCATTAGTTCATCTTGCCTGAGCATGCCTATATGCCTGCAGTGCATTGGATACAGCATCAAAATTATTATGGCCCATCAGATCAATATGAATGTAAACAATTGTTACATAAATGGCTTATCTTTGAGTGTTTTTGCCATAAAAACTGGCAAACCCTAATAAACAAAACCGTCAGAACAACATACTTTTGAGCTACCAGTAAAAAGTCATTAATCTAGCAAAATTTTGCATGAATTTATTTTATTATATTATCAATGAACTGAGGGGGTAAGAAGTTATTTTTCACAACTTTAAAAATAAGCTTCATCCTAACATACATACATACTTAATAAAAGGCAAATGTGTGTTATTTGTTCCACCAAAAGTATTTGATAAAGTGACTTGCTTCCGACCTAACCGATCATCGTGACTTGCTTTCGACCTAACCGATCACGACTTGCTGATTCAACTCACGCAAGTTTCGACCCAGAGGATAAACGCCACGAGATATACATATAGTCGCAAATAAAATTAAAATTCCGCCCGTCATTCGACGGGCTTAACTTATCTAATAAAATGGTATCTTAAAGAAAAAATTAAATAATTTATAACCTAGATGCATCATGCTCGATGATGTCCAAATTGGTAAAGTAAATTTTTAAAAGATGAGGGAACAAAAACTTAATTTAAACGTTAGTGTTTCTATCAGTAAGCAGACTGTTTGTAGTTTGAGTTCCCTTCATCTGAAAAGTGGTCGAGCCTTGCTGTTAAAAATATTCTTGTTGTCTAATATGATTATGTACTAAAATATTTTGGGAAGGCTATTTTGTTTTTGTGTATATTATTTCAAAACATTGTATAAAAGTAGAAAATTTTGTTTTTGTCGTTCGACGGAAAAAACATTTATATATAATATAGATATATATATATATATATATATATATATATAATATATATATATATATATATATATATATATATATATAACTAGTAGTTGCCCGTTCATTCGCAACTAATGTTTATATCAATAAAATGTTTAATATGAGAATTAATAGGAACATAACAAAAACCTAGTAAATAGCCGGTTTGAGCAACATCTCTTAGTGATCTACCAATTGCATCTAAAGCATCAGCATGGATTGATGCCATCGTGCACTCATCCAGCAAAAACATTTCCGCTGCAAATGTATTGTGCGCAAATTTTGTCTTACTGTCTCCTTTAATAGGAACTATTAACACGGAATTCCAAGTGCAGAATTATTTTTTATTTATAGCGGCGGCGTTCTCATTCTACCGCATGCGCAGCCGACTTCCGTGAAATGACGTCATAGAGGATATCCCAAGTGCAGAATTATTTTTTTATTTATAGATAAATTGTACCATCTGGAGATCAATTTAACTACTGATTTTTTAAATACGATTGATTAGGTTAATTAGGTGCTGATGTATGCCACCTTCCTAATGTTCAGAAAGACCTACATTTTATACGTCACAAATAACGTTTTACCCGACAACGCTAACCAACCAAACCAAACCAAATAACCAACCGAACAAACCAAACCAACCAAAGCAAACCAACTAACCAAACTAAACTAAACACCATTAGGTAAGATATGGGTGCTAATCTATCTCACCCGTTACGTTTTGCCCTTAATTCTATCAATGTTAAAATAAAACAAAGCATCAAAAGTTTTTTTATAAAATTGCACTGAAAAGTAAAATAACTACTTTATTATGCCGTTTTGCAGCACGAAGGCACGATACAGCACCCATCAGGAAATGACGTCATAGAGGATTTTTTTATTTATAGCGACGGCGCTCCCATTCTGCACGCACCCCGGAAGGACTACAAGATAGCTGCTTTATTAGTAGGATTGTCTTCATCGCCAACCAAGCAGGACACCAGCCTGCAAGATGCAATTCTATATATATATATATATATATATATATATATATATATATATATATATATATATATATATATATAGATTAGTCAGCGTTTTGGGATTCCCCATTCAAAGCAAGCAGGACGCATTCAGCACAACAACGTTCGACAAATCGATTTCTTTGTGCTGATGTTTCAGTGGTCTGTTTCATTGCTTCTGTCTTCGTTTGTCCCCGAAGCTTTGTTTTGAATTTGTCACTTCGTATTGCCCTTCGTTTCTTAACCATGGCCACCGCGTCACATATATTTCGTGGAGTCAACAGGTCTTTCAATTTAGTCGAAATTCCTGCATCAGGTAACTGTTTATTTCGATCAGTCGAATATTACTGGAACAATGTCATCGACGAAACTATTGCTCTCAAACTTCACAAGATGGCTGTAAGTTTTATTTGCGAACATTGGGATAACTATGGCGACTATGTCCGTTGTTCTTACTCACAGTCACACATTTTAAAACGCACCCCAGTGAACAAACGCACTCTCACAGGACTTTAAATGCAACATTTGTTATTTGATGGTCCGCAGGATCAGGGAAAACCTTTGTCTACAAAACCCTGATTCATACCATCAGAGCCACGGGAGACATTCTCATGACCGTTTCATCTACAGGAATAGCTACAACATTGTTACCGGGTGGACGTAATACACATCCAGTGCTTAAAATACCGTTGAAGCTCACTACTACCTCCACATGCAATATCAAACCTATCTCGCAACTTACGCAACATATTCTGAAATCCAAATTGATTATATAGGACGAGGCGCCAATGACACATGCATACGCATTCCAGGCAGTTGACAGGTTGTTACTTGATCTCACAGGTGAAACGCACCCATTGAGGGAAAACAATACTATTGGGTGAAGATTTCCAAAAATAATACTTGGCGCCAGTTGCATTAACAAGAAACCTTTGTGGCGTAACATGTGTGTACTTACACTGAGAACTCTTCCTGACGAACAACATTTCGCAAAATGGCTCCTCGATGTTGGAGAAGGGACAAATGGAACACCTGTAAAATTATCGTCACATTGTTTCCATGTTCATTCTTATCCCGTTCAACAACTATATGGCGACCTGGACTTCTCAACTGTAAGTTCTGAACAACTCAGTACGGGAGCTATATTAAATGTCATGAACGAAGACTCCCTGCAACTGAATGAACGGGTATCGACATGTATCCCAACCGACGAAGTTACTTTCACCAGCGTTGACTCCATCGTCACAGACAATCCGCAGATCATTTTTCATTCCCCGAAGAATTTCTTAACAGTCTTACTCCTACTGGCATGCCTCAAGATGTCCTTATTCCCCTGATACCCCTGACTTAATCAGATTCAAATTTGCCTTTTACCTTTACGCGCAGACTATTTTCTGTTAGATTAGCCTTCGCCATGACAAGTAATAAAGCACATGACGAAACGTTCAAAGATATGCCTGTATCTTACAAAACCTTTTCAGTCATGAACATTTGTATGTTGCTCTCTCCAGAGTTCTTCTTTTCATTCACTCACAGTCGTTAGCCCAAACCAACACCATTTTGACAACTGTGTATTTCAGAAAGTTTTTACCAGTCACTAAATAGCGGCGTATGTTACGTCAAGGGTTCGTTATAGATGTTTAATGTGTTTCAAAATAAATTTCGCTTTACAGAAAACATACTTCACTTTGTCATTGTGTGCGTATTAAATTGTGTGTCAGAATCAAAGTTTGTGTCAGAATCTTTACCCTTTTTTGCGGCGTATGGAACGTCGCTGGTCGATTATTTTTTTAAAATTTAATTAAAATCCAAAGCCTTTTAAAACCATAAGAAGATGGTTAGCTTAAACATTTTTTTTCATATTTAAGAAAATATTAAAAAAATTAAGTAAGTATAAGCTAATATGCGTCTTTCCGATTCGTCTTGGGAGGTGAAGGGTGGATTGAGGGATTGCAGGCCCACCTTTCCGCTAAAGATTTGGACGTTTTATTTTAAAATAAATTATTTTCAATCAAATATTTTACTGACTGGTTGTAGCGAGTTATTATGAACTTCATTTGAATGTCAATCAAACATGATATAATAAAGTTTTCACAAAACGTTGTCAATGAAAGTTTGGATAGTACTTACTTTTTCTTGAATTTTTAATTTGTATATTTAAACTGCTTATGAAATGAATGTGCAAATGTGTTGGAGCACTTAAAGCTATTTTTAGAATCCACTTTTTAGAAAAATGGCTTATGTCTCAAGTTACTTAATAATTGTCTAACATAACATTATAATATTTTATAAAATATTGTAAACTAATTATGTTTTGTTTACATAAATCTGCAAAAAACTTGGTAAGACCAACGTTTCGATCGATCGATAACACTCTTCATAAGGTTTAAGGATGATGTAGGTAGACATTGGCTAGCAATTATTTTCCTTTTAATATTAGATAGTTTCCGTCTTACAATTTATGTAGTTTGTGATTCTCTTTCACATTACAAGACTTTTATTTTTTGTAAATTATTTTATATTCTTTCATTTTCGAATCGACGTTTCAAATCAGCCATTTTAGTTTGTTTACCCTAGAGAGAATACAGCCCCCCTGGAAAAACTCTGCCAACAGCGAACATTTTTCCCCGCTCAGCGGCGGAAATCCTGACAGGTGTGCATGTTTCCATTTTCTAGAATATCATTGCAGCAATACAACGACATAATCCGCGAGGTCCATAGATACAGGAAATTCGGACCGGTGGAGGTTAGCTATATTAGGGATAAACTGAAATGCTTTATACTATTTGTGAACAAAAATAATTGTCCCCCCACGCCCTCTTTTAATTAATAAATGACAGTGATCATACTCTTACCGTCCTCTGAGATGTTATTTGGTGCTTAAGTTTTAGTTTTTACCAGTGACGAGTCGATCATGTAACCCGTGTTGCCTGCGGCAACAGTCTTACAAACAACTAGCAGTGAAAAAACAAAACAAACAAAAATAAACAAGTAGGCATTTAAAGCATTTTTAGTTTGCTCAACAATATTTACATTCAATATATATTATAATAAGATCACTACTTTTGGCTTTTCACGTAGAGTTAAAGGATAATTTGGCAAAAGCAAAGATGTTGCCGATCTAAATTCGGGTTACGTTTACGTTACATTGGCTGAACTATTGGAAAAAACCTCACAAGAATATGTTGTATTGTGTTGCCTACGGAGAGAACGGTACCCACTGCCAAATTTCTCACCGAAAAAGTTATTACACATTTATATAATAATTAGCCAGAGTTATAAAAAAAGAAATTAGGAAATAATCTAAATGTATATCTGACCGAACAAAAAAATCTTGATCTATTATTGAAAAAGAATTTTAGATTGATCGAAATAATATACAACTGGTATTAAAATATCTCAGTTGGCAGCTCTGTAGAAAAATACAAAAAACAAAAACTTCAGCAATCGAAAATGTATGTTTAGTCTCACACCTGTCAACCCTCTCCCGCCTTCTCCTCCCACCTTTCCTTTTCCGTGACTCGTCGTTTTTCTTCTATAACACAAAGGAGTTAATTAACTTGTTTTTTTTAATTGTTGGCTTCTGCTACTGAATTGTTGAAGTGCTCAGCATAGCGATATAACGTTTTATTTAATTGCTGTAAATGTCTCTACTCCCCTTATTGTGTATTTAAATGTTGCACAACAACATCAGTATGAACGTTTCATTAAAATACTCCAAATGTAGCATATATATATATATATATATATATATATATATATATATATATATATATATATATATAATGAATTTAAACCATCATGTCTTATAACACCCCCTCTCTCTTATTTATACATACATTACTATTTCTCAGGTCGACAGTCGAGCGCCCTACACCGCACGACCACACAGTACTATGCAATTTAAAAATAGTTTTATACATTCAATTATACTAAATATTTTGTCAAAAAAAGGCATATTTTTATAAATATATTTTTAAATAAACTTTAATTTGGTACTGAATTTATAATATTCCTTTTAGAATTGTCAAAGTTAGGATAGTTTAAGTGACATGCAGTAAATATGTGACTCAATATTTATTCTTTGTCGATTGTAAAAAAATCGCCGACTAAAAGCTTTACAACTTTTTTCATAGGTAATTGACTGTCAAGTTAATTATATCAATGTAAAGCTCTCACAAAGCTCTTTCCGTTGATGTATAATAAATATGATTTATATAATATACAATTTTCATGTCACATAGCTACTATAAGTAGTCTACATTGTAGATTTAAATTAGCATGTAATGCTTAAGTTATTGTAGAAGAATTGTATGTAAAATAAAGTTGTTATTTCACTAATTGACCGGTAACACCCTTGTATAAGTCACGCCTCTCCCTCTGGTTTTACATGCACAAAAAATCACATTTGGTGCTAAGCACATACAATCATGCATTTGATACGTAACACAGTCATACATTTAGTACATAACACAAATAATCGTACATTAGGTACATACAAAATCAAGAATTTTCTCTCAGACGCAAACATTCACAGAGGTTTTGAAATTTCATATACCTTAATAATGTAGTACAGTAAACATCATAAGAATCTTGCTGTATTGTAAACATCACAAGAATGTTGTAGTATAGCAGCCTACATCACAAGAATGTTGAAGTATAGTAAATATCACAAGAATGTTGTAGTATGTATACGTCACAAGAAAGTTGGGTACAGTAAACATCACAAGAATGTTGTAGTATAGCAGCCTACACATCACAAGAATGTTGTAGTATAGTAAATATCACAAGAATGTTGTATGTATACGTCACAAGAAAGCTTGGGTACAAAAACATCACAAGAATGTTTAGTACAGTAAACATCACAAGAATGTTGTAGTATAGTAAATATCACAAGAATGTTGTAGTATGTATACGTCACAAGAAAGTTGGGTACAGTAAACATCACAAGAATGTTGTAGTACAGTAAACATCACAAGAAAGTTGGGTACAGTAAATATCACAAGAATGTAGTAGGTACAGTAAACATCACAAGAATGTTGTAGTGCAGTAAACTTTGATGATCCGCAGCTCACTTTGTGATCCAAAAATGTAGAAGTTTCAATATAGAAACGAAACAAAACATAATGAAGACAAAGACACGCCCACAGAACCAACTTTGGTGTGCTGAGCTGTCATCTGTAAATGATTGCATGACCTTATGAATAGAGATGTTTCAAAGAAATCTTATATCTGCAAATTTGGAAGAGAGCATGGGAAATAATAGATTTGATTTCAAAGAAACCTAATTTTCTTTAATGCAGAATTGATAACTAAAATCATACTATCAAGTATGATTTTATGAAAATAAAAAAACTCATATTACTTTGTTACATTTAACACAAATAACTTCCTGCATTTTCTTTATAAATAACACATATTACTTCCTGTAACTTCTGTTACATTTTACACATATTATGAAAGACTGAAAAAAATGTTTATTCTTGTCATAGTGTAGCTGCTTGTGTTAAGCGCACATGTTTGTGTCGGGGTCAAGCTAGCGGTCATGAGGTCAGAGTCTGGTCATTTCTAGACTCAGTGAATCCTAGAATATGATCGGCTATTTGTTCTAATGTAGAACAATGTTTGTAGAATGTTCGCGTTGTTATGTAAGCAAGATATATAAGATGCAGTTTGTGGGTCAAGAGTAGGAAAGAGTCATAGAGATAGTTAGAGTCATAGAGATAGTTAGAGTCATAGAGATAGTCTTAGACGGGTTGTGTTGGTTGAATGAGAAGTGATATTGTTTATACGATATTTCAATATATTTGATAATGCTTTTCTATATAATTGTATTGTTGTTAACATAGGAGTTGTATTCTTGCATATCGGATTAACTACTTAAATATTTACTTTATCATATTTCATATTGTGTTATTCGTTACACGTTATATAATTAAACAAGTTATAAACCATGAAGCGCTGCAGTTGTTCTTTATTATAACACATCCGTTACAATATATATTTATATATAATTTGTATACTTTATAAAGGAATAGAATTTTTCCTGTTTTTTTTTGTAATGTTTAAATACAGTACTAAAGTAGAAAACCAAAGATTAATAAAAACAAGCAATTAAGCCTGTTCCATTCTGGACACACACGTGGACGCGCATTTTCGTGTTATGTATCAGTACGTTTGTTAGCTTTCAGTAAATATTTGTAAATTTTGGAAATGTTTATAAATTCAATTGTGTAATGCATATATCTGTAAAAAATATTATAAAGACGTTTCTTTATATTTGAAAAAAAATATTTTCTCTTAAATCTAACCACAAGTGGTTTGTGGTTACTGAAATAGGACTCATAATTGAAAACATTCGAAATTGTAGTCATTTAATCGTCCGAAAACTCCGTCAATTGTTGCATAGCTCTGATGAGTTTCTTAATAAATCTTGGTGAAACTACGTGCTGCAGTATTTCGCACCAAATGAATGGGTTATTGAACGTACAAGGTGTAGAATGGGGCCATATATATAATATATAAGCCCCTTAGGAGCCCTGAAGCCCGGCCCTCAAAGGTCCTATCGCAAAATGAACTTTTGATGTAAACATGGCAGGCCAAGACCTACAAAATGATATATACATCATGGGTCTAGGATTTATGGTTGCTGAGATATAGGGCGCTCCTTTATTAATATAGCTTATATAGTAAAACGGTACTTTATAAGCCCCCTTTACGGCCATCAGAGGTCAGATCGCGAAATGAACTTTTGCTGCACACATGGCAGGCCAAGACCTACAAAATGATATATACATCATGGGTCTAGGACTTATGGTTGTTGAGATCTAGGGTGATGACGGACAGACAGACAGAAATACAGACACAGAAAATGCTCTAAAAACCCACTGTAACAGCCCAGTTAACAGGCCCGTAAAACGGACCAGTGTGACAGACCAGTGTGACACACAGTGTAACCCACCAGTGTAACAGACCAGTGTAACAAACTAGTGTAAAAGACAGTAAATCAGACCAGTGTAACAGACTAGTGTTAACAAACCAGTGTAACAAACCACTGCTACAGACTAGTGTAACCAGCCAGTGTAGCTGACCAGTGTAACCGACAAGTGTAACAGACCACTACTACAGACTAGTGTAACTGACCAGTGTAACCAGCCAGTGTAGCTGACCAGTGTAACTGACCACTACTACAGACTAGTGTAACTGACCAGTGTAACCAGCCAGTGTAGCTGACCAGTGTAACTGACCACTACTACAGACTAGTGTAACTGACCAGTGTAACCAGCCAGTGTAGCTGACCAGTGTAACTGACCAGTGTAGCCAGTCAGTGTAACCGACCAGTGTAATAGACCGTGCTACATGCCAGTGTATCAGACGAGTGTAAATTACCAGTGTAACAGACCACCGCCATATACCAGTATCTGACCAGTGTAACCGACCAGTGTAACAGACCAGTGTAACAGACCAGTGTAACAGACCACTGCTACAGACTAGTGTAACTGACCAATGTAACCGACCAGTGTAACAGACCAGTATAGCAGACCAGTGTAACAGACCAGTGTAACAGACCACTGCTACAGACTAGTGTAACTGACCAGTGTAGCAGACCAGTGTAACCGACCAGTGTAACAGACCACTGCTACAGATTAGTGTAACTGACCAATGTAGCTGACCAGTGTAACCGACCAGTGTAACCGACCAGTGTAATAAACCGTGCTACATGCCAGTGTATCAGACGAGTGTAAGTGACTAGTATAACTGAACCGTATAGTACTCGACACCAATTTAATTTATTTTTGCAAAATATTAAAAAAACTTTGGTTTCAATCATTCAATTTATTCCAACATTTTAAAACATGTTATTGTCATTGAGATGAAAGAAGTGTTCTACATTTCAAATCATTGAACCCGGGGAGTTAAGATTCCTAAAACAAACAGAGCTCAGACGACAAACAACAGCCAGACAAAGCAGGTTAAATAAAAAAACTTAAAAGAAACATGTCCTACATCCAAGTGATATTTCTTGTACAGTTCAGAAATGGGGTAAAAAATCATTACCTGAAAAGTATTTTAGCGGGCTAAAAAGATAATTAAAAATCCACAAAAGCTCGTTCATAATATAGAATTTTAATTATTCACCTGCGCCTGCCTTTAGCACCACTCCAGTTGCTAACAAAAACAGGATTTATGAATGTATTCCTTTAAGGTGTAAATACCACACATGTCCTGGCAAAATGCCGTCTATTATCAATGAAACAATATAGACTTATGAATCTTTTTGTGAAGTAAAGTTGTCGTGCAACGTAGATCGCGCGACTGAAGATCTGCCATGTTGACAGTTGTATGTAAGGTAAAAACTATGATGTCAAACCACCATCCATCCAACTTTAGATGGACACCTGAGAAAAGTTGTGGAGGTAAAGACGGCTGGACATGTCTCCCGTTTTGCTGCCAATACCATTGCACCCTAGACTTTATTGGAATGTAAAAATGGGCAACACATGATTCAAGAAATACACATTTCATTCTTACAGTGAATTATAAAATGACAGGTACATTTCATTCTTACAGTGAATTATAAAATGACAGGTACATTTCATTCTTACAGTGAATTATAAAATGACAGGTACATTTCATTCTTACAGTGAATTATAAAATGACAGGTACATTTCATTCTTACAGTGAATTATAAAATGACAGGTACATTTCATTCTTACAGTGAATTATAAAATGACAGGTACATTTCATTCTTACAGTGAATTATAAAATGACAGGTACATTTCATTCTTACAGTGAATTATAAAATGACAGGTACATTTCATTCTTACAGTGAATTTATAAAATGACAGGTACATTTCACTGGTTTTTAGTATCACTTCGGAAACAAATAGTAATTAATTGAAAATAATTTTCCAATAAAGATAACACGTTTCAACAATAGTTTTTGTTTAAATTTTCCTACGAAATTCTACTTAAAAACATTATGTTGCATCTTTTTTTCAGTTACTCTTAGTTTTCAGATATATTTTGTTAAGGATGGTGTTTTCACTAGTGAATAGGAATAAACCATTGAATTTCTAAATATTCTCGGACTTTCCATACAGTACATTAGTTCAATAGAAACGGAAATTTTAGAATAGATTTCCAGCACACAGAAATATATTTTAAAAAAATGTAACCACCTGAAATGTTTGCATATTATAAAAAATATGAGTTTTTTTTTCATTGTATACGCGCTATTGAAATTCCTATCGTGGATGACAGCTTGAAGTATAAACCAGTTTTACTTGAATGACATTCTTATGTCAACAAAGAAACATTGTTCATTTATTAGTCTGAATTTTTAATGGAGTGACATGTTTTTTTTTTAACCATCCGACCTGAAATCAAATTCTTTGACATGTCAGCTATGTTTAGTTTATTTATAAAGAACATTTTGTATTGATAGTTTTTATATATTTGTTTAGTGAAAGGTAGTTACCAGAAAGTTGTTTTTTTAATTTTTATAATAACAGGATAAAAATTGTATTATATGCAATGTCCATTGAGGCACCACGGAGACATAGTTAAGTGACTGGGCCTCGCCGTGGGTACCCCCAATAGCCCCCAGCATGCAGGTTGTGTTGCAACATGAAGTTCCGGCTAGATATATCAGCGCCACCCAGCTACCTCTCCTGTGGGGTGTCGCTACCGTTCAATTAGACAACACTTCATTGTAGAGGTATCATGTGACAAAAGATAGGTAAGCAGCACTATATATAGATAAGTAAGTAGTACTATGTATAGATAGGTAAGTAGTACTAATGTATAGATAGGTAAAGTAAGTACTATGTATAGATAGGTAAGCAGCACTATATATAGATAAGTAAGTAGCACTATATGTAGATAGGTAAGTAGTACTATGTATAGATAGGTAAGTAGTAACAATAGTTAGAGGTAGTAGCACTATATATAGATAGGTAAGTAGTACTATGTATAGATAGGTAAGTAGTACTATGTATAGATAGGTAAGCACTATATATAGATAGGTAAGTAGTACTATATATATTAGGGTGGGTGAAAAAAATTTTTTATTGAAACATTATAAAAAAGTTGTTACATCATGGTAGTACATGGAATATGTACAAATATTTGAAAACTACATAGTTTTACTACTCCCAAATTTTGTTAATTTTTATTTATATTTACTATGAGTTTTTTGTGGCTGAACATGTTAAATTTGTGACCTAGGTTATTCAAAAAAGAAATGATATGCATATAACAATTTGTGTTTTTATCTATAACCTTTTTTATGAATAACTAATTAGTTCAGACAACTGGGATAAGCATTGCATCCATTTTTCTCTCAATATAACTGGTGTACCATGTATTCATTATCGGATCACGCATGGTTGTTTTATTTCATTTTTGATTAATTTTTCAATTATTTTATTGTTCTTCTATGAATATGAGTTCTTCTACAAGAAGTGCAACTGTACATTCTGTGTTTGGGTCAGCAGCTGAATTGCCTAAAAGACAACTTCCAACCAGTGAAGATGTTTTCAAGGCTATTGGTGGATGCTTAAAATGGAACAATACAATCATAGCCTTCTATTCACGAGCGCACGCATTAGCGCATGAAGTTAAACAATTATATGACCAGGCTAGTATCCCTACAAATGACATTACCAGTATAATTGTCGAGTATAAAGATGCAGGTGTTAGGGATAGAGAGACTGTAAATGTCCACAATCAGTAAATTCTGTGCTTGAGTGGGCATTTTCGGTGGATCAAAAGATGGCAAGAAATATGTTCATTGACAATGTTGACAAGCAAACAACAAAAATATTACAAAATCGACAGAAAAAGAAAAGCATTCATTGCTGCAGGGTGGCGATCAGGAACCACAAATGATAATGTCAATGATGAGAAAGATAATGATATTCCAGATCAGGATGCTGAAGATGATGAACTACTTCATGCAGACTTCTTCAGCGATGAGGAATGTTCCAAATAACAAAACAGATATCAATATGAAGCAGTGGATCGATGTAAACTAAGCAATAGGGATACATGCTCTATCGTTAAAGCTGTTTTGAAGGACAAACATGTTAACACCATCTACAGCTCTGGATCCAGCAAAGATGCGTCGACATAGAAAAATTTGGAGATAGGCAGCCAAGGAACATACTGATGAGAGCAAAGATGGTTAACAAAAGCGAACAGATTTTGATCCATCTTGTCAAAGTGGGGCTAGAAACTTTTTCTATATGATACCTGCTTCAGAACCTTGATACTGCAGATCAATCTATTATATTGCCTGTATTGGAAAATAACTGCTACTTTGCACATCCAGAAAACATTCTATTTGGCTGCAGTTAGGAAAATGATGAAGAAATTGGAAGGTATGCAGTAAATAAAATCATAACAGCACGACATAACCAGCTCCATGAGTTAGACTTTTTCAATAAAAATGACATAATCCTGAATATTGCAGCTAAATCATATGATCAGATGATTAGCTGGGATCTTTGTGCAGTGACATCCCCTCCACTGCTGGAACATATTTGTGATGATGAACTTAAACGAAACAACCCAATCATACTGGATCAAATTCCCTGTCACTCTCAAGCTGTTGAAGAGCATTTAAGAAGTTCCTGCTGTTAGTTTGAAAGTGTACGGACATTTCAAACTGTACGGACATAGCTCTCGACATGGGATGGTTTTGCAAACAAAGAAATCAAGGGATGTTTTCCGAAAATTGAAAGCAAAGCAAGTTTCCTGTGACTATCCATAAACAGTATTATTCATATGTACATTATATATTTTGCATGAACGATTTATAGATTTGTACAATTTCATATTACTTATACCAAACATTCTAAATGTTGTAAAATGTCATACATTGGGGGGGACCCGGGTCAAGCAAAATCTTTTTTATTATTAAAGTTTAAGACATTTTAATATCTTAGTAATGATATAGTAGATTTAAAAATAATTTTGTTAAAAAAAAATATTAACATATTGATATTTGTGGGTGCGGCATGCCGCCATCTTGAAATTTATGACCTTTTTGTGGCAAATATTTCTGAAATATTTATAGACTGTTTCATATACAATGTACATTTTTATAATTAGAAAAGCTTACTTTAAGAATGTCAAAGTACTTTTTTGATAATGTAATAAATAATTTTTTTATGAATTTTTAAAATTTTGTATGGTGAAAATAAGCAAAAAAATGCTAATTTTGAAAATTAAAAAAAAGGACTTAAAATTTCTTGAAAAGCCTCTGACATTCTATAAATGCACCTCTTCTACATAAAATTAGAAGTTTTATCAAAATCTGACAGGTGGTTTTTGAGATTTTCTTGGCATAGTGAAGCAAAATCAACAATATTTTTTCAGAAAAAATGACTTGTAAGTGTTTAAATTATTGAAGTTTCTGAATGAGTAAAATTCTGAAAATACATTTTAATTATTCTAAAAAAATGTTTTCTGCAATATAATTAATTCGTAGTTATTATTGACATGTTTTAGACATAGTGCATTTTTTTTGCCCCGTACCCCCTTGAACTTAAAGTTGGGAGTGGAAGACATTATCTGATTTTTACATATTTTACATTTTTACAATCAGTAGGACCATAGGCAACTTTTGAATATGTTTCAAATTCCCAACTCCTAAAAAAATTTTTATTGACCCACCCTAATATATATATATATATAAGGGTGGTCCAAAATAAAGAGGAACATTTTTTTTTAATTTTCTTTGATCTAAACCTCACATTTGATTACCACAAAAAGTACCCAGAAATATAAAATTTCATAATTTTCAGATGAAATTTACAGGTGGCACAAGCTCTCTGAAAATTTAGGTATGTTCTCCATTTACCACATTTTATCCCGAATATAGATGAGCCTGAATTAAGTCTGTTCTGTCCAAAGAAGTTTCTGCAGCATTAGATAGATCACAAGCTAGTGATCGTACAGCAGTCCATTTACTAGCTGCTACACCTCATTCTCTTGGTCTCGATGTTAGTGACATGACATTAAGTCGAAGTACTGTACAGCGTGTGAGAGCTGAGATTAGGAAAAACAGCACATGAAGTTAAAGAATTGTTTGATCCACAGTTACCATTAACTGTACACTGGGATGGAAAATTGCTTCCAGATCGCACAGCCAGGGAGAATGTTGAGAGATTGCCA
This sequence comes from Bulinus truncatus, assembly GCA_021962125.1. NCBI lineage: Eukaryota > Metazoa > Mollusca > Gastropoda > Planorbidae > Bulinus > Bulinus truncatus. The sequence continues at coordinate 4,153,167 of JAGDYQ010000020.1, forward strand.
GTGATTGTAACAGAGTGCAATAGGGTGCTTTCTAGGTGTACCAAAATGGCTTCAGGGACAGGTGACAGTAAAGCTCAAGCTGTAGTTGAATGTTTGAAGGACTGGGACATTTGGGAAAAGTAGTAGCATTAAATTTTGACACAACAGCAAGTAACACTGTGGATTCCAAAGGCGCATGTGTTTTAATTGAAAAGCTGCTTGAAAAAAGTCTTATTCATCTTGCTTGCCGCCACTATATGATGGAAATTGTTCTGGAAAAAGTGTTCACCGCATTGAATTAAGTGGGCCCTCATCTGGACCTGATATTTCACTTTTCAAACGATTTAAAGAGCAGTGGCATTTTATGGAGAAGGGATCCTATGATACTGCAGATGGGATGACTGAAGTAGACCTTTTCAAAGATAGCACACTGCAGTTTGAAAATGACAATCTTAAAATTTGTTCCCCATGAGATGATTACAGAGAATTTTGAACTGGCTGTCATTTCTTGGAGGAGCACCACCACGTGGGATTCATTTTCATGCTCCAGGAGCTGTACACAGAGAATTGCTACAAGATGTGGATGTTTAAGAAGCAGTTTAAGCTGAAGCCTTCTGAAGAACAAGGACTGACTCAGTTCCTCTGTTTTGTTTCCAGTACTTATATGAAACTGTGGTTTCAAGCCCCACAGCCAGCAAGGGTGCCATTAAATGACCTACAATTTCTGAAGGATTTATAAAAAATATAACTCCGTTAATTCAGTTATTGGAAAAAGCAAAAAAAGCTTTCAGTCGACATTTATAGTATCTAAGTGAAATTACTGTGGGCCTCGCTTTTTTGATGAAAATATTGATCCCAAGCAAAAGGTTCAGATGCTTAAAAATATGCAAGAAAACCCGGATCTACAAATCGAAATCAGCGTCTTGATTACAATGGATTCTATGAAGACCAGCCCATCAGCTTCTTTGTTACAAACAATGCAAGGCATTTTTCTACATTCTTGGTTTGCCACATTCATTCCTGGAGATGTCCCCTGAAACATGGAGCGGCAACAATGAATACAAACATGCTGAAAAGGTTGTTACCAATTTGAAAGTTGTTAATGACACAGCCGAAAGAGGAGTGAAACTCATTCAGGATTTCAATGAAGTTTTATGCAGAAAAGAAGACCAGAAGCTATTCTTACTTCAGGTGGTGCAAGAACACCGACGATTATATCCGGATGCAAAGAACACCACAGTGGTTACTGGACTAGCAAAAAGCAGTCAGTGAATATGACGTCCATAAATAGTAAACACTTTGCTTTGTTGCATTCTATTATTTTATTTGATTTGAGGGTGTTATTTCATATTTAACACTAAACAATCAATATAAACCATTAAATTACTATTTAGTACCAAATCAATGTTTTCATTGCCTTTGTGCAACCCCTAAATATTTCACGATTGTATTCATTTTTTTTTTCAGAAAACACTTTTTTTACTGGCAGACAACAATGCAGGCCTTAAATATAAAAAAATCGAAAGAAAAATTTTTTAGCCACCTGAATATATATATATATATATATATATATATATATATATATATATATATATATATATATATATATATATATATATATATACTTATGTCAAAAAGCTATCGAAAAACGACTTGATTCAGAAAAACTTTGTTTGTATGACCACAGTTCTGGAAAATGTTTTATTAATAGTGACAAAACAAGGAAAAAACACTAGTATGCTAAAGAGACAAAGACAGTCAAAAATCACTTAAAATGTTAAGAAATGAAAAGGTTTTCTAGTTTGGCGACTGTACTTCAAAAGTTTCTCGATCAGTGACTTGAACGCATTCATCCAACAAGTTCCACTGCTTGAGCCTGGATGTCATAAGCTCAACATTGGACTTGGTAAGACCAATGTCTCTGATCAGATCGTTAACGTTTTTAGGTTAGGGAAGTGTGGCCTCTCCTCAACCGCATCTGTGAAATTGTAATCTGGATCTCCAATATCTTCCTCGCTGTCTGCCTTGCTGCTGTCTCCTGCAGATAACAGATCCCTCTTCTGGGGAGTGGAAATAGACAGCTCAGCGCTCTGTGGTACTGGTGCTATGAAAGAATGAATGTCTGGATAAACGATATGAGCCGCAATATCTATTTTCTGTTTGTGGCATAACGCACTTGGTACCCATGAAAAAATAAATAAAAATGTGTTACATAGAGTAATAAATCATCTTTCTTTTTTTCTTTTCATTAAATATGTTTTGTCAAATGAATGTTAATTATAGGCCAATGCCAAGAGATTTAGAGGAGAGTAAAAAAATAAAGGTGCCTTCCATTTGAATGTTTTATGTCCATTTAAAATATAGACCGTCCATGAATGACACTTTCAAAAATGTCAACATTTGAAAGATAGTGGGACATCTAAACAATTCAAAAGAGTGCCGACTGAATTTTTAAATGTTAGCATGCACAGATCCCTTAATTGCATTATATTTGTTTAGAGTAGGGTAGTATTAACCAAGGAATTACTCCTATTTACAATACTCCGAAGAATACCCCTTTACAACACTCCAACGAATAACTCCTATTTACAATACTCCAAAGAATATTTCCCCTTTAAACACTCCAAGGAACAACTCCTATTTACAATACTCCAAAGAATATTTCCCCTTTAAACACTCCAAGGAATAACTCCTATTTACAATACTCCAAAGAATATTTCCCCTTTAAACACTCCAAGGAATAACTCCTATTTACAATACTCCAAAGAATATTTCCCTTTTAAACACGCCAAGGAATAACTCCTATTTACAATACTTCACAGAATATTTCCCCTTTAAACACTCCAAAGAATAACTCCTATTTACAATACTTCAAAGAATACCCCCCGTTTACAACACTCCAATGAATAACTCCTATTTACAATACTCCAAAGAATACTCCCCGTTTACAACACTCCAAGGAATAACTCCTATTTACAATACTTCAAAGAATATTTCCCCTTTAAACACTCCAAGGAATAACTCCTATTTACAATACTTCAAAGAATACCCCTCGTTTACAACACTCCAAGGAATAACTCCTATTTACAATACTTCAAAGAATATTTCCCCTTTAAACACTCCAAGGAATAACTCCTATTTACAATACTCCAAAGAATACCCCACCCCCGTTTACAACACTCCAAGAATTAACTCCCTTTTCTATATATGACGGTAGTAAATATGTTTCTCCATTTTTTTCTAAATATTCCTCTCTCTCAACTAAATATTTATTAAGTAAACAATCGTTTGAAATACAGACACGTGTGGTTTTTGATGACAAAAGGAACTTGTTTACATTACATAAACAAACAAAAAATAAAAGATGTTATATTTTCCTGTCACTAAAACTTTCATATTACAGCATTGATATATATGCTATATCAAACATGGTCTCTCTCTACTTGGTTCTATCTCCGGCTTCTCAACAGTTAGTACACTACACCAACGGGTACACAACGACATACAATTTTTGCGTAATATAACCAAGAGTTTGAAGAAGGTCGGCAAATTGCAGTATGACTCATCACTAAACAACTTGCCCATGTTTCGCATTAGAAAGTTAAGCATATTACATTAGAAGTAAAGTACATTTATTAGTGACATTATGTTTAGGGGTACCCACGGAAATACTTTTGAAGAACCTACACAAGCTGAATAAAATATTTCTACTTTATAATTAAATAGCAGCTCTAAGTAAAAACACAAGTATTGCAGAGCTGGTGTTAATAAAAACACAAGTATTGCAGAGCTGGTGTTAATAAAAACACAAGTATTGCAGAGCTGGTGTTAATAAAAACACAAGTATTGCAGAGCTGGTGTTAATAAAAACACAAGTATTGCAGAGCTGGTGTTAATAAAAACACAAGTATTGCAGAGCTGGTGTTAATAAAAACACAAGTATTGCAGAGCTGGTGTTAATAAAAACACAAGTATTGCAGAGCTGGTGTTAATAAAAACACAAGTATTGCAGAGCTGGTGTTAATAAAACGCAGTGGTTTCGAATACGACCGGCCGTGCTACGAATGTTTTTTTTTTCGAGACACGACCAGCAAACTTTGATGACGTCAGTAAACAGAATGAATGAGAACTCTTATTTACTGCAGACGTTGATGACGTCATTTGCTGTTAATAATCGGATATATTTTTATATTTGGCATTAATTTTTTCGGGTGTGTCCAAGCCTAATAAAGTCATTTGCTGTTAATAATCGTAGATTTTTTATAATATTTATTTTTTTTTAAATAAATACAGCTTTGAATTATATATTTAAGTAGTCAGGATATATGTCTCAGACTAAGAGTGAAGATGTGCACATGCACGGCAGTTATTTTTGTTACTTTTTTTTTCGGGTCTGCCCAAGCCTAATAAAGTCGGACGAATAAAACAAAAGATTATGCGCTAAATTAGTATCTATCGTACCCCCCTCCCCCAGAAAGCTAACACTCGTTAATTCGTCTCCGTCAGTATTTGGTTCGATTCTCGGATATAAATGCTTCCCCATCTCTATTTTCTTTTCTTAATCTTATTATTATTTAGTAAATTTGAAACATGTAGGCTACTCTGAATTTTTTAAAGTGTGACGCAAAAATGATGGTAAGGAAAAGTTAGGTAATATTTAGGACTAGCTGTACCCTGCAAAGCCTTTGCAAGTAGATAGACTATTGTAAAGCCATTGCCGAACCTAGGATTTAGGGGCCTTGCATTTTGACATTCGATACCATGACATGAGATTATGTACTTAATATTTAATGTAAAAATAATTTTGGGGGCTCCCCTCAAGCTGGAGCCGGGACTTTCGATTTTGGACCCCCCTTCCTTGTTACGCCTCTGTGTTCAGCTTTGATACATATTTTTTTAAGTTATGAAAGAGTTAAAAAAACCTAATTAGTTGTTGTTTCTTTTTCTTACAACATCCTATAGGAAACATTATTTCAATTTTAAAAAAAAGTCAAAGAGATATAATTAGTTACTTTTCATTAAAGCAATTAAAAGGATACATTCTAAAAAAAACACAATAAAAAAAGTTATGTTTCTGAATGGAATCGAACCTGGATATAGTCAGCATAAAAATGAGTCACAAACCTAACGGTTTCACCATTGTGCCAGGAAGACACACAAGAATAGGTACAATTTTAATGTATAAGTAGACAAAATTACTCGTTCCCGCGAAAAGAAAATAACTTTATATCATAAAGAGTTCATTCTGTTTACTGACGTCATCAAAGTTTGTAGGTCGTGTCTCGAAAAAAATACGTAGCACGGCCGGTCGTATTCGAAGCCACTGCGTTATTAAAAACACAAGTATTGCAGAGCTGGTTTCAATAAAAACACAAGTGTTGCAGAGCTGGAGTTAATCATAGTTATTATTAAAAAAAAAACATGCGTATTATATAATTTTCGGAACTTAAAAAAATATTTAAAAAATTGTATTGTAGAGTAAAGTAAAAAAACACACACAATGAATGTAAATCTGCTGAAATTACAACGACAAATATTCCTGTGCATGAACCGTAACAATTAAACGTTGTTTTTTAATATTGTATACAATAAGACTTCAAGTGTTGTGTGTAACTAGAGATGCTGCAGTTATCCGGTACACTTGACATTTCATTCAAATAAATTTCCATTGTTAACTTGAGACTTTTATTTACCCCCCGTCAGAACCTAAAGATATTTGATCTCACAGATATTTTAAGAGAGTCGAACAAATAAAAAGGATAAAGGTTCCAAAATGCTTTGTCAATATGTCCATTTAAATTTCGTTGGCTATTATCTTTATGAAAATGTATAGTTTATGTATGTGTGTATACTTAATGTATGTGTAATACTTTATGTATGTGTGTATACTTTACTTCATGTATGTGTGTATACTTTATGTATGTTTGTATGAATGTGTGTATACTTTATGTATGTGTAATATTTTATGTATGTGTATATACTTTATGTATGTGTAATACTTTATGTATGTATGTATACTTTATGTATGTATATATACTTTATGTATGTGTAATACTTTATGTATGTATGTATACTTTATGTATGTATATATACTTTATGTATGTGTGTATACTTCATGTATGTTTGTATGTATGTGTGTATACTTTATTATGTTCTATACTTTATGTATGTGTGTATACTTTATGTATATTTGTATACTGTATGTATGTATTATACTTTATGTATGTGTCAAACTTTATGTATGTGTATGATGTATGTGTGTATACTTTATGTATGTGTCCATACTTTATGTATGTGTGCATACTTTATGTATGTGTAAAACTTTATGTATGTGTGTAATGTAATGTATGTGTAAAACGTTATGTATGTGTGTATAATGTATGTACATGTGTAATACTTTATGTATGTGTAATATTTTATGTATGTGTATATACTTTATGTATATATAATACTTTATGTATGTGTGTATACTTTATGTATGTATATATAAATTTATGTATGTGTGTATACTTTATGTATGTGTAATATTTTATGTATGTGTATATACTTTATGTATGTGCAATACTTTATGCATGTTTGTATACTTTATGTATGTGTATTAGGGTGGTTCATTTAGATATGGCAAAAATTGAAATGTGTGCTATAGAACAAGACCCCCCTCAAGTTTTTACATCTTCTAATAGTAATGTTTTGGGAAAGTTTTAGCTTTAAATTCTAACTTCAAGACGGTGCTCAAGAGCAGTATAATATCCAATTTTACGAAATTCCAGCAAAATGAAGCAATACGCATATGTTGAGTGTTTTTAAATTACAACCAGCAATAGCTTTTTCATATCAACAGTTCAACACTCTTTTGTAAATTAACCTTCTAGCTTAAACACATGGCTATTGGCATTTGTCGCAATTAAAAGGTCAAAATGTGCTATTCCATTAAAAAACTAAAAATTTAACCTACTCAAAATCAGATCATAAAAGCATGCATTATCAGTCAATGTTATTGTCATTCTGACATAACGCCTGAACAGCAGTCTTTGGTGATTTGTGTTGCAATAAGAGTTGTTTTTTCTTCTTGGTCTTTAGTAAGCAGTGTGTTGTATTCTTCAAAAGCTTCACCGCTCCCTATGCAGTTTTGTTCTCAACACTTAATGACTTGAATCTTATCTGGCCATATCGATACAAATGCACTGTCAATGTTATAACAACAAACAAGGTTCCCATTTCGGTAGTTGCAAAGTCACCTAAACATATATCTGGTTTCTTAAGAATTGATGGATCTCCACGTACTTTTAATTTGCCAGCTTCACTGGTGATTCCCTGCACAATTCCCATCAGCCCCGTAGCGTGAAAATTCTACAGCAGGGGCCAGGCATTCTACAGCAGGGGCCAGGCAATAGCAGAGGGAGCCAGGTAATACATTTTACTACGTAGAACAAATAAGCAGAGGGGGTCAGACAAAACGCAGGGGGCCCGGACCCCCTGCCCCCGCACGCTACGGGCCTGATTCCTATCTTTGCAGCTGCTGTCACATGATCTGAGAACAGGGTTAATCCAACAAGCTCGTCTGAAATATACCAGAGATGATTTTCAAGGATTTTTTGCATCTGAACTGATGTCAGGATCGATGTAACTGCTGAGATCAGTCCATAGCTGTAAATCACTGGATGGAGCTTCAGTTGCATGAGGACCAGTTACCCAATTCTTGGTGTAAGTTGCACCAAACTACAAAGCTCTCAACTTGGGCTTCTTCTTTCTTTGTAAGCTTTAATACATTTGTTTGGTTGCGGAAAGAGTTATTTTCATTGCTTAAATTAATTTTACCATCCAGTGAGCACGATGTATTGGTCCTGGAGCCCTCCAGTAGATTGTACACGGTGGATGTCCCAAACAATCAGCGTCAACTCAATAAGCTCCATGTAATCATCTTTGACTTGTTCCTTTAAGGTGCTCTTTGGTCAGGACTGCAAAGGTTGCACGTGATAAACTGGAAGCTTCAGGTGTCACTTGGAATTCTGAAAAATCTGTCTGGTGATGACACTCCAACGGCCTCTGAAAAGCGGGATATTTGGGGAGTTTTAAGGTCCAAAGCAGATAGTGAAAACCTTTGACACGATGATCTCCATTACATGATGACGACAGGCTAACCAATGAAGTTCACGACCTAGCCTGTTTTCAAGGCAAACACATACTCCATTTATTCTGCCGGTGTTTAATGAGGTTGTGTCAACGCACATAGCCTGAACCTTCTCAACCAGCTGCCACTCCACGAACAATTTGTGAACAGCATTTGCTTCATTCTCACCAGTTCCAGAGCTCAACTTTGGTACACCTAACAGTTTGTACATCCCATCACCTGAAACTAAAACTGGTAGCCTGTCAACTGAGCCCTCCCCAAATATTGCTGGAAGTATCTTTACCTCAAAATGGATTACTAATGGGAAAGTTGGCTCAAAATTCTTTCATTGCTTTAGAAATTTGATGCCTAGCACTTGACTGCGCTCTTAAATAGTGCTACGTGAAATATAAAGTGCATCTGGATCGTGACAAAGGACTACAGCAATAGGAATAAGTAGTCAAACAGCTTCACGATCAGATGCTTTATTACGATCAAAGGCACTTGTTACACTTGGATTGAACAATTGGTCTTGAAAGGTTTTCTTTACTTGTGTTATTTTGTCTTGTTGTTTACCTGATTTACTAATTGTGGTCGGTATATACTCATCGTCATATTTGGTTTCATCATCAAGAAAACTGCTTTCAAACGCACAGTCATCATCAACAGGTTATGGCATAGAATAGTTAAACAGCCAACCCTAAGTAAGTAAAATATAACACTAATAACGTGATACATTAAGTATATATGCAAAATGTAAATTACATGAAAGTTCAGCAATTTTCGATGAAATTGTGAAAATCCATGGTCGTTGAGCATCACCTTGCAGTTGGCACAAGAGGCTGAAACTCAGCCCTAATTAAAGTTTTGCTATAAGGAAAAAAGTTAGAGGGTGTCTTGTTCTGTAGATGAAAGTTGAGTTTTTGGGCCACCCTAATGTGTATATACTTTATGTATGTGTATATACTTTATGTATGTGTAATACTTTATGTATGTGTGTATACTTTATGTATGTTTGTATGTATGTATGTTAACTTTATTATGTTCTATGCTTTATGTATGTGTGTATACTTTATGTATTTTTGTATACTTTATGTCTGTATAATACTTATGTATGTGTAAAACTTTATGTATGTGTATAATGTATGTGTGTGTATACTTTATGAATGTGTGCATACTTTACTTTATGTATGTGTAAAACTTTAAGCATGTGTAATACTTTATGAATATGTAGTACTTAATGTATTGTGTGTATACTTTATGTATGTGTAGAACTTTATGTATGTGTGTATAATGTATGTATGTGTGTATACATTATGTATGTAAGATTTTGTATGTGTGTATACTTTATGTATGTGTAATATTTTATGTATGTGTGTATACTTTATGTATGTTTGTATACTTTATGTAAGTGTGTATACTCACTGTATACTTTATGTATGTGTAATACTTTATGTATGTGTGTATACTTTATGTATGTTTGTATACTTTATGTAAGTGTGTATACTCACTGTATACTTTATGTATGTGTGTATAATGTATGTATGTGTGCATAGTTTATGTATGTGTGTATAATGCATGTATGTGTGTATAATGTATGTATGTGTGCATAGTTTATGTATGTGTGTATAATGCATGTATGTGTGTATAATGTATGTATGTGTGTATACTTTATGTGTGTGTATACTTTATGTATGTGTAAAACTTTATGTATGTGTCATATTTTATTTATGTGTGTATACTTTATGTAAGTGTGTATATTTTTGTCAAGTTATCCACCAAAAGAGGTGTTTTTGTTGTCAACTACTTTCTTTGGTAATGGTGAAGTGAGTAGGTGTGTGGTGATGGTGAAGTGAGTAGGTGTGTGGTAATGATTTAGTCTACAATAACCATTTGATAGTAATAAATTTAATACATCGGAAACTTTTCATGATATTACCCAATCTTCGTATGCGACGTAGAACACAATTTCAGTCAGTTATACAACAAAGTAGTCACTTTTATTTCGCCATTCCATGACTCTAAAAGTGTCATGAGATGGTACCCGTGAAATGATGCAAAATAATTTATAGTGTTGATATTTCTTTTACTTACAAAAAGATATTATGCAACAAAAATGTATTTCTTTTTTCCGGGCGACTTATGTCAAAATTATGAGAGGATCTCACACTGTAATGAAAGTAAAATATCACACTGTAATGCAAGGATTTTACACTGTTATGCAATGATCTCAAACTGTTATGCAATGATCTCAAACTGTTATGCAATGATCTAAAACTGTTAAACGATGATCTCAAGCTGTTATGCAATGATCTAAAACTGTTATGCAATGATCTAAAACTGTTATGCAATGATCTCATACTGTTATACGATGAACTCAAGCTGTTATGCAATGATCTCTCACTATTATGCAATGATCTCTCACTGTTATGCAATGATCTCACACTATTATGCAATGATCTCTCACTGTTATGCAATGATCTCTCACTGTTATGCAATGATCTCACACTGTTATGTAATGATCTCTCACTGTTATGCAATGATCTCTCACTGTTATACGATGATCTCACACTGTTATGCAATGATCTCTCACTATTATGCAATGATCTCTCACTGTTATGCAATGATCTCACACTGTTATGCAATGATCTCTCACTGTTATGCAATGATCTTACACTGTTATACGATGATCTCACACTGTTATGCAATGATCTCTCACTGATATGCAATGATCTCTCACTGTTATGCAATGATCTCTCACTGTTATGCAATGATCTCACACTATTATGTAATGATCTCTCACTGTTATGCAATGATCTCACACTGTTATGCAATGATCTCTCACTGTTATGCAATGATCTCTCTGTTATGCAATGATCTCACACTGTTATGCAATGATCTCACACTGTTATGCAATGATCTCTCACTGTTATGCAATGATCTCTCTGTTATGCAATGATCTCACACTGTTATGCAATGATCTCACACTGTTATGCAATGATCTCACACTGTTATGCAAGGATCTCTCTGTTATGCAATGATCTCACACTGTTATGCAATGATCTCACACTGTTATGCAATAATCTCACACTGCTATATGAAATACAAACTCAAAATGTTAAATCCCCTGGATGATCTAAATCACAAATGTTTTACTTCCAGAAACTCAATCTGTCATGAAAAGTCAAGTATACAGATATGTACTTTATATTGACTCAGTAGGGATAGCCAAATTAATCCCATCGAATAGCAGAGCTTTTTTTTCTTCTGGAAAACGTGCCATCAGGAGTAGAGAAAAACTAGTGGAAGGTAAGAACATGTGCAAAGAGTCAATGTACAGCACACAATCTGTTTTCTTTGAAGTATTTATTTTACAGTAACTCATATCTGTATCTGTGACTAGCGTGTGTTTGTGTGATATGTTGTCACCAGGGCGACACAGGGCGGTGTATTGTGTGATATATTCTCATAAGGGCGGGGTAAGGGAGGTGTATTATGAATAAGTTTATGTTTCATTTTTTCCCCACCTTGACGCACTATGTCTCTTAAAAAGAAACTCCAAAGTTTGGAACTAGCACACCTGTACACAGAATAATAATTCCACTGGCTAATATTCATTTCAATGATTTTGAATTAAACTTCAATTAACTCCATATTTATTATTTGGCTGGAAATAATTTAAAATGTTTGTAGCAACAATACATTTATTTAATATCGATACGCACTGATTGGGTGATTGGATTCCATGTCACGAATGGGGTCAGTGACATCAGCATGTCGGTTGTAAACTGCAGACAATAGCACACCATATGTAGATAAAATAAACTATATTAAATACAATGTCGGTCAACTGAAGTTAGGAAACAAAACAAATTTAAAGAATGAAATGATCAAAGATAGCAGCTCTTGAGCGGCACACGGCTTTTAAATTTGCCAAAGTCACAGACCATGAAAGAAAAATCAATGAATATTTATCGGCTGAATTGTGTCTCACGATATGTTTGATTATCTTAATTAAATTAACAATTTAGTAGACTCTAAAGAAATCGCTGATCGGTAAATAAAAATGTTGACGTCAAATTTTGTTTATAGTAACAGTTGGCAGGTGTGTGAACGCCATGCGATAACAAACATGAATAATGAAATTCTCAATTAAGACATGTTTCAGACAACATTCATCAGACAGAATATTACATGACTTCATTAAGTATTATACAGACTATTTAATGATTTAATGTGTAATACAGACTATTTAATTACTTCATAAGTATTATACAAATATTAAATTATTCTTTTTTAGCCTACTATCGTTCAGATTTTAATATATCATTTGTTTAAGTTGAAGTCGTTTCAGTATTATATTTTATTATCATCGAATGGTCGGAAATAGTTTATTTTAATACAACTGATATATTATAAATTTATTTAGTGCTACAGTATTAGAATTTCAATGTCTAATATAACTAAAGATACCATTGTTTACCAAATTAAATGTTATACTTGTGAACTTTCAAATATATAAAGGCTTTTCAATGCTTTTTAATATAATGATTGATTGCTTTTTCATTGATATCTTTGGCTAAGATCAAAATTTAGTTTCTGTACTACAAAGAATTTTAGCCATTTGGCTATCCTGGTCTGGGAGACATACCATTGTCTATGGGGAAAAGATCATTGGGGTTCTCCTGGCAGGCGGTGGTGGTACTGTGGTCAATGAGGAAAATCCGAGACCATATTATACACAGCTGGCGGTGGGACAGATGTGGTCGGCACACAACACCCTTCCACTCTGTCCCAATCAAGCATACATTCGCAGTCTGCCATTTCTGGTGGGAGGTTCAGGCACATTACACCCCTCCCATCTATGCGAGTGACAAAAAACCCTTTGCCATTTATGCCGATCAGCAGTACACCACCCCCTGCTGGTCTGGCCAGTCTGGGCACGTCTTAAAACCTATTTTTCTGCCATACCGGCAGATGTTAGTGGGAACACTCACCCATGTAGGCATGGCAGCCATGCATAGGCGCCGCTAACAAAGCTGGTGTGGCAGGTACACGACACCCTGTCATTCTGTCAATATTACGACTCACTCCCTAAAAGATAAGTATCGAGAATTTGGGAAACACTGATCTACTTAGCTTGTTGTCAACAAGTTATCCTGACCCAGGGGTTAGTTTTAGATTGGTTAGTGAGAAAAATTCATCACTTAGATCATGTAAACCAATCATGTGAAGATTTTGTAGCTCCTCTTCATTTATCCCAACCTTAGGTCATTGACTATGAATGCACATTGGAAACAGGTGATTGGACACACTCTCATTCTGGTTTCTATTACAAGTAAAACACATCGGTTTTGAGAGTATTTTTAACAAGTTTTTGGCTCAACTTTCTATACAGAAAAGTACAGATGGAATCCTTAGTTGACATTTTCTTCGACCGACTTCCTAGTTGACATCAACTTCGACTAACTCCCTAAATGACATCAACACCGACTCATTACCTAAATGATATCCATTCCATCTCACCCCTTAATTGAAATTCACTCCAACTCACTTCCTAAATGACATCCACTCCAAGTCACTCCTTAGTAGACATCTACTCCAACTAACTCCCTAAATGACACCCACTCCAACTCACCCCTCAATTGACATCAACTCCAACTAACTCCCTAAATGACATCCACTTCAAGTCACTCCTTAGTAGACTTCAACTCCAAGTAACTCCCTAAATGACATCCACTCCAACTCACCCCTTAATTGACATCCACTCGGACTCACTCCTTAACATTAACCGCTCACCACACCTTTCCCTCTTTCATTGCTATGTCCGGCAATTCCTCCAACACGAGCTTTCACAGGTAAGAATATCCCTTATGTAATATGAGTCATGATTGGCGCCATTGGTCAGCCAGAATATCCTTTATATAATCTGAATCAATCCAATGATTGACGCCACTCGCCAGCCAGAATATCCCTTATATAATCTGAATCAATCCAATGATTGACGCCACTCGCCAGCCAGAATATCCCTTATATAATCTGAATCAATCCAATGATTGACGCCACTCGCCAGCCAGAATATCCTTTATATAATCTGAATCAATCCAATGATTGACGCCACTCTCCAGCCAGAATATCCTTTATATAATCTTAATCGACCACGGGTGTTCGAGTGGTGTAGAACGCTTGACTGTCGACCGGAGGGTCCCGCGTTCGAATCTCAGTGAGAACCTTGGGATTTTTCAGGTCCTAGTGAAAGTCCCCATGCCCACCCAGCTTTAACTGGGTACCTGACTTTAAGTTAGTGGAGTAAAGGCGGCTGGGCGTTGTGCTAACCACACAATCCCTTTATATGCCGAGGTTATAGAAACAGATGAATTGTACACTTCATCTGCCCCGATGGCCCGTTAGGGTTAAGGAAACTTTACTTTATTTATAAACTGAATCAATACCATGATTGACGCCACTGGTCAGTCATCACACAACCAGGGGAAAATTTAGTTACAAAACTAAATCTCCAGTCACTTAAGACTGTTACATCCGTTATATACTGTTGGTATACATGGCAAATTGTTACACATGTAAGACTGTCACTGGCTAAGATATATTGTTACAGACATGTTAGACTGTCACTGGCTAAGATATAGACTGTTGATGTCTATGTCAATCTGTTATAGTTGTGTCAGAAGGCACACCTGTGTTTAAATTTTGTAGATTATGGGGTGTTGGATCAACTGTGTCCCATATTGTGGGAGGTAGACCAGTGAGAGGTAGGACATGGCCTACGCAGTTGACTGACGTCAGTTGATAAGTCTGTACAGTAGGTGGAGGTGTAGGATCATTGAGTCTCTGTCAATACCTTCTATTCATCCTTTGTTATTGATGTGTAGGGTCCCTCGTGCAGTTTACTTACATGTATGTCACATAACATTGAATACACTTCAACACTGATTCAACCATTTCAATAGAAACATTGTGAAAGTGGCTTGCTAAAAGTAATAGAAATAGAAGAATTAGATACTATAAAATCTCTTTACTTCAATCTCTTCCTATTTATTCTAATTTTGCCTCTCTCTCTCTCCCTTAACTCTCCGTATCCAACCTAACTCTCTCTCTCTCTCTCTCTCTCTCTCTCTCTCTCTCTGTGTGTGTGTGTATGTGTTTTTCTTTTACTTCTGAAGCAGGATTCTTTTCTTTTTTCCATATGTCATAAATCTTCCATTAGCAGTCTACGTCAAATACTATACTATGAAAGATTATATATGGTATAGATGTATATTGCACATGACTATTATATATTGTATAAATGTAGATCATACATGACAGATTATATATGGTATAAATATATATCATACATGACAGATTATATATTGTATAAATGTATATCGTACAGTGATGGGCCTTAACTAATTTGTTTTTCTTTAAACTTTCACTAATTTACAACTAAAAAATCAGTTACACTGTAAGTTACAAATAATTTAAAAAAGTTACAGCTTCTACAACAGAAAAAAAGGTGTTACACTTTTATAACTTTTATTTACATACATACATCTCAGTACTAATTTACAGAACGTGTACAACTTTTATTTACATACATTTCAGTGCTAATTTACAGAACGTGTATAACTTTTGTTTACATAGATACATTTCAGTACTAATTTACAGAATGTGTATAACTTTTGTTTACATACATTTCAGTACTAATTTACAGAACGTGTATAACTTTTTTTACATACATACATTTCAGTACTAATTTATAGAACGTGTATAACTTTTGTTTGCATACATACATTTCAGTACTAATTTACAAAACGTGTAAACTTTTGATTACATACATACATTTCAGTACTAATTTACGGAACGTGTATAACTTTTTGTTTACATAATTTCAGTACTAATTTACAGAACGTGTATAGGATCAATTATCTGTCCACGAAATGTCAACAGCAACCAGAGTTCATATACGTGTTTGCCGTTGCCCAACCCTGAAAAAATAATGCATCGATCCTTGTTTTTCTTTTTTCATAATTACATTTACAAAGCATGCATTTTTAAAAAAAAACAGAAATGGTCTTTAAAAGAAAACATTATTTCGTCAGCTGAGAATTATGAAGCTCTATGTCCAAAAGAAAAATGTTCATCTGAAGCTACAGTCTTATAGTTTGTCGTTGTGGGCTCCATCTCCTTTATTTTTGGTATATATAGTGTCAAAATTGAGTTCCCAACGTAACAGTTGTTTTACGTTCAATATGTTCAAAGTACACAAACGTGAAATTAAAAAAATTTTTGACTCAAAATCACTTTTTGTGGGCATAGAGCCCCATAATTCTCAGCTGATGATTTATAAAACGCGTTTTTAGCATCACATTTATTTCAATTTGAAATTCAACCAAAAAAAAAAACACACCAAAACATAACATAATCATACAAACATTCAATAAGAAATATATTTAATAGACATAATCATACAAACATTCAATAAGAAATATATTTAATAGACATAATCATACAAACATTCAATAAGACATATTTAATAGACAAAATCATACAAACATTCAAAAAAGATATATTTAATAGACATTATCATACAAACATTCAATAATAAATATATTTAATAGACATAATCATACAAACATTCAAAAAGACATATATTTAATAGACATAATCATACAAACATTCAATAAGAAATATATTTAATAGACATAATCATACAAACATTCAATAAGAAATATATTTAATACGCATAATCATACAAACATTCAATAAGACATATTTAATAGACAAAATCATACAAACATTCAAAAAGAGATATATTTAATAGACATTATCATACAAACATTCAATAATAAATATATTTAATAGACATAATCATACAAACATTCAAAAAGACATATATTTAATAGACATAATCATACAAACATTCAATAAGAAATATATTTAATAGACATAATCATACAAACATTCAATAAGAAATATATTTAATATGCATAATCAGACAAACATTCAATAAGAAATATATTTAATAGGCAAAATCATACAAACATTCAATAAGAAATATATTTAATATGCATAATCAGACAAACATTCAATAAGAAATATATTTAATATGCATAATCAGACAAACATTCAATAAGAAATATATTTAATATGCATAATCATACAAACATTCAATAAGAAATATATTTAATATGCATAATCAGACAAACATTCAATAAGAAATATATTTAATATGCATAATCATACAAACATTCAATAAGAAATATATTTAATATGCATAATCAGACAAACATTCAATAAGAAATATATTTAATAGGCAAAATCATACAAACATTCAAAAAGAAATATATTTAATATGCATAATCAGAAAAACATTCAATAAGAAATATATTTAATATGCATAATCATACAAACATTCAATAAGAAATATATTTAATATGCATAATCAGACAAACATTCAATAAGAAATATATTTAATATGCATAATCAGACAAACATTCAATAAGAAATACATTTAATAGACATAATCATACAAACATTCAATAAGAAATATATTTAATAGACAAAATCATACAAACATTCAATAAGAAATATATTTAATATGCATAATCAGACAAACATTCAATAAGAAATATATTTAATAGACAAAATCATACAAACATTCAATAAGAAATATATTTAATAGACATAATCATACAAACATTCAATAAGACATATATTTAATAGACATAATCATACAAACATTCAATAAGAAATATATTTAATATGCATAATCAGACAAACATTCAATCAGAAATGTATTTAATAGACAAAATCATACAAACATTCAATAAGAAATATATTTAATATGCATAATCAGACAAACAATTCAATAAGAAATATATTTAATAGACAAAATCATACAAACATTCAATAAGAAATATATTTAATATGCATAATTAGGAAAAACATTCAATAAGAAATACATTTAATAGACAAAATCATACAAACATTCGGTACAAGAAATATATTTAATATGCATAATCAGACAAACATTCAATAAGAAATATATTTAATAGGCAAAATCATACAAACATTCAATAAGAAATATATTTAATAGACATAATCTATACAAACATTCAATAAGAAATATATTTAATAGATAAAATCATACAAACATTCAATAAGAAATATATTTAATAGACATAATCATACAAACATTCAATGTGAACTATATTTAATATGCATAATCATACACAAACATTCAAAGGAAATATATTTAATAGACATAATCATACAAACATTAAATAAGAAATATATTTAATAGACATAATCATACAAACATTCAAAGAAAATATATTTAATAGACATAATCATACAAACATTCAAAGAAAATATATTTAATAGACATAATCAAAGAAACATTCAAATGAAATATATTTAATAGACATAATCAGACACACATTCAAAGAAAATATATTTAATAGACATAATTATAGAAACATTCAAATGAAATATATTTAATAGACATAATCATAGAAACATTCAAAGAAAATATATTTAATAGACATAATCATACAAACATTCAAATATATTTAATAGATTATATGTTACACTATTTATAATATACCAGTGACACTATTTACAATATACCAGTGACACTATTTACAATATTCCAGTGACACTATTTACATTATATGTTACACTATTTACAATATACCAGTGACACTATCTTCCACATTATACTGGTGACAGTATTTCCCAATATACCAGTGACACTACTTACATTATATGTGACACTATTTACAATATACCAGTGACACTATTTACAATATACCAGTAGCACTATTTACAATATACCAGTGACACTATGTACAATATACCAGTGACACAACTTACGATATTCCAGTGATACCATTTACAATATACCAGTGACAGTATATACAATATACCAGTGACACTACTTACATTATATGTGACACTATTTACAATGTACCAAGTGACAGTATTTACAATATACCAGTGACACTACTTACATTATATGTGACACTATTTACGATATACCAGTGACACTATTTACAATATACCAGTGACACTATTTACAATATACCAGTGACACAACTTACGATATACCAGTGACACTATTTACGGTATACCAGTGACATTATTTACGATATACCAGTGACACAACTTACAATATACCAGTGACACAATTTACAATATACCAGCGACACTATTTACAATATACCAGTGGATAGTTAGGACAATACTTTATAATATATCAGTGGGACATTTATGTGACATTAGATCTACACCAGGTTTAGATTTTTTTTTTTAATACAGCATTCAGCAAAAATTGGGCTTCATATAAAAAAACAGCTAGGTTGTGATTGTATGAATCATACTGTGTCTCGAGATCTTTGTTACCATGCATGTCAAGAAATACCCCACACTCCTGTCCTCACCATTCGACCTAAACATGACATGTCCAAGAAATACCCCCACTCCTGTCCTCACCATTCGACCTAAACATACATGTCAAGAAATACCCCCACTCCTGTCCTCACCATTCGACCTAAACATACATGTCAAGAAATACCCCACACTCCTGTCCTCACACATTCGACCTAAACATACATGTGTAAGAAATACCCCAGCCCCTCCTGTCCTCACCATTCGACCTAAACTCTTCCCTCCACCCTTTGTTTTTCTCCCACTAGTTTTCTAGCTGATGACAGCATTACTGAAGTCTTAGCTTCACGAGAGAGATGAAAGAAACATCAGGATATAGACTGTATTTACCTTCAGTATTGGGATGAAAGCTAAAGGACACTAGTTGAGTCTGGGATGTATACAAACATGAAGACAGACTAGCATACATTGTGTTCCTCACGAATGGGTGAAGATATCGTCTTACTCAATTCACACATGTACTGGCCCGGTAAGCTTCACCAGATGAAAAGAATCCAAACTTCGATACTTGTTAAAAGTTGAACCCCTTAGTTCGACAGTTCAGTAACTAAATATTCTCTGGGTCAGACCGTGTACTATTTAAAAAAAATTAAAAAGTGCACGGTCAACGTATTTATGATCTTTTAAAATTTCTTCCCTGTCCGTTATTTTTTTAGATCAATGGTCACCGGGCAGACCAATAGATATCACTATTATTAAATTCCCCGTAAGAATGAGATATATTTTTATCTTAGTTCTATCACTATTGTTAAATTCCCGGTAAGAATGAGATATTTTTATCTTAGTTCTATAAACCACTAATATATGTATAGAGAGAGCCATTCTTTTAACCCCAATATACAATGTCTTTGAGGAAAAAAGATGGAAGACAAGTGGGTGACTAGTTCAGTCACCGGGATTTGAACCAGTGGGTTGGATCATTAGTGCCTAAGATCAGATCATTAGTGCCTAGATCGGATCATTAGTGCCTAGATGAGATCATTCTTGGTGCCTAGATAAGATCATTAGGGTAATAGATGGATGATCATTAGTGACTATGATCGGATCATTATTGTCTAGAATCTAGATCATACTAATTTAAAATCTATTTCAGCTAGCTTGGTAATTTAATTAGTGAATGTTTTATATGTACAAGCTAACAATGGCAGCTAACTATTAATGTCATCCATGGCAGCTAACTATTAATACCATCAATCCAAGTACTGAAATGTAGTTTTAAGATCTTCCTTAGGTCGGAAAAGACCACGGATGTAGAAGAAAATATCCAACAGTTACAATATAGGACGTTCTCAATATTTAACAGTTACAATATATGACGTTCTCAATATTCAACAGTTACAATATAGGACAACAGGACGTTCTCAATATTCAACAGTTACAATATAGGACGTTCTCAATATTTAACAGTTACAATATAGGACGTTCTCAATATTCAACAGTTACAATATAGGACGACAGGACGTTATCAATATCCAACAGTTACAATATAGGACGTTATCAATATTTAACAGTTACAATATGGGACACGTTCTCAATATTTATCAGGTACAATATAGGACGTTCTCAATATTCCACAACAGTTACAATTTAGGACGTTATCAATATCCAACGGTTACAACATAGGACGACAAGACGTTATCAATATCCACCAGTTACAATATAGGACGACAGAAGACGTTATCAGTATCCAACAGTTAAAATTTAGGACGTTATCAATCATTCAACAGTTACAATATAAGACATTCTCCAACATTTAACAGTTACAATATAGGACGTTCTCAATATTTAACGGGTACAATATAGGACGTTCCTGAATATTTAACAGGTACAATATTGGACGTTCTCAATATACAACAGTTACAATTTAGGACGTTCTCAAAATTTAACAGTTACAATATAGGACGACAAGACGTTATCAGTATCCAACAGTTAAAATTTATGACGTTATCAAAAAGGATTTAAAATAAATGCCTTTTTTTTGAATATAATGTTGAACCACCTCATAAATAGGGGCCCGAAGTGCGTGCCCGATGCGCCCTCAGTTAAAAACACATCTGGCCGCATATTCTATTGTTTTAATATCAGCACATGCTCTTGCTATTAATAGCTGCATATCATTTTATTATCAAGTGGCAGAAGGCTCTCTTATTTTAATGCCTTCAGATTATCTTATTCAAATATCTTATTTATACATATACATGTACTTAATTTAGCTAATTATTATACATATACAAAGGGTTCTGCTTTAGTCGAGATGATGAGTTATTAAATTTTAAAACAGCATTTCTATTCCATAATATTAGTGTAAAATCTAATTTTTATTAAGGTTGCATTACAGCGTAGATTATATTTTTTCTTATTATTTCTTGTTCCTGTATTCGGTTTTCCATACACTGTTAAAAAAAAAAAATGTTTTCAAGGGCTTTAACTAGTAGAACACAGCTCCGAGTTGGCTTCCCCGTGAGATTCCCTACTGGATACTTTATTTTTATTCGAAATAATAGGAGGTGGGGGACAGGAGGAATGGGAAAACATCTATTCTCTGCATAGTTGTCGACCTTGTTTCACTGAATTGGATGTTAAATTTGTGACATGTAAAGAGCTGTTAGTGGATGGAAGTGGTACATGATTGTATAATTTGTGACGTGTGAAGAGCTGTTAATTGGAGTAAGTGGTACATGGTGTATAATTTGTGACGTGTAAAGAGCTGTTAGTGGAGTAAATTGGTACATGGTGTATAATTTGTGACGTGTAAAGAGCTGTTAGTGGAGTAAGTGGTACATGGTGTATAATTTGTGACGTGTAAAGGGCTGTTAGTGGAGTGGTACATGGTGTATAATTTGTGACGTGTAAAGAGCTGTTAGTGGAGTGGTACATGGTGTATAATTTGTGACGTGTAAAGAGCTGTTAGTGGAGTGGTACATGGTGTATAATTTGTGACGTGTAAAGAGCTGTTGGTGGAGTGGTACATGGTGTATAATTTGTGACGTGTAAAGAGCTGTTAGTGGAGTGGTACATGGTGTATAATTTGTGACGTGTAAAGAGCTGTTAGTGGAGTGGTACATGGTGTATAATTTGTGACGTGTAAAGAGCTGTTAGCGGAATAAGTGGTACATGGTGTATAATTTGTGACGTGTAAAGAGCTGTTAGTGGAGTAAGTGGTATATAGTGTACAATTTATTTGTGACGTGTAAAAAAGAGCTGTTAGTGGAGTAAGTGGTACATGGTATATTAGGTTGTGACGTGTACAGAGCTGTTAGTGGAGTGGTACATGGTGTATAATTTGTGACGTGTAAAGAGCTGTTAGTAGAGTAAATGGTACATGGTTGTATAATTTGTTGATGTGTAAAGGGCTGTTAGTGGAGTAAGTGGTACATGGTGTATGATTTTCAATTATAGTGATAACCATTAACATGTTTTGATGTAAGTATTGTGATGCGTGGTATTAATTTGATTATCGGATTATTAATTATAGTGTATCCATAAAGTATTTTGATACTAAGTATTGTGATATAGTGAGCATAGTAACATCTCATTTGGTAGTATTATATATATATATATATATATATATATATATATATATATATATATATATATGATTAGTAGGAGACACCTTTCAATGTATAGAGGTACATCTCACTTATATGAGCCACATATCACTTGTATATATACAATATATATATATATTAGGTTGGTGCACAAATACATTGACATTTTCAAAGAAGTTTCAAATATGAATGTGATACCTTTTAATTATTGTTCCTTATATAATTATATTGAATCCTGCATAACTTTAGCAAATTTGGATAACTTTTAGAGGTAGCTCACCGCCATTTTTCAATTTTTGTTTACATTATTTTCCTATTTTGATGTTACTGTAAATTTTTTTAATTTGTTTGTTTATTTTATTAATAAATAACTTTTAATTCGGATAAATTTAATTATAAATAACCCTACAGTGCCCCATGATTCATATATGAATCAACTATATTAGAAGAGTTCAGACATTGTAAAGAAGAAAAGCGAAAGATAGAAGCTGAAAATACCAGTCAAATTGATTTAATGCATCTATCGGACAAGTCCACATCTGGCACTGAAACCTCCAGATGAAGAATTTATGGAACCAAGAAAAAAATGTAGTCAAAATGTTTGCAAAGAAGGCAATTTCAAAGTATGATTTCACCTGAATTAGCATCTGCTCTTGACCGAACCAGCGTCACGGATCGCCAAGCAACTTATTTACTGGCAGCTGCAGCAAAGGTTTTAGGTCATGACATTTCAGAATTTGCGTATCAGTCGTAATACAATCCGGAGAGCTAAGAATTACTAATCGAACAAAAATTGCTACAGCCATCAAGTCTACATTCAACTCGTCAAATGTTCCATTGACCGTTTCATTTTGGATGGCTAAATATTGACAGATATAACTGGAAAGATATTCAGTTGATCTATGTAACTTGAGTTGTTGTCACAGGTTATAATGTTGACCATCTTCTTGGCATCCCACGTGGAACTGGTGAAGCAATAAGTGAAGTAGTCATAACAACTTTACTAGATTGGAATATTCAAGAACAAATTAAAGCAATGAGTTTTGATACAACAGCTGCAAACACTGCATCCAAAGCTGGAGCATGTACTTTAATTGAAAAAAAGCTTGGTAAAGAATTTTTACACTTGGCATGTCGTCATCATATGTATGAAATCGTCTTGAGTGACGTTTTTAAACATTCTCTTGGGCAATCCAGTGGCCCTGAAATAGGATTTAAATAAAAACGTTTTCGTGACAAGTGGTCATTAATTGACAAAGAAGATTATGAAACAGCTCTA
The DNA here is from genome assembly GCA_021962125.1 of Bulinus truncatus. Classification (NCBI taxonomy): domain Eukaryota; kingdom Metazoa; phylum Mollusca; class Gastropoda; family Planorbidae; genus Bulinus; species Bulinus truncatus. Next base: position 4,177,531 of record JAGDYQ010000020.1, read on the forward strand.
AATGATAAAACGTGTTCTGACATTTTGGCTTCTCACAATATACTTAAACAAGATGCATTAATTTATTTGAAAACAATTCTTGAATCTACTCGACAATATCGAGATGACTACAAGGAATTATTGGAACTAACAATTTTGTTCCTTGGTGATTTTCCTCCTCGTGGAGCTCATGTGATGGCTCCCGGAGCCATATACAGAGCTAGATGGATGGCCAAAATTTTATATTCAATGAAAATAAAAATTGATTTAACTTCAATTGAAAATCTGCAACTAGAAAGTTTTGTAACAGAGAATACTTTGAATTTGGAATTAGCAACTTCATTTTTGACAACTGTTGCCCCAGACAATTGGACCAAAAATGAAGAGTTTCAACAGGCTTTAAAATATGTAGAAAGTCTACGAGTTGTTAATGATACAACCGAAAGAGGAATAAAACTAATTCAGGATTTTAACTGTTCAATTACCAAAAATGAAGAACAAAAGCAATTCTTGCTGCAGGTAGCCTCTGAACATAGGTCAAAGTTTCCTCTGCCACAGAAATCTTTGTTGATCGATGGAACCAAGTTGTCAAAAAACAATAATTAATAAACTTTTTATTTCGATACAATACAATAAATTAGGAACCTGAAACACTAACTATTATTTAGAATTTTTTGAACTATTATCAAGATTTTTTAAAATACTTTTTCTTTACCATAGAGAATGCAAATATGTTATTATATACCAAAAGAAGCTTATAACTTTATTCTTTAATTATTTTAATATTCTAAACAATAATATAAATAATTTAGTTTTAAAAATAGACCATGGTTTTTTTTTATTAATATACATTAAAAGTAAAAATATAATGTTATATTTGTACATTATAAAGCTTTCCTCTAACCAAAGCGAATTTCGCGTATCTAGGTAGCTCGCGAAATTCGCCCCTCTTTCGCGGCAATGTATTTATATGGAGATGCTCCAAACTGGGTAGAATTTCCGCGGCGGTGCAGAGAAATTTCTTGCGGCATCGACAACTTTCAGAGTTTTTTCGCGTTTCGCGAGTGTAAACAATCCAAAATGGCTGCCTAGAAACATAGACTCAAATGAAAATCAAGGTTAAAATTGATATAAATGTCTTAAAATTAACAAATAAGACTTACCTTTATATATAGCAACTTGAATTATATCAGATTATACCAAAAAGTAAGTGTTTTTTCACTTTTTACTTGTAAAATACCATAACTGTAGAAAATATATCATAAGAAGAAAAATGTCTGCCGACGTCTTCAAATAAACAAAAGAAAATTTAAAAAATCATTATATCCGGTCGGCTGACCTACGTTCGCTTCGCTTAGGTGTAGCAGAGGGTTTTTCGCGCTTTGAAAAATCTCACGTGAGAAGATATGCTTACAGCGGTACGCTTCGCTTTGGTTAGAGGAAAGCTTTAATCATTTTAGATTGCCCACTAATAACCCGAAAAATATAAAAACTTGAAGCTGATGAGCGACCTTTAAAAAGTTATACAATCATGCTCATACTTCAAAATTGTTATTATTACACATAATGTCACAAAATGAAATGGTACCATCAGAGGAGAAATATAAAAAAAAATGTTTTTTCACCACCCTAATGTATATATATATATATATATATATATATATATATATATATATATATATATGATTAGTAGATACTACGTCTCAATGTAAGGAGACACATCTCACTTGTAGAAACACATCTCACTTGTAGTGACACATCTCACTTATGGTAATTATTGTTATTTTTTTCAGATTATGTAGTCTATTTCTCATAATACAATCGCTGGCCAACATATCAACAGGAACATCCATGTAATGGATATATAAACTAAAAACGAAAATAGATGTATTATGTTTATAAAAAATCAAATATAACATATATGTAATGTTCTTATAAACAATCAAACAGAACATCCATGTAACGTTCTATATAAACAATCAATCAGAATTATCCATGCAATGTTAATATAAACAATCAAACAAAGTATCCATGTAATGTTCATATAAACAATCAAAATAGAACATCCAAGTAATGTTCATATAAATAATCAATCCAACTCACTTTAAAAAAATCTTACTATTAAAAACAAGCAATTTAAGTCTTTTCCGTTTCGGACAAAGGACATTTTAGAGCATTTTCGCCGGACGAAATCCGTATTTTTTCCCGTGTTACAGCCATAAATATTGCTCCACGCGCATGAATTTTGATAAATTTAGAGAAGGAAGTAATCATGTTGAATAACTATTACAAAAATAAATAATGATTACGCCCCTTTGATTAGCTTTTATTATTTATATTTAAAAGCAAAAACGGTATATAAGAAACTCTTATATTTTGGCTCTGAGAGGTCAGATTGCGAAATGGACTTTTGATGTACACTTGGCAGGCCAAGACCTACAAAATGATATATATAAATCATGGGTCTAGGACTTATGGTTGCTGAGATATAGGGCGCTCCATTGTTAATATAGCTTATATAGTAAAAAAAACGGTACTTTATAAGCCCCCTTTTACGACCCTCAGAGGTCAGATCGCGAAATGAACTTTTGCTGCACACATGGCAGGCCAAGACCTACAAAATGATAAATACATCATGGGTCTAGGACTTATGGTTGTTGAGATCTAGGGTGATGACGGACAGACAGACAGACAGACAAAACGGGGACAATAGAGCATTTTTTTTCGAAAATGCTCTAAAAACATTTTTAATGAAATTCCATTTTAAGACAATATTTATTAACTAGATTTTAACTGGCAAAGAATCAAACAAGATGGAAAAAAGAATAAGAAATCATTTTGGACCATTGTATTCATAGACCAAGTACAACTGCTACAACACTAACTTAGTGAAAAAGTGTGGATATTTATTAATGATCAACGTTTCAAAAGAAAAGAAAAAATGAAAAACATATGTCATGAGTACAGTATGAATGAATCATCACTAATTATATAGAATTATCCAAGTCAACAGGAAGTATTTGTAAAACTGCATTCAGTTTTATCCGTAATGTTTGGTGCTGATTGAAATAATCAAATAAAACCGATTTCAACAATATTTCTGGAACTCATCTAATTATAAGAACAAAGCTATGCTATTAGTTTTGTGGACATTAACGAATTTATCACATAGAAGTCATACAATAAATATTCATGAACAATGATACAGTCATTCCTCTGTGTAGTCAATATAATTACAAAGGATATTTAGACTTCTGACATTATGGGAACAAAAGAATCTTGCTAATCTCATGCAGCACCCTGAACTCAATATTGTATTGGCTTGTTCTCTGAATTTCCTCTTCTTTATAACACAAAATTAAACACAGACGGAGAAATTCTTTTAAAGTGAGTCAGTCAGTAGTTAAAAAAAAAAAACATTCGAAATAAACTCCTGTTGATCATTAAAATTTTACTGAACAAAGACCTGCTGACCACTGAATTGTATATAAGGCTCCTGCTGACCACTGAATTGTATATAAGGCTCCTGCTGACCACTGAATTGTATATAAGGCTCCTGCTTACCACTGAATTATATTTAAGGCTCCTGCTTACCACTGAATTATATTTAAGGCTCCTGCTTACCACTGAATTATATTTAAGGCTCCTGCTGACCACTGAATTATATTTAAGGATCCTGCTGATCACTGAATTATATTTAAGGATCCTGCTGACCACTGAATTATATTTAAGTCTCCTGCTGACCACTGAATTATATGTAAGGCTCCTGCTGACCACTTAATTATATTTAAGGATCCTGCTTATCACTGAATTATATTTAAGGCTAAGTCAAGCTGATCACCGAACTAGTCCTGCTCATAGATATAGTGGCCATGTTAGTTTGTTATTTTGACGAAGCACAGTACGTTTATTTCTGAAAATATTTACTCTCTTTGGATTGTCTTTTAGGTGGCTTACAATGTAACACACCAGTAACAGAGGAATACCATTGGCAGCGTTAAAAATAAAAATAAATATATTAATCCAGCAATTATGTACACAATCTAAATGTATAAAGACTGTCAATACAACATTAGACAAGATATACGATAATGTATTAGTTTCGTGTCAATACAACATTAGACAAGATATACGATAATGTATTAGTTTCGTGTCAATACAACATTAGACAACCCATATTCTTATCCAACACAAAACAAAGCCAGATTCGACATTCAAACATTTAGATTTCTCACATGACCTTTTCTAAATGGAATAAGACCTTAAAGGTGTCGTTGCTTCCCCCCTCCACCTTCTGATTGTTGAGTACTTAATATTTCTAGTCGTCCCCCACTTCACCACCTCCTCTTACATAACATTGACAGTAATCTGATCAATTCAACATTCTACACTTACTCTAAACATTGACAGTAATCTGATCAATTCAACATTATACAGTTACTCTAAACATTGACAGTAATTTCATCAATTTAACATTCTACACTTACTCTAAACATTGACAGTAATCTGATCAATTCAACATTATACAGTTACTCTAAACATTGACAGTAATCTGATCAATTCAACATTCTACACTTACTCTACAATCATACCATAATATGACTATCGTCACTCTCTCAACAAAATTTGACCTTCAACCTTGAACAAACTATGACCTTTCAGCCAGCTGCAAATATCGTCTCTTCACTGAACATTCTTTGAGGCTGGGATAACACAAAAAGATCACAAACAGAAAGGGAAACAACCCAATCAAAAGAAATCATTGTTTTACCTGACGTTAGAGCCCGGCGGTGAGATTTGTAGTGAAAGATAGAGGTGAGATAAATTTGTAGTGATAGATAGATGTGAGACAGATTTATAGTGATAGAAAGATTTGAGATAGATTTTTAGTGATAGATAGAGTTGAGATAGATTTGTAGTGATAGAGGTCAGATAGATATGTAGTGATATAGGTGAGATAGATTTGTAGTGACAGAGGTGAGATAGATTTATAGTGATAGAGGTGAGATGGATTGTTGTGATAGTTAGAGGTGAGATAGATTTGTAGTGATAGAGGTGAGATAGATTTATTGTGATAGTTAGAGGTGAGATAGATTTGTAGTGATAGAGGTGATATAGATTTGTTGTGATAGAGGTGAGATGGATTGTTGTGATAGTTAGAGGTGAGACAGATCTGTAGTGATAGAGGTGAGATGGATTGTTGTGATAGAGGTGAGATTGATGTTTGTGATAGTTAGAGGTGAGATAGATTTGTAGTGATAGAGGTGAGATAGATTTGTTGTGATAGAGGTGAGATAGATTTGTAGTTATAGATAGAGGTGAGATAGTTTTTAGTAATATATAGATATTGGATAGATTAGTGGTCATCATAAATAGATGATAGATAGATAGGGAATAGATTCGTCATGCTGGATAAACAGGAGACAGCTTTGGTGAGATAAATGATTTCCGAGTTCTGAACTGGTTAAGCCGTGCTTTTGGAAATATTTACTTCAGAACACATTTACTGTATTAGTAAACTGCATTCAGGTATTTGGTTTGTTTATGTATTATAATATTTACTTCAGATCACATTTACTGTATTAATAAACTGTATTCAGGTATTTAGTTTGTTTATGTATTATAATATTTACTTCAGAACACATTTATTGTATTAATAAACTGTATTCAGGTATTTAGTTTTGTTTATATATTATAATATTCTTTTAATTTCAGTGGCTGGTTCGGATTACAGAAAGACAGAGGGGAAAAAATCTGCCTGCAGGAAGTGCCTGGCTGTTTAAAACGTTTCTCTTGTCGGATGTGTGAAACATTAAGGGGGGAAACTTTACACCAGTCAGACTGAAAAGGTCTTTTTTTTTCAACAAAGGGCAGAAACTTGGTGATCCCCCCCCCCCTGTTGAGTTATTTCCCTGCTGTGTTGTGCTTCTGCGAATCAACTCTTTGACTACAACATTATTTCTTTTACCTAAATATAACAGTGTTAATTTTTAATCAATTATGTGCATATACGTGTAAATGGTTTAATTCTGAATAAGGGTTACATAATATTTATTTTAAAAAGATCTTAAAACTAAATTGTTTATATTATGACTTAAAGGATGATTGGACACGTCTGTTTACATACAACATTTGGAGGTTATATTGAAATATTTCTGTGTTGTGAAATGTGAACTTGTTACATTCTTTAAAAAACGTGAATTTTATAGGTGAAAATGGCTGGTGAAGATAATAAAAAACTGATCAGTTTAGTCCAGCACGGACCTACCAATACAAGTCATGGATTCACGTGGGACCCATCATTACAATTTCACGGATTGGTACACACTGCAACATTAGCAGTGTGCACGGTGCTAGTTGTCTTTGTTGTCGTTTTAGGAACATTTGGTAATGGTATGGTGCTCCTCTCTGCTCACCGGTGTCGGAAATTGAGGCCCTACTTTGATGTCCTGATCTTCAATTTAGCTGGCGCCGATTTTTTCATCTGCCTTTTCCTGTCACCCACCTTTCTGTTTTTACTGTTTTCAGATCCTCCCTCGCCCCGTGAGTTTTGTGGCGGATATCTATTTACATGCACAACATGTGGGCTGTTGTCGCTGTTGTCATTAGTGGCCATTGCAGCCCAACGCCAGTCCTGGCTCAAGGGGGGAACAGCGTCCAGTTTCAGTGCACTCAAGACGTTGGGCATGATTGGCGCAATATACATCGTGGGACTGTGCACAGCTGTAGCTGGTACACACCATGTGATCACAGCTTGGATGGACTCTTACAGCAACTGTCACTACGTGATGAACAGCGGTGACGTAAAACATAACAACGTTGTGCTGTATTTCATTAGCCCTGTTGTCATTGTTAGTTTCATCATCATAGCTGTTTCATACTCATCCTTAGCTAAAGCCGTCAGAGAACAAACCTATTTACGTGTTAAAGCTCTCCAGCCATTACTTAGGCCAGTCTTTTTTAGGCCACTGTCCAGTGCTGACAAGACACTATCGGCGCAAGACTTGCAACACTCTCTGATGTTTGACAACAAAAAATCAGTTCCCCTAAGACAGTGTTCCTGTTGCAACTGTCTGGCTGCACTGGACAAAGAGAATAAAGCCGTGACAATGTGTTTCCTCCTGATATTCATCATCGCCCTGTGCTGGACGCCTCTTGTCCTCTCTCACATCATTGAGCTGATAACAGGAGAGTCCATTGTACTATTCCAGGTCAAACTTTGTGGTATAGCACTCATTTTTCTGAACAGCGCACTCGACCCATACATGTACGCCCACAGTACTGGTCGAATTAATCAACGAAATTTCTGGGAACTCATCCAGTGTGAGTCTCGGATACCAGCTAGACAGAGATTTTTGTCATTCAATGCCAGAATGGCTGATAGTAAACCTTTAGATAATCCAGCAGTTACTACAGACAGTGTGACGGTACAGTGTCTGCAGCGAATGCAAACAGAAAGAATTACTTCAAACAAATGTGAAGATATGAAACATAGTGGCCATACATTGTTAAAAATAACTTGCACTGAGAATATGTTGATGTTTGAAGGAGGTCAGTCTAGCCTGACTATGTTCGACAGATGCATTGAGAATATCAGAGAAAGTAAAAAGACATTAGGACATAGCATCATCATTAATGATGTCAGATCATTAGTACATAAAGGTTGCTGCAACAGACACGCCCCTGATGACCAAAGTCTAATAGTCACATGACTAATAGAACTCTTGATCTAATAGAGCCATGACTAATAGAACTCTTGGTCTAATAGAGCCATGACTAATAGAACTCTTGGCCTTATAGAGTCATGACTAATAGAACTCTCGGTCTAATAGAGTCATATGACTAACAGAATTCTTGGTCTAATAGAGTCACATGACTAATATAACTCTTGATCTAATAGAGTCATAACTAATAGAACTCTTGATCTAATAGATTCACATGACTAATAGAATTCTTGGTCTAATAGAGTCACATGACTAATAGAACTCTTGATCTAATAGAGTCATGACTAATAGAACTCTTGGTCTAATAGATTCACATGACTAATAGAATTCTTGGTCTAATAGAGTCACATGACTAATAGAACTCTTGATCTAATAGAGTCATGACTAATAGAACTCTTGATCTAATAGAGTCACATGACTAATAGAATTCTTGGTCTAATAGAGTCACATGACTAAAAGAACTCTTGGTTAATAGAGTCATGACTTAATACTTAATAGAGATCTTGGTCTAATAGAGTCATTACAAAAAGATTTCTTAGTCACTTTAATTAAGTCTAATAGACACAAGAAAATTGTTTACTGAGTCCTAAAAAAAATAGACCTCGTATTTAATCTTTAATTGAATTGGATAATTGGTCATTGTAATATAATCATTTGAGAAATTTCGATATTGTTTATTTAAAGTACATAAATAACTTCATTTTTCACTACTGGTTTGATTTCAGTGTCCTTTTTATAACTTTAAGCCATAACATATACTTGTAAAAAAAAATAAAAGGTTATATATTATTTTTTTATTTCATTGAATTACTAAAAACGAGATTTTTTTTAAAAAGTCAACATGTAAAAAATAAAATTAATACTGAAGGAATTGTTTGCTGGGGGTAAATATAAAGTTATCTAGGGTCGTTTAACATGTGTCTGGGGTATGATAGAGATAAATAGAATAGACTGGGGTCTGATAGAGATAAATTGAACTAGACTGGGGTCTGATAGAGATAAATAGAACTAGACTTGATAATTACGAATTAAATTTTTAACTGCTTTGTTCCATTGTCTCCTAAATTTTACTCATCTCAATTTTCCGTTTTCTCAATGTTTCAAACATTGGTTTTAAAAGTTCGCCCACCCCTGGTCTAGACTGAACACAAATGAATTTTACAATTATATAGTATAGTGGTATAGTGTATAGTGTATAGCGGTATAGTTTATGTGATTTGAAACAAATTAACCATGTAGAAAAGTTCAGATCCAAATTATTAGCCCCATTTAGAGGAGTTAATTTTGTTTGTCTTCTCTTGGATATCCAAAACTATGATAACCCATAGGACCTCCACTGCCAAAGAGACAATGCAGCAAAGATTCCTATAAATCTGGTGCTTTGGTGACCACCAACAAAGTCTCTTCCTAAAACGCAAAACCTTATAACGACTCAGTTTGTAATAATAGCACCAGAAATATAAAAAATAGCGCCAGATAACACAAAGAAAAAATAGCAGCAGACTAATAGCTACAAATGGAAATACTATGCATTGACATAAAGCTTAAAAAAGAAATAATAGAACCAGAAAATATAGCACCACAGCAAAATAATAGAATCATAGTAAAATAATAGCACCAGAATAAAATAATAGCACCAGAGTAAAATAATAGCACCAGAAAATATAGCACCACAACAAAATAATAGAATCATAGTAAAATAATAGCACCAGAGTAAAATAAGAGCAACCCCGCCAAGGACGGTCCCAAGGCCGGCTGAAAAAGGAGTAGGGCTGGGCTAGCAACCCCATCCTGTAAAAACACCCTTTGCTACAGAAACACGAGCAAGAGAAAAGTCAGAGATTTGTGTCATGGGAAAAGAAGGCTCTTCATCACGAAGACCTCTGAAGCTTAGTTGTGGTGAAAGCCGAAAGGAAGCCATAAAACTGACTACACTTCTGACAACCAGAAAAATCAAAGTGGAATGTCAGGACCGTGTTTGATGCAGGAACGATGTCACAAGTAGCAGGAGAGATGAGGAAAAAATACCTGATCTCCAGCGAGACAAGGTGGACACAAGCTGGACAGAGACGAATTATATCAGGAGAGCTGCTGCTGTACTCTAGACATGAAGAGAATGATGCACCAAACTCACAGGGAGTGGGACTTATGCTGTCCAAACAGGCAAAGAGGTCACTGACTGGGTGGTAAGCACACGGTTCCAGGATCATAACTGCTTCCTTCCGTCAAAAGAAGAATAAGATCAAAACCAGTGTTATGCACCAACCAGCGATGAAGAGGGGAAAGATCAGTTCTACAGCAGACTCCAAAAGATTCTGGAGAATTTCCCAGACAAGGATCTCACAATCCTCATGAGAGACCTCAACGCAAAGATAGGGACCGACAACACTGGATATGAACAATCATGGGCACTCATGCTCTAGGGGTAATGAATGAAAATGGAGAGAGATTAGCATACTTGTGTGCACTAAACAATATGGTCATCGCGTGCAGCATCTTTCCTCACAAAAGGATCCACAAGAGTACACGGATATCTCCAGAAACACAAGAGTACAGGGATATCTCCAGACAACTCAAGAGTACATGGATATCTCCAGACAACACAAGAGTGCATGGATATCTCCAGAAACACAAGAATACATGGATATCTCCAGAAACACAAGAGTACATGAATATCTCCAGACAACTCAAAAGTACATGGATATTTCCAGACAACACAAGAGTACAAAGATATCTCCAGACAACACAACTGAGAACCAGATCGATCATATCTGGATCAACAAAATATTTAGAAGGTCAGTATAAGATGTAAGATTGAAAAGAAAGGCAGACTATCGGACCATCACCTGGTGGTAGCAAGAGTGAAGCTGAAACAAAAACGAGAATTCTCAAAAGCATATCAGACAGAAGAGTCGCAGAAAATGAAAAAAACTTTAAGATCGTCATGCCAAGAGATAGTGGGTCCAAAGAAGCATCACCAGAGGGAGTGGATTATAACAGAAACTCTGAATAAGATAGAAGACAGGAGGTAATTAAGGCAGCAGTCAACAACAGTTAAACCAGAGCAACAAAGAGTAAGACTCAAGAAGAATATGCAGAAGAGGAGTTTTAAGAATGACAAGAAAAACTATGTGAAGGGGTTGGCAGCGGAGGCAGAACAGGCAGCATATAGCGGGGTACATAAAAATGCTATACAACATAAGCAATAGACTCTCAGGGTAGATGAACAAGCCAGAGAGATCTGTCAAAGACATGCAGGGAAAAACCATAAACAGTTTAGATCAACAGTTAAACAGATGGGCTGAACACTTTGAGGAACTCCTGAATTGACCAGCTCCCCCGAACTCCCAAACATTGAACTATCCAAAGTGGATCTCCCGATCAGCTGCGAAAAGCCCACAAGAGAGGAGATCATGATAACCATCACCCTGATGAAAATGGAAAATCAGCTGGACCAGATAACATTCCAGCAGAAGCACTAAAGGCAGACTTGAATACATCAGTAGAGATGCTATACCCTCTCTTTGAGAAGATCTGGGAAGAAGACATACCAGCAGACTGGAAGGAAAGTTATCTTGTCAAGCTTCCAAAAAAGGTGACCTCAGCAACTACAGGAGTTACAGGGTTATCACATTACTATCTGCACCACGCAAGGTTTTTAACATGATTCTCTTGGAGCGGATGAAAGAAAAAGTCGACCCACATCTGCGAGATGAGCAGACATGCTTTCGAAAAAACAGATCATGCACGGATCAGATTGCAACACTTCACATCATATTTGAGCAGTCACTGGAGTGGAACTCACCATTGTATGTCACCTTTGCGGACTTTGAGAAGGCGTTTGACAGTATAGATAGAGAAACCCTCTGGAAGATCCTTCGGCACTAAGGAATCCCACCAAAGCCAGTTAACATTATAAAGAACTCTTACAATGGTATGTCCTGCAGAGTAATCCATGGAGGACAGCTAACAAAAAGCTTCCACGTGTGAACTGGAGTCAGACAAGGATGCTTGTTGTCACCATTCCTTTTCCTTCTTGCAATTGACTGGATCATGAAGAAATCCGTCAGAGAGCGAAGAAATGGAATCCAGTGGACATTATTGAGCCAGTTTGACGACCTAGACTTCGCAGACAATCTTGCTCTCCTCTCCCACAGCCAAAAACAGATGGAGGAGAAGACAGATAAAGTCTCAGCCGAAGCGTTCGGGGATGGCCTCAGTATAAACCAAGACAAAACCAAGATCTTAAAAATCAACTGCTCTATATGGTGACACCCTGTGCTAAAAGGAATACAGCTGGAAGAGGTGCAGTCCATTGTTTGGAAAGCATTATCGATCAGCAGGGAGCAAAAGAATGCCTGATCCACCAGAGAGTTGTCCTTAGACATCAAGATTCGACTTTTTTGGCACCAACGTCAAATCAGTCCTGCTGTATAGAGCGGAAACGTGGAAGATGTCTAAGACCACACTGAGGAAAGTCCAAACCTTTACCAATAGCTGCATCAGAAGAATCCTCCAAATTCGCTGGCCAGACACCATCAGCAATGTCAGCCTTTTGGAAAGGACCTGACAACTCTCAGCTGAAGAAGAGATCAGAAAGCGGCGATGGGGCTGGATAGGACACACCTTACGCAAACCAGCAGCCAGTGTCACAAGCCAGGCTCTGGGGTGGAACCCCCAAGGTAAACGGAAGAGAGGCCGCCCAAGAAAAACCTGGCGTCAAGACCTGGAAGAGGACACCATAAAGATGGGACAAAACTGGAATCAGCTGGAGAAGATGGCTAAGGACAGATGACTCTGAAGATCTGTTTTTGGTGGCCTATACCCTATTATGGGTGAAGGGCAATGATGATGATGATGAAAATAAGAGCATTAGAATAAAATAATAGAATCAGAGTAAAATAACAGAATCAGAGTAAAATAAGAGCATCAGAGTAAAATAATAGAATCAGAGTAAAATAAGACCATCAGAAAAAAATAATAGCATCATAATAAAATAAGAGCATCAGAGTGAAATAAGAGTAACAGAGTAAAATAAGAGCAACAGAGTAAAATAAGAGCAACAGAGTAAAATAAGAGCAACATATAGGTAGCGGAATTTTAAAAAAAATCCAGAAAAAAAAAATCACATCACACTATGCTAGCAGCCTCATTGTGACTGGCAGCAGGTCAAAACAGTTTATCTGTATTCAGAACTCTTGACAGGAAGAGAAACATGAGTCAAACATTCTAAGCCCGCAGTTCTCAATAGGCAGTACGCATACCCCAAGGAAAACGGGAGAGGTTATGCAGGTGTACGCAACGATATAATTTTCGTTTAAAACAACCAAGAGTTTGAAGAAGGTCGCCTGTTTGCTGAACTTTGAGGGGTACACACGGACATATTTTCGCACCCTATGAGGTACAGTCCCGAAAAAGGTTGAGAGCCGCTGTTCAAAGCCACTTTTGTGATGGCTTGTTTTTTTTTCGATTACAATTGCCTCTCAATGACCAATCTCATAGAGAATACTTCACCCATACCATAGGCGGCCTTACGTGCAGGGAGGAGCAGTAATATGTGGGGCCATAGGCCAATTTCATTTGAGGGGTGTAGGATTAAGATTAGTAACACCTAGATGACAATAGTATTAGTAACTACTGGATGACAATAGTATTAGTGACTACTCGATGACAATAGTCTTATATATATATATATATATATATATATATATATATATATATATATATATATATATATATATATATATATATTAGGGTGGGTCAAAAAAAAATATTTAAACATTATTAAAAAGTTGTTACATCATGGTAGTACATGGAATATGTACAAATATTTGAAAACTGCATAGTTTCACTGCTCCCAACTTTTGTTCGAAATTTTAACCATATTTATTGTGAGTTTTTTGTGACTGAAAATGTTAAATTTGTGACTGAAAATGTTAAATTTGTGACCTAGGTTTTTCAAAAAAGAAATGATATGCATATAAAATTTGTGTTTTATCTTTATAACCTTTTTTATGAATAACTAATTAGTTCAGACAACTGGGATAAGCATTGCATCCATTTTTAGAGCATTTTCGAAAAAAAATGCTCTATTGTCCCCGTTTTGTCTGTCTGTCTGTCTGTCTGTCTGTCCGTCATCACCCTAGATCTCAACAACCATAAGTCCTAGACCCATGATGTATTTATCATTTTGTAGGTCTTGGCCTGCCATGTGTGCAGCGAAAGTTCATTTCGCGATCTGACCTCTGAGGGCCGTAAAAGGGGGCTTATAATGTACCGTTTTTTTACTATATAAGCTATATTAACAATGGAGCGCCCTATATCTCAGCAACCATAAGTCCTAGACCCATGATGTATATATCATTTTGTAGGTCTTGGCCTGCCAAGTGTACATCAAAAGTCCATTTCGCAATCTGACCTCTCAGAGCCAAAATATAAGAGTTTCTTATATACCGTTTTTGCTTTTAAATATAAATAATAAAAGCTAATCAAAGGGGCGTAATCATTATTTATTTTTGTAATAGTTATTCAACATGATTACTTCCCTCTCTTAATTTATCAAAATTCATGCGCGTGGAGCAATATTTATGGCTGTAACCCGGAAAAAAAAATACGGATTTCGTCCGGCGAAAATGCTCTAAAATGTCCTTTGTCCGAAACGGAAAAGACTTAAATTGCTTGTTTTTCTCAATATAACTGGTGTACCATGTATTCATTATCGGATCACGCATAGTTGTTTTATTTCATTTTTGATTAATTTTTCAATTATTTTATTTAGTTCTTCTATGAATATGAGCTCTTCTACAAGAAGTGCAACTGTACATTCTGTGTTTTGGTCAGCAGATGAATTGCATAAAAGACAACTTCCCACCAGTGAAGATGTTTTCAATGTTATATGTGGATGCTTAAAATGGAACAATAAAATCATAGTCTTCATTCACGAGCGCACGCATTAGCGCATGAAGTTAAACAATTATATGACCAGGCTTGTATCCCTAAAAATGACATTACCAGTATAATTGTTCGAGTAAAAAGACTTATAGCCAAAGGTCATGAACTTAAGAAATATTCAGATATAAAGCGATCATCGGTTACTTTTCAAGAGGGGTACAATTCCTTCAAAAAGTTATTTGACATTTGTCCATGTAAATGTTTTGATGCAGGTGTTAGGGATAGAGGAGACTGTAAATGTCCACAATCAGTAATAATTCCTGCGCTTGAGTGGGCATTTTGGGTGGATTAAAAGATGGCAAGAAATATGTTCATAGACAATGTTGACAATCAAACAACAAAAATATTACAAAATCGACAGAAAAGAAAACATTCATTGATGCAGGTTGGCGATCAGATAGGAACCACAAATGATAACGTCAATGATGAGAAAGATAATGATATTCCAGATCAGGATGCTGAAGATGATGAACTACTTGATGCAGACTTCTCCAGCGATGAGGAATGTTCCAAAGAACAAAACAGATATCAATATGAAGAATTATGCAAAGTAGTGGGATACATGTCTTATCGTTAATGCTGTGTTGAAGGACTTAAACATGCTAACACCATTTACAGCTCTGGATCCAGCAAAGATGCGTCGACATAGATAGGGCAGCCAAGGAACATACTGATGAGAGCAAAGATGGTTAACAAAAGCGAACAGGATTTTTGCGATCCATCTTGTCAAAGTGGGGCTAGAAACTTTTTCTATATGATACAACTGCTTCAGAACCTTGATACTGCTGATCAATCTATTGCCTGTACTGGAAAATAACTGCTACTTTGCACATCCAGAAAACATTCTATGGCTGCAGTTAGGACAATGATGAAGAAATTGGAAGGTATGCAGTAAATAAAATCATAACAGCAAGACATAAACCAGCTCCATGCAGAGTTAGAATTTTTCAACAAAAATGACATAATCATGAATATTGCAGCTAAATCATATGATCAGATGATTAACTGGGATCTTTGTGCAGTGACATCCCCTCCTCTGCTAGAACATATTTGTGATGATGAACAACCCAATCATACTGGATCAAATTCCCTGTCACTCTCAAACTGTTGAAAGAGCAATTAAAGAAGTTACTGCTGTTAGTTTGAAAGTGTGCGGGGTCAAAGCAAAATCTTTTTTTTTTATTAAAGTTTAAGACATTTTAATATCTTAGTAATGATATAGTAGATTTAAAAATAATTTTGTTCAAAAAAAAAATATTAACATATTGATATTTATGGGTGTGGCATGCCGTCATCTCGAAATTTATTACCTTTTTGTGGCAAATATTTCTGAAATATTTATAGACTAATTCATATAAAATGTACATTTTTATAATCAGAAAAGCTTACTTTAGGGAATGTCAAAGTACTTTTTGATAATGTAATAAATAAATTTTTTATGAATTTTTCAAATTTTGTATGGTGAAAATAAGCAAAAAATGCTAATTTTGAAAATTAAAAAAAAAAAGGACTTACACTTTCTTGAAAAGCCTATGACATTCTATAAATGCACCTCTTCTACATAAAAATTAGAAGCTTTATCAAAATCTGACATGTGGTTTTTTGAGATTTTCTTGCCACAGTGAAGCAAAATGTCAAAAATATTTTTTCAGAGAAAAATGACTTTTAAGTTTTTAAATTATTGAAGTTTCTGAATGAGTAACATTCTGAAAATACATTTTAATTGATCTAAAAAAATTTTTTCTGCAATATAATTAATTCATAGTTATTATTGACATGTTTTAGTATCTAAAAATGAATTAAAAGTTGGGAGTGGAAGACATTATCTGATTTTTACAAATTTTACATTTTTACAATCAGTAGGACCATAGGCAACTTTTTGAATATGTTTCAAGTTCCCGACTCCAAAAAAAATTTTTTGACCCACCCTAATATATATATTTATATATATATATATATATATATATATATATATATATATAGGGATATGGCTAAAATATGACCCTATATCCCCATATCATATTTGGTGGAGCTTTGTATCACAAATAAAGAAAATATGGGTAATTTTTGTTTTGCATAAAAAAAAAGTTCACCCTCCAATCTACACGAATATTTTATAACATACAAATTTTCAAATATTTCGATAAAGGTTTCACCATTACAAATAAAAGAGACATAAGTATAATATTGATAATAGTTACAATGTACATTTCTACTGTGTATTAGTAGAAGAAATTTAATGTTCAATTTTTCAATGGACTTGCAAGTGGAAGTAAATCTTGTATCACTTTAATTGCACGCTCTGTACAGATATTAGAACGCTTCGATGTTATAGAAGTTGGATCTGTAGACCATAATGTCTTTAATGACTTCAAAGTCACCCTACGTACGCCTCTGTGTTCAGCTTTGACACATATTTTCAAAAAAGTTTTTTTTTTAAGTTATGAAATACCTAATTAGTTGTTGTTTCTTTTTCTTACAACATTCTAAAGGATAAATCATTTCAATAAAAAAATGTCAAAGAGAGGTATCGAACCTGGATAGTCAGAATAAAAAAAAAAACCCAAGTTGCCTAGCCATTCAGCCACCACGTCACACAATCATATTGTACCCTGCAAAGCCTTTGCATAAAGATAGACTATTGTTCATCCAATGCCGAACCTAGGGATTTGGGGGCCCGGGGGTTTGGCCTCTTTTGGGGCCCCTGCATTTTGACATTCGATACTATGACATGAGATTATGTACTTAATATTTAATTTCAAAAATAATTTTGGGGGCTCCCCTCAAGCTGGGGCCTGGGGTACCCTGCAACCACTGGTCGAAGCCTTAGCAGAGCATCTGCTAGAGCTCGCTTTTCCAACACAGGTACTTCATTGCTGAACAGAGCAAGTGGGATCATTTCAGCAGTGAGGTACCACAGATGCCTATTCAGGGCACGGATTGCTGACTTGGATATGTCTCTGTTGACATCGTTGTAATTCAAAAGTCGCTTGTAGAGATATAGATCATTCCATGGTGCATCCACACTCTTTTTGCAAGTGAGCCACCACACGACATAAACATGTGTTACAAATGTAGCAAATGCACGAATCTTTGGCACTTGATCACGTGTGGTAATAGTACCTGGAGGCAATAATTGAATTTGTTTCTCACACAGTGCAATCTTGAGGCAATATATCAGCTTTGCCATCCATCGTGCTTTGTGCAGGGCACCTGGTCTTTTAAAGTTAACCTCCTTATTTGTAGCATTCAGGTAAACAAGGGACAGCTTAAGGAATTCGTGGTAGTCGTCTCGCAAGAATTCGGTTTGTTTATTAGAGTTGGCATGTGCAATTACCGCATCTCTCATTATCGTCAGTCGCTCTTGAGCCTTCAGATCATGATCAGCTAACGTAAACGAACTACAAACGTGAGACCAATCATGTGCCGCCAACTCCCTATTACTTCGCAGCTTGGTGAACAAAGTTATATCCGGGGATTTGGAAACTTCTATTTTCATGTCTGCAAACACATGCGAGAGGATAACTTCACCAATGTGATGGCGACAACCTGACCACAGAAGAGCACGTTGCAGCTTATTTTGTATGGCAATGCAGGCAGCAGTCTGATGACCAGTGTTTGATCTTGTTGTGTCGAATGTCATATTAACGATACAATCATTACAATGCCACTCTGTCATTAGCTTCATGGTTAATTCTGCAATTATTTCACCAACGGGTTTCTTTGTTGCCTTGGCATAATTTGGCACTCCTAGAAGTTTCAATTGCTTTGCATCACCGACAACAACTGTTATGCGTTCTTCAGTGACACGATGGTTTTTTAGAGAAGGTGTCAGTTTGCTATCCCAGTGGAGAGTGCAGAGTTTGGGTGGTTCCCAGGAGTCGTGGATCTTTGTAGATATCTCACTTACAACTTTGCGACGTGAACGATCTGCAGTGGCATAGGAAGAAGCCACCATTGATACATCACCCCCAGACTCGCTAATAAGGCCCTGTGTGAAAGCTGCCTGCTGTGTTGGTGTAATCTTTAATCTTGTCGCTAGTGACACAAGATTTGGTCGGCTTAAAACATCTGGAGGTACAAATACCAAAGCTCCTGTTGGCTTTCTTCGCTTTTGCAATGGCATTATATCATCCAAAAAGTTATCAACAAACTCCATATTATCTTCAGATTTAGAAGTAGAATCATCGGGTTCGTCACTGCTACCCTCGCTGGATGGCACTGATATCGTTGAACATGCTGCATTTTCTTCTCTTGCGTGTTTCTGACGTTCCAATGTTGCGACATCTCGTGAATGGCGTCGAGCAACTTTTTTTGCAAGTGTTTTGTCAAATGATCCAAAGTGGAAGACCTGTCTCCTTTTATAGACCTCAAGAATGCTAGATCTTCTGCATTCTTGATAATAGTCTCAACATTTGGTGGCCACAGTTGAAAAGTTGTTGCCAACATAGATTTCATTTGTTCCAGTTTACGTTTGGTGGGTGGTGTGTTTCGGCGACTTTTATCAATTGAACGAAGTTTATTGTATTCATCAAGAAGCTGAACAATCTTCTCATAAGCTCTCCTCTCTGTCACCATTGGAATGTTTGCTTTTTCGTAGAAAGCAGTAACTTGATTCAGCACAATTGTGGCAGTTGTAAGTCGAGAAGGTGCACCAAGAGAACCTGGACGCTCACTGTGTGCTGCTACATTGCAGTGATACATCATGCACCTCAAAACTTGTAAACAAGTTGGTAGTCGAAGAATTCCAGTAATTATAGCATCATCAACACAGATTGCAGGGCCAATGCCAAACAATTCAGTTTTCAGAAGAGTTTGTGGTTTCTTTGTTCGCGAGGCAGGAGACGCAGTAATAACTGGATATGCAACTGTTGAAGTGATGCCAGGGTCAGCCAGCATTTCCTTAGAAGGTGTAAACATTTTATTGTTGTTTTTCATATCATTTCCATGTTCTGATTTTATAGGTCGTGTGTATCAGAAATTAAAATAATATAAATAAAGAAATTAAAATGCTTGCCTTGGTCATCAATATGCGGTAAGGAAAAGTGTTGTTTTTGCTAATAAAATGTGAATTTTAAATTTTATTTCTAGCACAACTGCTTATCAAAATCAATCATAGCTACCAAACATTATAAAACCAAAGACTATACAACAATTTATATAGTGCTTCACTTTTTGTATGTAAGTCTGTAAGACTTTACAAGAAGGATGGTTTTATCTAGTTTTCGCTTAATTATGCAAACTTTGTTGAAGTCCGGGGGACCTCTAAATATTGTCAAATATTTTTTATTTTTTTTTACACAATGCTTTTTTTTTATCAATGGAACAAATTTAAATAGCAGACAGATCAATTATTAAAAATTTTTTTTTGGTGATGCACCCTAATGTATATATATATATATATATATATATATATATATATATATATATATATATGTATATATATATATATACAGTGGCGTCACTATGGCTAGTGTCAGCCGGTGCGGAAAATTCTGGGTGCACCCCACCCCCTCATGACTTCTACCATGAGCAATGGTACATATTTCGAATTTTCCTGCACTAGACCTTAGAGAATTTACTTTAAAATACTTTAGCGATAAAATCGATAAGTATTACTGGCTGTATTTCAGAAAGATGTATATTGCTTTCATTAAACTGAGTTTTTTAAACTACGTCTCCAATTTCATGAAACCACATGACTACATGCTTCCTTTTATAAAACGTTTGCAATAAAACAATAGATTGATCCGAGCATCTTTGAAATGTATTCATTTACCTAAGTTCCAGACGCTTTACATGGTGGCACCCTGTGCTACTGCTCTACCTTGTGGCACCCAGTGCTACTGCTCTGCATGGTGGCACCCTGTGCTACTGCTCTATATGGTGACACCCTGTGATACTGCTCATGTTTTTAACTATGATCGGTTATAAAAACGACTATACCGATTTTTTTCTGCTATGAAATTTAGAGCTGTTAATTTTGGTGTCACCCCTAGAATGGTGTCACCCGGTGCGGCCCGCACCCCCCTAGTGACGCCACTGTGTGTGTGTGTGTATATATATATATGTATATAAACTAACTCCCTTTGAACTATTTTTAGCCATCATAATTTTTAAACAAGTGATTAAATTAATTGTGTATCAGTCTTTTGTATTGTGTTAGGTATTTCTGTCGGCAGACCTAGTTCAAGCAATCTAAAACTGGTTCAATATGTTTTAAAATGTTTATATTTATAATCCGTTCCCAAAAATGCTAATACAGTTTTTTTTACGTGTTTTTGAATAAGAAAAATATATTTAGAAATGACAAATATTACAGAAAAACATTATAAAAAGAAAGTAAAAAAAATAGACTGGTTTTATATTAAGTGTATTTACTTGGAAATTATAGAATTAAGGGCAAAACGTAACGGGTGAGATAAATTAGCACCCATATCTTTACCTAATGATGTTTCGTTTTTGGTTTGATTGGTTTGCTTTTGTTGATTTGGTTGGTTTGGTTTGGTTGGTTGGTTGGTTTGTTTGCTTGGTTTAGTGGTTTGGTTTGGTTGGTTAGCGTAGACGGGTAAAACGTAATTTGTGACATAAAATGTAGGTCATTTCTGCACATTAGGAAGGTGGCATACATAATCACCTAATTAACCTAATCAATCGTATTTAAAAATTCAGTAGTTAATTGATTTCCAGATGGTACAATTTATCTATAAATAAAAAAATAATTCTTGACTTGGAATTCTGTGTCAATAAATACTATTAAAGAAGACAGTAAGACAAAATTTGCGCACAATACATTTGGCGTCGTTTTGCTGGATGAGTGCACGATGGCATCGAGCCATACTTTAGATGCAATTGGTAGATCACTAAGAGATGTTGCTCAAACCGGCTATTTACTAAGTTTTTCGCTATGCACTTGGAATTCCGTGTTAACAGTTCCTATTAATTCTCATATTAAACATTTTATTGAGATAAAACCTTTAGTTGCGAATGAAACGGGCAACTACTAGTAGTACATAAAAACAAACTCTAGATTACATCATTGTAATTAGAAGTAAACACAAACTCTTTATTATTAAAAAAGCAATTAAAATAACATCTTTTTGATGTTTCTATATTCATATTTGAGGTTCCGTATCAAGAATTTTGATTTCAGTTACAATTTGTTTAATCATTTATTGTATTCAAATTGTATAATACATGTAATTACTTTTTCAGATTTCTTGCCACAGGCGATTCATATTCCACGATAGGACACAGTTTTAAAATGGGTTTTTCGACTGTGGGAAGCATTGTTAAAGATGTTACCAACGCAATATGTAAACGTATGCTGCCAATTTTCATGCCAGAAAGCATATGGAAAGGATTTGATGAGGGCTTTGAGACACGATGGAAGTTTCCTCATTGCGATTGGGGGCCATCGATGGAAAGTATGTGACCATAAAATGTCCACCTAACAGTGGATCAAAATATTACTGTTATCTGCACAAATATTCAATAGTCCTATGGCTATTGTTGGTTATGACTATAGATTTTTGTGCATCGATATTGGTGGCTATGGGAAAAATAGTGATGGCGGCATATTTTAAGCCTCCAACATGGGCAGAAGATTCGATGCAGGAGTGTCACGGGTTGTGACTAATTTGTCGAAACCATTCCCTTTATTCCAACCTTGACTTAATAGTATTAATGGAATTGATACGTATATTATACAATGTATAGTAGTATACGTTCCAGTTCTCCCGCCCACCACCCTTTTTACCCCACCCCCGTAATTGCGTCATATCGCAGGTGGCCAGCGCGAAATTGAGATGAAAAACCTCCGTCGACGAACAGTGCCACGGTTGGCAGAAATACGTTACATTCCACAATTTCTCTCTGACCACTCGGCCCCTTTTCAAATGCCGACAAAGGATAGATGTCCAGTTACTTTTGTCTTTGTCGGTATGACGTACCCCCCCCCCATCTAGGCTCCACCCCTTTGATTGACAGGGCAAGGAGCGTAGATAATTGATTGGCGAGGGGTCACAAGTAAGAAAGTGAGTAACGAAAGAGGGTTGGTTTTGTACATTCGACTGGGTGATCTCTGAGGAGAGAGTCGTTTGTGTCTCAAGAGAGAGAGAGAGAGAGAGAGAGAGAGAGAAAGAATAGTGATCTATCGAGAGAACGTCCTTTGATTCTATTCATTTATACTGGATTATCTTTGGCATTTTTTGGATTATCTTTGTTATGATTTTAAAAATACCAATCATCATTTACGGACTGGGGTCTCTGTAAATAAATATTTGATTGTTGTCACACGAGACTTGTTGAATTGATCATCGTCACTTGTTTTACGTTTAATTACTGGTAAGACTGTGTGTGGCAGAAACACAAATAAAAATACGGGTCATCACTGAGTGTTATACTTTACAGATACAAGCCAAAGGATACCCTCATAGGGGTCCTCAACAAAGGCTATGAATCTCACCAGAGCTTCACCATTAAAAGGTAGTGGTAGAGATGAAAGAGTTTCCTTTATCTTTAATAGTGATGAAGCTTTTCGATTAAAATCATTTTTAATGAGACCATCATATCCTTATTAACAGGCACGAAGACAGAAGAAAAGAAACACAAACAACAATCTTTGCAGAGTTGGTGGTGGACAGTCATTTTTAGACCAATGGTCATCGATGTAGAAACTTCTATTATTGTTGTCAATGCAGCTTGTGTTATGCACAATTTTTTAAGGTTAAAAAAAAAGACAGAAGATACTTTGGAAATGGATTCAAAATTATCGAAAACTAATTCTCTGCTCACTGATATTGCTAGTGATACAAGAAGGACTACCGATCTTGCTTATCATACAAGAGAAAGGTTTACTAAATACTTCATAGCACAAACATATCCTAAAAAAGTAAAAAAAAAATAACACAAAACAACCTCGAAGAAAAATAGCACAAAAAAAACTAGTTGGGCCACCAGGGTGTGGGACCAAGGATAAACAATGTGCGATTCAATATTACATTTCCGATTTGCTAATGAAATGTCGATTATATTTGTCCACCGGGACAATATACTGTATTGAAGACTTGTGCCCCCCCCCAAACGCTTGGTGCACTAAGCACGTGCCTTATTTGCCTAATGGTTAATCCAGGTCTGGTTGTACGACAGATGCCGTCGGGTGGGGATGGGACCTTATTACGAGTAACTTAGTCAACGAGAGTTTTGCAAGACGAGACATTTTTTGAGATATAAAATTTGCCATGATGTGCGAAGCAATGTCTTGCAACTCGAAAGAAATAAAAAAAAAATTCAAACTGGGTATAATGAACGGCTATTTCTACGGATATTTTTGTAATCACTACTGAGCCGATGTTACTTCACTCTTCCCTCTCCCTCTCTCTCATTCGCCCTCCCCCCCCTCTCTCTCTCAGTAATACTCAGCTTCACTTGTATAGTCAACAGATGTATTTTGGTTACTAAAGTGTTGTAACTGTTGTGAATGTGCAGTAATTGCGATATTTGCACCCACCCCCTCCCCCATTAAGAAATAGAAATGAGAAATCCAGTAAAGCGTAGTAGCGCGAGTAATGAATTTGTTCAAAGGCAATGTCAAGTTTCCTAGAAATCCTTACAAAGTAGACAAAGACAAGTCTCACTGGATAGTTTCCGTGTTAATGTCACACAAAAAGAAACACATTATGATAAATAGATATCGTATATTCCATGAATAAACCCACAAACTGATTACATTTGATCACTTCAAGTAACTTGAAAATAAATATCTTACAATTTATCCTTCACTATGCATAATAGTTTTAATTTTCTGGAAGCAATCATCAGTTTCTATTATTTTTTGGGAAATTTGGCTTTATTATACGTGTGCTTTGGATTGCGAGCATCTCTTGGGAAACAAATTTTGCTCGTAATCCGCGGTTTAATCGTATGGAAAATTCTGCATGCAATACGTCAATCTTTGAAGTTTTATGAAGATATTCTAATATTTTTTGTATTCAAAAAACGGCCGATGCATCCGTCACTACAATGGGAGGTAATTAATGTACACAAGTACAGCATATACAGATTATGGCTAATGGCAAAACAAATGTAAAAAATATAGTTTTTGTCGGAATTTATACATTTATTTTAGAGCTGCTGTTCGATTAAAAAAAATTGATCGAAATTAACGCATGATTAAAATTTTATCGCAAATTAACGCACATTTTAATCGACACAATATAATACATTTGTTTGTATTCAAACTAGTATGTCATAATATCATAGCATAAAATTGGCATAATAAACAAGTCAGATTAATTTATGAAAAAGGTATAATTAATTGTAAAAGATTTATTAAGCTTTAGCATTTATGTCTATTGAATGAGTTATTGAGACACGTTTATTAACATGTATCAATCACGTCAAGTGATGCGAATTGTTTCTCTGTATTCAACAACATGTGTTTTTCTCGTACCGTAGTTTCCGAATTAATGACGTATGTCGACCCATGTTCCCCCTTCCCTGTCATATTTTGCTACACTTCGCCCCTCGTAAGTCTTGTTTACCCTGCCCTCCACAATCTACATAACCCCTCCACTTCCCATCCCAAAAAAAAAAAAATACACGTCATTTACATCTTATATGTGCCTTTTCCTTCATAAAATAATAGTATAGTCAGAAAGTACTCGCTCCCTTATTATTAACGTGTCTTAGCAGTATCTCCCCACGCTTATGGCTTACCCAACCACTGTACCCCCCCCCCGTCCCAAAACAAGTTCACACAAGTTACATTGTTTCAAAACCATGGCACCTGTCAATCAAACTTCTGCAGATGTTCACTAATTGTATAAAAGGTCAAAAACTGGAATTAAGAAACGACAATCCTATTGTTTCAAAGTCATATAGCTGTTATGATTTTATGTAAACGTGACAGTTTCTTGGTTCGGGTATTTTTTCTTCCTTTTTTTAAAATCTTGTCTTATCTGGTAGAATTGGGTTATTTACTGATTTTATTTTATTCTTTCTGCATCTCTGGAATAATAGCATAGGGTAAATTTAACGCGTTTACGTAATTGTGTTAAAAATGTAATCGCATATTTTTTACGCATTAATTACGCTTTAATTGCAGTGAATTAACACCACTATATAAAATATTAAAATTAACTCAGTGTCACAATAATTCTGAACAATACAACCACTGTATCGTGTACAGATGTGTGCATTATCCAAGTCTAGACACTGATTACAGGTGTCTTGTATATGAAACTATTAGTGCAGTTGTTGCAGACGTGACAAGCAAGATGCTGTATTATAATAATCAAAATGCGAAAAAAAATATGAGCAGAAAAATGATACAAAATTTCTAGGATCTCGTTATTTTAAGTATAACCGGGTTCATTATACACTTGTTGTTTTTTAACTTCAACAATACACTATAGTACCTTCACCAATACACTACAGTATATAATGTTGACTAGTGAATGAAACTTTTTTTCTTTTTACATCGACCTGGAAGGGAGCAGGGGGTTTACTTGTCTTCATTTTATATTACAAGTGGGGCTTTTGTGGACATACCTGGGGAGAGGTTGTGTGCGAATTGCGACAGGGTGGGGGTGTCAGATCAAGCCGGCTAATTTCGTCAGATCAAGCCGGCTAATTTCGTCAGATCAAGCCGGCTAATTTCGTCAGATCAAGCCGGCTAATTTCCAAGTAAATACACTTAATATAAAACCAGTTTATTTTTTTTTACTCTCTTTTTATAATGTTTTTCTGCAATATTTGTAATTTCAAATTTATTTTTCTTATTCAAAAACACGTAAAAAAACTTTATTTGCATTTTGGGAACGGATTATGAAATATGACATTTTAAAACATATTGTACCAGTTTTAGATTGCTGAACTAGGTCTGCCGACAGGAATACTTAACAGAATACGCAGATTGATACACAATTAATTTCATCTTGTTTAAAAATTATGATGGTTAAAAATAGTTCAAAGGGAGTTAGTTTATATATATATATATATACATATATACATATATATATACACACACACACAGTGGCGTCACTAGGGGGGGGGGAGGTGCGGGCCGCACCGGGTGACACCATTTTAGGGGTGACACCAAAATTAACAGGTCTAAATTTCATAGCAGAAAAAAAATCGGTATAGTCGTTTTTATAACCGATCATAGTTAAAAACATGAACAGTATCACAGGGTGTCACCATATAGAGCAGTAGCACAGGGTGCCACTATGCAGAGCAGTAGCACAGGGTGCCACCATGCAGAGCAGTAGCACTGGGTGCCACAAGGTAGAGCAGTAGCACAGGGTGCCACCATGTAAAGCGTCTGGAACTTAGGTAAATGATTTCAAAGATGCTCGGATCAATCTAGTGTTTTATTGCAAACGTTTTAAAAAAAGAAGCATGTAGTCACGTGGTTTCATGAAATTGGAGACGTAGTTTAAAAACTCAGTTTAATGAAAGTAATATACATCTTTCTAAAATACAGTCAGTAATACTATCGATTTTATCGCTAAAGTATTTTAAAGTAAACTGTCTAAGGTCTAGTGCAGGAAAATTCGAAATATGTACCATTGCTCATGGTGGAAGTCGTGATGGGGTGGGGTGCACCCAGAATTTTACGCACCGGCTGACACTAGCCATAGTGACACACACATACATATTTTTCATTTCCACTCTGCGTTAAATCGAAAGCGGAAAAACAGAATTCAAAATGGCGTCTTGCCCGCGTCTCGATTCAATATTTCTTTTTGAAAATCTAGTTTTAAATAGTCTCTGTGGTTTTTACTATGAAATGTAAAAGTCCCAAATATTAAAAGGTAATAATTAACATATAATATCATTCAAATTATTGTAGTTTTTATTACAACAGATAGCATTTTAACATCGTCAAACGTAAACAATAGTAATAAACGGAAGTGAAAAAATAAACGAGCAATTTGTGTGACGTGGTGGCTGAATGGATAAGTTGCTTGGAATTATTTTTTTTTTAATGCTGACTATCCAGGTTCGATTCCTCTTTGGGACATTTTTTTTATTGTTTTTTTTTTTCAGAATGTATCCTTTTAGTTGTTTTAATAAAAAGTAACTAATTAGATCTCGTTGACATTTTTTTATTGAAATAATTTATCTTTTAGGATGTTGTAAGAAAAAGAAGCAACAATTAATTAGATATTTAATTATTTCATAACTTAAAAAAATTATTTTGAAAATATGTATCAAAGCTGAACACAGAGGCGTACCAATGGTGGGGGAGTGGGTCCAAAATCGAAAGTCCCGCCGGGCCCAGCTTGAGGGGAGCCCCCAAAATTATTTTTTACATTAAATATTAAGTACATAATCTCATATCTTGGTATCAAATGTCAAAATGCAGGCCAAGCCCCCGGGCCCACAAATCCCTAGGTTTGGCACTGGCTTTAAAATAGTCTATCTTCATGCAAAAGCTTTGCAGGGTACCCCAGGCCCCAGATTGAGGGGAGCCCCCAAAATTACTTTTGACATTAAATATTAAGTACATAATCTCATGTCATAGTATCGAATGTCAAAATGCAGGGGCCCCAAAAGAGGCCAAACCCCCGGGCCCCCAAATCCCTAGGTTCGGCATTGGATGAACAATAGTCTATCTCTATGCAAAGGCTTTGCAGGGTACAATATGATTTGTGACGTGGTGGCTGAATGGCTAAGCAACTTGGGGTTTTCTTTTTATTCTGACTATCCAGGTTCGATACCTCTTTTTGACATTTTTTTTCTATTGTTTTTTTTTTTTTAGAATTTATCCTTTTGGTTGTTTTAATGAAAAGTTACTTATTAGATCTCTTTGACATTTTTTTATTGAAATGATTTAGCCTTTAGAATGTTGTAAGAAAAAGAAACAACAACTAATTAGGTATTTCAAAACTTTTTTTGAAAATATGTGTCAAAGCTGAACACATAGGCGTACGTAGGGTGACTTTGAAGTCATTAAAGACATTATGGTCCACAGATCCAACTTCATCGAAGCGTTCTAATATCTGTGCAGAGCGTGCAATTAAAGTGATACAAGATTTACTTCCACTTGCAAGTCCATTGAAAAATTGAACATTAAATTTCTTCTACTAATACACAGTAGAAATGTACATTGTAACATTGTAACTATTATCAATATTATTCTTATGTCACTTTTATTTGTAATGGTGAATGAAACCTTTATCGAAATATTTGATAATTTGTATGTTATAAAATATTTGTGTCGATTGGAGGGTGAACTTTTTTTTATGCAAAACAAAAATAACCCATATTTTCTTTATTTGTGATACAAAGCTCCACCAAATATGATATGGGGATATAGAGTTATATTTTAGCCATACCCCTAATATATATATATATATATATATATATATATATGACTATTGTTATCCAGTAGTTACTAATACTATTGTCATCCAGTAGTTACTAATACTATTGTCATCTAAGTGTTGTAATCTTAATCCTACACCCCTCAAATGAAATTGGCCTATGGCCCCACATATTACTGCTCCTCCCTGCACGTAAGGCCGCCTTTGGTATGGGTGAAGTATTCTCTATGAGTGATTGGTCATTGAGAGGCAATTGTAATTGAAAAAAACACAAGCCATCACAAAAGTGGCTTTGAACAGCGGCTCTCAACCTTTTTCGGGATTGTACCTCATAGGGTGCGAAAATATGTCCGTGTGTACCCCTCAAAGTTCAGCAAACAGGCGACCTTCTTCAAACTCTTGGTTATTTTAAACGAAAATTATATCGTTGCGTACACCTGCATAACCTCTCCCGTTTTCCTTGGGGTATGCGTACTGCCAGTTGAGAACTGCGGGCTTAGAATGTTTGACTCATGTTTCTCTTCCTGTCAAGAGTTCTGAATGCAGATAAACTGTTTTGACCTGCTGCCAGTCACAATGAGGCTGCTAGCATAGTGTGATGTGATTTTTTTTTCTGGATTTTTTTTAAAAATTCCGCTACCTATCGGTTGCTCTTATTTTACTCTGTTGCTCTTATTTTACTCTGTTGCTATTATTTTTGTCCCCGTTTTGTCTGTCTGTCTGTCCGTCCGTCCGTCATCACCATAGATCTCAACAATCATAAGTCCTAGACCCATGATGTATATATCATTTTGTAGGTCTTGGCCTGCCAAGAAATGACTTTTTTCCATTTCGCGATCTGACCTCTCAGGGCCGTAAAAGGGGCCTTATAAAGTACCGTTTTTTACTATATAAGCTATATTAATAATGGACCGCCCTATATCTCAGCAACCATAAGTCCTAGACCCATGATGTATATATCATTGTGTAGGTCTTGGCCTGCCAAGTGTACATCAAAAGTCCATTTTGCGATTTGACCTCTCAGGGCCAAAATATAAGAGTTTTTTATGTACCGTTTTGCTTATATTTTAAATATAAATAATAAAAGCTAATCAAAGGGGCGTAATCATTATTTATTTTTGTAACAGTTATTCAACATGACTTACTTCCCGTACTTCAACATTGAACTACTTTCACCAAGATTGGCAACAACAATTTATCAAACAACAATTGACGGAGTTTTCGGACGATTAAATGACTACAATTTAGAATGTTTCAATTATGAGTCCTATTTCAGTGACCACAAACCACTTGTAGTTAGATTTAAGAGAAAATAATTTTGTTTTCAATTATAAAGAAACGTCTTTTTAATATCTCTTTTCAGATATATGCATTACACAATTGAATTTGTAAACATTTCCAAAATTTACAAATATTTACTGAAAGATAGCATACTTACTGATACATAATACGAAAATGCGCTAACACGTCCTGTGTCCAGAATGGAACAGGCTTAATTGCTTGTTTTCTGATGGTCTTATTTTACTCTGATGCTCTTATTTTACTCTGATTCTATTATTTTATTCTAATGCTCTTATTTTCATAATCATCATCATTGCCTTTCACCCATGGTAGGGTATAGGCCACCAACAACGGATCTTCAGAGTCCTCTGTCCTTTGCCATCTTCTCCAGCTGATTCCAGTTTTGTCCCATCTTTATGGTGTCCGCTTCCAGGTCTTGACGCCAGGTTTTTTTTGGGCGGCCTCTCTTCCGTTTATCTTGGGGGTTCCACCCCAGAGCCTGGCTTGTGACACTGGCTGCTGGTTTGCGTAAGGTGTGTCCTATCCAGCCCCATCGCCTCTTTCTGATATCTTCTTCAGCTGAGAGTTGTCAGGTCCTTTCCAAAAGGCTGACATTGCTGATGGTGTCTGGCCAGCGAATTTGGAGGATTCTTCTGATGCAGCTATTGGTAAAGGTTTGCACTTTCCTCAGTGTGGTCTTAGACATCTTCCACGTTTCCGCTCTATACAGCAGGACTGATTTGACGTTGGTGCCAAAATGTCGAATCTTGATGTCTAAGGACAACTCTCTGGAGGATCAGACATTCTTTTGCTCCATGAAGGCGGCTACCCTGCTGATCGATAATGCTTTCCAAACAATGGACTGCACTTCTTCCAGCTGTATTCCTTTTAGCACAGGGTGTCACCATGTAGAGCAGTTGATTTTTAAGCTCTTGGTTTTGTCTTGGTTTATATTGAGGCCATTCCGAACGCTGCGGTTGAGACTTTATCTGTCTTCTCCTGCATCTGTTGTTGGCTGTGGGAGAGGAGAGCAAGATCGTCTGCGAAGTCTAGGTCGTCAAACTGGCTCAATAATGTCCACTGGATTCCATTTCTTGGTTCTCTGACGGATTTCTTCATGATCCAGTCAATTGCAAGAAGGAAAAGGAATGGTGACAACAAGCATCCTTGTCTGACTCCAGTTCACACGTGGAAGCTTTTTTGTTAGCTGTCCTCCATGGATTACTCTGCAGGACATACCATTGTAAGAGTTATTTATAATGTTAACTGGCTTGGTGGGATTCCTTAGTGCCGGAGGAGCTTCCAGAGGGTCTCTCTATCTATACTGTCAAACGTCTTCTCAAAGTCCGCAAAGGTGACATACAATGGTGAGTTCCACTCCAGTGACTGCTCAAATATGATGCGAAGTGTTGCAATCTGATCCGTGCATGATCTGTTTTTTCGAAAGCATGTCTGCTCATCTCGCAGATTGGGTCGACTTTTTCTTCCATCCGCTCCAAGAGAATCCTGTTAAAAACCTTGCGTGGTGCAGATAGTAATGTGATAACCCTGTAGCTCCTGTAGTTGCTGAGGTCACCTTTTTTTGGAAGCTTGACAAGATAACTTTCCTTCCAGTCTGCTGGTATGTCTTCTTCCCAGATCTTCTCAAAGAGAGGGTATAGCATCTACTGATGTATTCAAGTCTACCTTTAGTGCTTCTGCTGGAATGTCATCTGGTCCAGCTGATTTTCCATTTTCATCAGGGTGATGGCTATCATGATCTCCTCTCTTGTGGGCTTTTCGCAGCTGATCCACTTTGGATAGTTCAATGTTTGGGGGGTTCGGGGGAGCTGGTCAATTCAGAAGTTCCTCAAAGTGTTCAGCCCATCTGTTTAACTGTTGATCTAAACTGTTTATGGTTTTTCCCTGCATATCTTTGACAGGTCTCTCTGGCTTGTTCATCTACCCTGAGAGTCTATTGCTTATGTTGTATAGCATTTTTATGTCCCCATGCTGCCTGTTCTGCCTCCGCTGCCAACCCCTTCACATAGTTTTTCTTGTCATTCTTAAAACTCTTCTGCATATTCTTCTTGAGTCTTACTCTTT
This sequence comes from Bulinus truncatus, assembly GCA_021962125.1. NCBI lineage: Eukaryota > Metazoa > Mollusca > Gastropoda > Planorbidae > Bulinus > Bulinus truncatus. Next base: position 4,209,884 of record JAGDYQ010000020.1, read on the forward strand.
GTTGTCCTGGTTTAACTGTTGTTGACTGCTGCCTTAATTACCTCCTGTCTTCTATCTTGTTCAGAATTTCTGTTATAATCCACTCATTCTGGTGATGCTTCTTTGGACCCACTGTCTCTTGGCATGACGATCTTAAAGTTTTTTTTCACTTTCTGCCATATATTGAGTACACTCTATTCCTCTTCAACCAATTTTTGAAGCACTTCATATTTATTCTTCTGCACTAAGTTGAACTGCTCTTTTCTTTTAGGGTCTTTCAGCAGGCTAATGTTGTATTTAACTCTTCTGTCTGATATGCTTTTGAGAATTCTCTTTTGTTTCAGCTTCATTCTTGCTACTACCAGGAGATGGTCCGATAGTCTGCCTTTCTTTTCAATCTTACATCTTATACTGACCTTCTAAATTTTTTGTTGATGCAGATATGATCGATCTGGTTCTCAGTTGTGTTGTCTGGAGATATCCATGTACTCTTGTGTTGTCTGGAAATATCCATGTACTTTTGAGTTGTCTGGAGATATTCATGTACTCTTGTGTTTCTGGAGATATCCATGTATTCTTGTGTTTCTGGAGATATCCATGTACTCTTGAGTTTCTGGAGATATCCGTGTACTCTTGTGGATCCTTTTGTGAGGAAAGATGCTGCACGCGATGACCATACTGTTTAGTGCACAAAAGTATGCTAATCTCTCTCCATTTTCATTCATTACCCCTAGAGCATGAGTGCCCATGACTTGTTCATATCCAGTGTTGTCGGTCCCTATCTTTGCGTTGAGGTCTCTCATGAGGATTGTGAGATCCTTGTCTGGGAAATTCTCCAGAATCTTTTGGAGTCTGCTGTAGAACTGATCTTTTCCCTCTTCATCGCTGGTTGGTGCATAACACTGGATTATATTCGTTTTGATTGTATGATCCTGGAACCGTGTGCTTACCACCCAATCAGTGACCCCTGTGCCTGTATGGACAGCATAAGTCCCACTCCCTGTGAGTGTGGTGCGTCATTCTCTTCATGTCTAGAGTACAGCAGCAGCTCTCCTGATATAATTCGTCTCTGTCCAGCTTGTGTCCACCTTGTCTCGCTGGAGATCAGGTATTTTTTCCTCATCTCTGCTGCTACTTGTGACATCGTTCCTGCATCAAACACGGTCCTGACATTCCACTTGTGTGCCGATGATGATTTTTCTGGTTGTCAGAAGGGTTGTCGGCTTTATGGCTTCCTTTCGGCTTTCACCACAACTAAGCTTCAGAGGTCTTCGTGATGAAGAGCCTTCTTTTCCTATGACACAAATCTCTGACTTTTCTCTTGCTCGTGTTTTTGTAGCAAAGGGTGTTTTTACAGGATGGGGTTGCTAGCCCCACGCCCAGCCCTCCTCCTTTTTCAGCCGGGCTTGGGACCGTCCTTAGCGGGGTTGCTCTTATTTTACTCTGGTGCTATTATTTTACTATGATTCTATTATTTTGTTGTGGTGCTATATTTTCTGGTGCTATTATTTTACTCTGGTGCTATTATTTTACTCTGGTGCTATTATTTTATTATGGTGCTATTATTTTACTATGATTCTATTATTTTGCTGTGGTGCTATTATTTCTTTTTTAAGCTTTATGTCAATGCATAGTATTTCCATTTGTAGCTATTAGTCTGCTGCTATTTTTTCTTTGTGTTATCTGGCGCTATTTTTTATATATTTCTGGTGCTATTATTACAAACTGAGTCGTTATAAGGTTTTGTGTTTTAGGAAGAGACTTTATTTGAAGGCAACAGGACGGTTGGTGGTCACCATAGCACCAGATTTTGTAGGAATCTTTGCAGCATTGTCTCTTTGGCAGTGGAGGTCCTATGGGTTATCATAGTTTTGGATATCCAAGAGAAGACAAACAAAATTAACTCCTCTAAATGGGGCTAATAATTTGGATCTGAACTTTTCTACATGGTTAATTTGTTTCAAATCACATACAACTATACCACTATACACTATACCACTATACACTATACCACTATACTATATAATTGTAAAATTCATTTGTGTTCAGTCTAGACCAGGGGTGGGCGAACTTTTAAAACCAATGTTTGAAACATTGAGAAAACGGAAAATTGAGATGAGTAAAATTTAGGAGACAATGGAACAAAGCAGTTAAAAATTTAATTCGTAATTACCAAGTCTAGTTCTATTTATCTCTATCAGACCCCAGTCTAGTTCTATTTATCTCTATCAGACCTCAGTCTTTTCTATTTATCTCTATCAGACCCCAGACACACGTTAAACGACACTAGATAACTTTATATTTATCCCCAGCAAACAATTCCTTCAGTATTAATTTTATTTTTTTTACATGTTGACTTTTAAAAAAAAAATCTCGTTTTTAGTAGTTCAATGAAATAAAAAAATAATATATAACCTTTTATTTTTTTTTACAAGTATATGTTATGGCTTAAAGTTATAAAAAAGGATACTGAAATCAAACCAGTATTGAAAAATGAAGTTATTTATGTACTTTAAATAAACAATATCGAAATTTCTCAAATAATTATATTACAATGACCAATTATTCAATTCAATTAAAGATTAAATACGAGGTCTATTTTTTTTAGGACTCAGTAAACAATTTTCTTGTGTTTATTAGACTTAATTAAAGTGACTAAGAAATCTTTTTGTCATGACTCTATTAACCAAGAGTTCTTTTCTATTACACCAAGAATTCTATTAGTCATGACTCTATTAGATCAAGAATTATATTAGTCATGTGACTCCATTACACCAAGAATTATATTAGTCATGACTCTATTAGATCAAGAGTTCTATTACTCATGTGACTCTATTAGACCAAACATTCTATTAGTCATGTGACTCTATTAGATCAAGAGTTCTGTTAGTCATGACTCTATTAGATCAAGAGTTCTATTAGTCATGTGACTCTATTAGACCAAGAATTCTATTAGTCATGTTAATCTATTAGACCAAGAGTTCTATTAGTCATGACTCTATAAGACCAAGAGTTCTGTTAGTCATGGCTCTATTAGACCAAGAATTCTATTAGTCATGTGACTCTATTACACCAAGAATTCTATTAGTCATGACTCTATTAGATCAAGAGTTCTATTAGTCATGTGACTCGATTAGACCAAACATTCTATTAGTCATGTGACTCTATTAGATAAAGAGTTCTGTTAGTCATGACTCTATTAGATCAAGAGTTCTATTAGTCATGTGACTCTATTAGACCAAGATTTTATTAGTCATGTGAATCTATTAGACCAAGAATTTTATTAGTCATGTGAATCCATTACACCAAGAATTCTATTAGTCATGACTCTATTAGATCAAGAGTTCTATTACTCATGTGACTCTATTAGACCAAACATTCTATTAGTCATGTGACTCTATTAGATCAAGAGTTCTGTTAGTCATGACTCTATTAGATCAAGAGTTCTATTAGTCATGTGACTCTATTAGACCAAGAATTCTATTAGTCATGTTAATCTATTAGACCAAGAGTTCTATTAGTCATGACTCTATAAGACCAAGAGTTCTGTTAGTCATGGCTCTATTAGACCAAGAATTCTATTAGTCATGTGACTCTATTACACCAAGAATTCTATTAGTCATGACTCTATTAGATCAAGAGTTCTATTAGTCATGTGACTCGATTAGACCAAACATTCTATTAGTCATGTGACTCTATTAGATAAAGAGTTCTGTTAGTCATGACTCTATTAGATCAAGAGTTCTATTAGTCATGTGACTCTATTAGACCAAGATTTTATTAGTCATGTGAATCTATTAGACCAAGAATTTTATTAATCATGTGAATCTATTAGACCAAGAGTTCTATTATTCATGACTCTATTAGTTCAAGAGTTCTATTATTCATGACTCTATTAGTTCAAGAGTTTTATTAGTCATGTGACTCTATTAGACCAAGAATTCTATTAGTCATGACTCTATTAGTTCAAGAGTTTTATTAGTCATGTGATTCTATTAGACCAAGAATTCTATTAGTCATGTGACTCTATTAGACCAAGAATTCTATTAGTCATGACTCTATAAGACCAAGAGTTCTGTTAGTCATGGCTCTATTAGATCAAGAATTCTATTAGTCATGTGACTCTATTAGACCAAGAATTCTATTAGTCATGTGACTATTAGACTTTGGTCATCAGGGGCGTGTCTGTTGCAGCAAATTTTATGTACTAATGATCTGACATCATTAATGATGATGCTATGTCCTAATGTCTTTTTACTTTCTCTGATATTCTCAATGCATCTGTCGAACATAATCAGGCTAGACTGACCTCCTTCAAACATCAACATATTCTCAGTGCAAGTTATTTTTAACAATGCATGGCCACTATGTTTCATATCTTCACATTTGTTTGAAGTAATTCTTTCTGTTTGCATTCGCTGCAGACACTGTACCGTCACACTGTCTGTAGTAACTGCTGGATTATCTAAAGGTTTACTATTAGCCATTCTGGCATTGAATGACAAAAATCTCTGTCTAGCTGGTATCCGAGACTCACACTGGATGAGTTCCCAGAAATTTCGTTGATTAATTCGACCAGTACTGTGGGCGTACATGTATGGGTTGAGTGCACTGTTCAGAAAGATGAGTGCTATACCACAAAGTTTGACCTGGAATAGTACAATGGACTCTCCTGTTATCAGCTCAATGATGTGAAAGAGGACAAGAGGCGTCCAGCACAGGGCGATGATGAATATCAGGAGGAAACACATTGTCACGGCTTTATTCTCTTTGTCCAGTGCAGCCAGACAGTTGCAACAGGAACACTGTCTTAGGGGAACTGATTTTTTGTTGTCAAACATCAGAGAGTCTTGCAAGTCTTGAGCCGATTGTGTCTTGTCAGCGCTGGACAGTGGCCTAAAAAAGACTGGCCTAAGTAATGGCTGGAGAGCTTTAACACGCAAATAGGTTTGTACTCTGACGGCTTTAGCTAAGGATGAGTATGAAACAGCTATGATGATGAAACTAACAATGACAACAGGGCTAATGAAATACAGCACAACGTTGTTATGTTTTACGTCACCGCTGTTCATCACATAGTGACAGTTGCTGTAAGAGTCCATCCAAGCTGTAATCACATGGTGTGTATTAACTACAGCTATGCACAGTCCCACGATGTATATTGCGCCAATCATGCCCAACGTCTTGAGTGCACTGAAACTGGACGCTGTTCCCCCCTTGAGCCGCCAGGGCTGGCGTTAGGCTGCAATGGCCACTAATGACAACAGCGACAACAGCCCACATATTTGTGCATGTAAATAGATATCCACCACAAAACTCACGGGGCGAGGGAGGATCTGAAAACAGTAAAAACAGAAAGGTAAAGTGACAGGAAAAGGCAGATGAAAAAAATCGGCGCCAGCTAAATTGAAGACTCGTAGGACATCAAAGTAGGGCCTCAATTTCCGACACCGGTGAGTACAGAGAGGAGCACCATACCATTACCAAATGTTCCTAAAACAACAACAAAGACAACTAGCACCGTGCACACTGCTAACAAAATGCTTAGTATTGTTGACAATATTAAATGAAACAAAATATATAAATCTTAATGGTTTATATTTTTAAATTTGAAATTTAAGTAAAAATTTATGAAAAACATAGTTTTATTCATTTTGTCAAGTTAATTCTTGAATCAATGTCAATCTGCTTGAAAAATAATAATAATAAGCAATGCAAATAAGCATTCCTGCTAATTATTTTGTACTTTGTACTGTAGGGTAGACAAAAATTTAAAAGTTCTTCAAATTTAAATTTTAGCCAGCTGTTCACGATTACACTCTGCAAAATTTCCGATGTTTTCAACCACTTGGAGCAAAAATTGTCTTTGTTCTTCATTCTGGTGATACTGTCATTGAAATTTTGTATCAATGCTACACTTCGCTCTGCAGAATCATTGATACAAGCCAGATTCTTTACAAAATCTGCTTCAACTTTAAAAGATGGTGTATCTGACCAGGATTCAACAGGAACATCTAGAAAACTGGCATCAATGTTGGATGTATCAAAAATGTGGTAGAAGCACGCAAATCAACAACACTTTTTGATAGTGTTTTTATGAGATGCGGTCCACGTTCTGACTGCATTGTCCGAACAAGGCCAGTTTTTTTCTTTGTCCGACAAAAAGGGTTTAAAATAACGCAAGCGTCGACAGTTCCGGACTCAAGTACCACGAGTGACGCACCATTATTTTCAATCCAGTCAATCGAAGAACAGCGTCATCATATTCGTATATACGCTTTATCAACAAGATATCATTCACAGGTGCATCTGCGGTGAGCCTGCATGAAAACCATGATTGAAGATAAACACAAATGGTAAACCGATTAAAGCGCTGAATACCTTGTAATTCTCGAGCTGTTAACTGAAAGATGGTTTCATTGCCTGCAAACAATAGATCGATTTTCAATGCATAGATCGCTTTCGCCATCCACCTTGCTCTATGTAGGCACCAGGTCTGCGAATGCTGGCATCAACCTCCAACCCAACCATTTGTGCAGCAAGCGGAAGAAATTCCAAATAATCATCACATGAATGACAGACCTCAAGTTGACATTTAATAAATTCTTTAATTGAATCAGACACGATTATCAAAAAGGCGGATCTGGCTTCGGGTGTGGTTTAATTCTGGTCATTTTTCTCGAAACCTCTTAAAAACAAAAAATATCTGGTCCAGTGGATGGTCTAAGACAAACATTGAATGCATCGGAAAGGAGTACTTCCAACATGTGATGACGGCATGCCACCCATAATAGATTACGTCCCAGGGCTACTTCTAACAGAGTGCAAGCTCCATTGAGTCTTCCAGTATTGTAAGCCGTAGTGTCGAAGCACATGCCGATGACCATAGATTCCATGATTTGATATGTTCATATACTGTATCAGCAGCTACCCATCCTGACCCGGATGCTAACTTGGGAACACCAAGAAGCTTTGTATCCATGGTGACGAGCAGGACAGGTAATCGATTGCCGTTGTTGGTAACATGTCCGGTAAAATCGGGCATAGTTTACCATGCCATGTACAATTGATTTTGAGGTAATATAGTCTTCTTTATACATGGTGCAGCTTATTGACGACAAAGCTTGTGATGACGATGCATTGTGCTCTTGGAAAATACTGTGTCAGATGTCGGAACACCAGCTTCGTTGAATGGATGCAAGTATCATTGTTGATTTTCTAATGATGTTTGTTCTGTCCAGCACTGCAGCAACTTTTGGTGATATGATGCCTGACAATTTAGCATGCTTAGTTTAAAAAAATTAAATCTTCAAAAATATGCACATTGCTTAAATTTTGCACATTAGATATTTTATATGTTTTCTAGCATTTATTACATTTTCTAATTAAGAATCACACAATTTCAACTCTAGTTAATGGTAGCAATGAGAAAATATGAGTAATTTAAACTTTATTTTATTCAAAAAATGCAAAAACTGCAAATTATTTGAGCCATGATTCGTCTGGATTATGTTGGCCAATACTGTTTTAAAAGCTCTTGGGGGACCTCTAAATGTTGTTCAAATGAGCTACAACTTTACCAATTCACTCATTGTACCCAAGAGACACATTTCAGGGGGTGAGACACCAAAGATTTAAAAAAAATTTTCGACATTTTTGGGACACCCTAATATATATATACATACACTAATAATAACATTGTTTTTGCTCTCCTCTCATAGAGTCAAATGATAATTAGACCTATAAGCAAAAAATGTTGCCGATCTGAGTTCGAGTTACACTTGTATATATACGTTTGCCATTCATTTGCTGAACTAAGGGAAAAATCATACATGAATATGTTGTATACTGATGCCGTTAGTGAGAGTGTGAGACCAGCACTATTTGTAACTGCCAATATTATCACCAAGAATTATTTAAATTAATGAAATTTGTAGCTATTCTTGCGAAAATTCTTCAGTAAACAGGTCGTTTTACGACTTATGAGATATACGTAATAGCAAAATAACTAATACCAGAACAGAGTAAATGGATGTCATTGATGTCAATGAAATATTCACTTTTCTTAAAGATAAAGGGAAAAATACTTTCAATGACAAAGTGATTGAGTTATCATACAAAAGAATTGACAATGGAGCTAAACTATAAGTAGTCATCATAGTAGAGGTAATTGACATAATTATTAGTTACAGTAGAAGTATTGTATGTAAAACAAGTTTTTATCAATAATAACCTGTAACACCCTTGCAAAAGTCACGCCTCGCCCCTGGTCACAATAATATTAAAATTTCGAACAAAAGTTGGGAGTAGTAAAACTATGTAGTTTTCTAATAAGTGTACATATTCCGTGTACTACCTTGATGTAACAACTTTTTATAATGTTTCAATAAAAAGTGTTGACCTACCCTATTATACATAAAAAGAAACATACGATTACATTTAAAATACCTGTGGTATTTTAAAATCTCCACAATATACACTCAACATCCGTTTCTCTCTATCAGAACAACCACACCAGCCGGTTGGAAAAAATTAATAAAGGCGGAAAGGAAGTTGTGGGGAGGAAGGACAAAAAACCCTCCAAAAATACTTCTATTAGCCAAAAACCACGTGCCTAACAAAAATTGGTCCCTGTCGTATCCCACTTGTGCTCTAATTAAATCAGATTACATAACTCCTTGTATTGTAATAGAATTAACTGAACTTTTTAATGCGTGATATTTACAGATGAGAATATGATAATCCAATATAAACACTCGAGAAGATGAATCAATAAATCACACGTATAATTCTATAATTTCTCTAATTACAATGATAAATACTAAGATCAATATGTGGCAATAAATCATATGTAGCTGCTATAACTTATAAACCAGTACACGAGGCTATAAATCTTATTATTAATTCCGTTTTCACCGTCCACTTAGTCCACGTGTTACACCTAGTATCCATTCCTGGTCTCTACTTGGGTCCCCTTCTGTCTGTCTCTCCGTGTGTCTCTCCGAAGTGTGTGTCTCACAAGCGTTATAACTTCCCCTATTACATCATTTTCCCGCCAAAACCACAGAGGTCAGGTAGGCGATTCGCGCCAACTCCGTGCGTGGGGTGATTGACATTGTTGCACTATGCATGCTTGACCCTGAAGCACTTCCCATACCATATAAGGAATAACGCCGTGACTAACAGTGTGGTAGCAAGGATGAACAAATAAGGCAATAACATGAAACGTAAACAAAGCTTAATCACAAGGGATAGGACAGTCCCCATGGGGAAAAAACAAAATTGTTATTTAAAAAAAAGAAATGTAGCATAAGACATAAAAACCAAAAAAATTGTTTATATTGAAATGTAACCAATTTTTTTTTATAAGTAACCAAATGTATTCATGTTTAACGATATGTAAATATTCATATGTCTTTTTAAAAATTATTATGTTACCATTCTGTCATGTGTAATGTACAAACAGAAATTTAACTTTACATGTAACTAGACCTGCCAGCCGAATTTTTTTTATAGTTACGGCTTGAGTCTGTTTTTTTATAAGTACTTCATTTTCAGTAGCCTTTCACACCTGGTTGTATCTTTGTATGAATTATCTGGGAATGGTGATACTTTTCTTCGCCATGTTCATGGTCTTCTTTGTTTTCTGGCTGCTATTATCAGGTTTCTTCTTAAAAAAAACCCTTCAAATTTTCCTTGATTTTGCAGCCTTCCTCTCGTCTTTCTGTAGCACGCTTTTTCCGTTTTGTAGCCCCACTCTGGTAAACTCATTCTCTTTCGGCAAGGTGAAAGTTTGCTGCCACTTTCACAAATAGAAAATCTACAAAAAATTATGTATACTTGTCATGATTGTGAGATTTCGTCAGTCGATATGACATAAGTATACGAATTATGATCCTTCTATTTATGTCTATAGACAGATGGATTGTGATATGGATAAAAATGGAAGATAAAATGCCGTCAAGATGACGTGTTTTACAACAACCGAAAACTATGTTTTGATACTTTTAGTGAACTTTTTACCAGTATGGGGATACATAAACAGTGCCACTAATTCAGTGGCATCACCATGGTTGGTGTCACCTGATACGGACAATTAGGTAGTCAATATCCCACAAGACCTACCATGAACAATGGTACTCATTTCGAATGTTCCTGCTCTATACTCAGTGCTTCCGAGGGGTGGGCTGCGGCCCCTAGTGTAGTCAGACTGTTCCAGGGGGGCCGGAATTTCGAAAATAAAAAAATTACAATCTTAACCATAAAAATAGGGGGGCCGCGAACTATTAATTGGCGTTCCAAGGGGGGCTGCGCCTAAAAGGTTTGAGAAGCACTTCTCTATATGGTCTTTGCTATATTTAAGCGATGAAACGATAGTATTACTGACTGTATTTTAGAAATATGCATATTACTTAAATTCAACTGAGTTTATAAACTACGTCTCCTATTTCATAAAACCACGTGATCCTTGTCCTTTTTCTAGCGCTTATAAAATCTAGATTGATCCATAGCAGCTTAAATTAGATTCATTTACCTGGGCCCAGATGCTCTGGTATGATGGCACCCTGTGCAACTGCTCGTATGGTGGCACCCTGTGCTACTGATCATGTTTTTGACTGTCACCGGTTATAAAAATGACCATGCCAAGTTCTTTCTGCTATGAAATTTGTGAACTGTTATGTTGTTGCCCGATGACGCTCTACTAACTTATATAACAACGTGCATAGCAAGATTGCCTGTATGGCTTTGGCTTTTATCTATATAAATAAAAATGTTAATAGGATTCACGCCTAGCTAATAACTTCTAAAGTTCTTCACCAATTGCCTTGAAATTTACACACAAAATTGCAGTAATTAATAAACTGAACTAGAAAAGAAATTTTTTCTCAATGCTTACTTTTTACATTAAAGCAGGTGTCATAGCTTGTAATATTATGCATTGTGAGTTCTTGTGACGATCTGTCTTCTTCAATTGACAGTTATCTAAGCGTGTACTCAATCACATACATCACAAATAAATGATATAAACTGCCAAGTCAGATTATACTTTATTTCAAGATTACACAAAATTTACTTTAAAAATATAAGTAGAATGAAACTATACACTGCAAGATCCAGACTTCACTGAAACATCACTACTCTATCCTGTGTGCTGCTTATTTTTGTCAAACTGCATGTCTGTTCTGTACCTCTGTTCTCCTCTTTCTCCCTACTAATTAACTCATCCCAGACCCAATGATCCATATTCTTGAAAGTACAATGTAGAAGTTTAAGGCCATACACGAAAACCAGACAGTAGATAATTAAGTTTATCACTGAGTTATCACAACATTTTTTCTCGAAAATACAAGGAGAATTTTAATTCCAGCCCAACTAGGACATCTAACTTAATAGGTATGTGCTCCCTAAAAATACAAATACTCTCTAAATGTGACAGTCATTGTACCTATGGCGCATTTCCAGCTATTCCAAAGTGTTATAAACATTACTGATTTGTGGTCGTTAAGGCGCTTGGTCACGGCATGCGTGGTGTTAAAGCTAGCATTTAATATTTAAACTAATACAATTAATTGAAACTCGTTTGGGGCCCTCAACGGGGCCGAGGGGACGTCTATTTGGACCCTCCTCCCCCACCCTAGTTACGTCACTGATAGAATAACTTATTAGTACAATCGTCTGGTGACTGCTTAGTTCTCAGCTCATTCATCAGCTCCATTCGCAATCGCTTACACGGTTTTCTTTCTCTAGAAATATGTTCACTGACTAACTGCGAATGCGATACACCAGTTTTTACATGATGAATCACGGGCCATTGCTGACTGTATGGCATTCTTCAGAATTGTGGTTGCTTCTGACCGGAATCAATGATTTGAAATTTGGATCACATCTGATGCAGCTTAATGTGACTTTCATAGAAAATCGATATCGCTTTCGGTTGAGAACTGACAGCTTTTTCATTCGTATTTTGTCATCATCAGCATTTGATGCAGTGCAGATCTTTTTATGTGCCTTATCACTAGTGGAATAGTTGATAAGGTTGGTATTGAAAAGCTGAAGAGATCAGTTATCCTCTGTGAATACCTGCCTCGTCTTCTATGGTTGCGGTCTTGTAATGAAGTGCAGTTACGATGTTTCGGCAATTTTGCAGTATCTGCAGAACGTCTTCATTTTTATGATGCTGTCGGTAGTGTGCTGCTGTGAAGGTGCAATGCTGATAAGAGTCAACCTTAAAAAGCTTTGAAGTGTTTATCATATTTGCAGGCACTATCATGGCTTTGTGATCAACTGAAAGCTTTTCAAGACAGAACTGACATGATCAGCAAGGTCATGTGCAGCAAGAGGCATTGCGTGACAGACAAGTGCAGGGCTGTTAGTGTCGAAGTATCGGTATCAGCCGCAGATACAGTATCGGCTGATATCGGCTGATACAATATCATGATGGTTTCTTTTTAGTATTGTTTGCTGTATTGCCGATCCTTTTTGTATCGTTATTGATCTGTGTATCGCTGATGTAAAACCAAAAATTTTCGATATTCTGATACGATACTTTTACTATTGCCCACTATTTGCAGAAAAACAATAGCGATTTTAATACATTGTCGTCTATACAAATTGATCCACAAGTAGCCATCAACCCTACCAATATTAACACCACCAAATCACCCACCCATAGGCCTACAACCATTGTCGGCGAGATGAAGAGAAAACTGTAGTTTAATCTTCTTTTTTGAATTTTTTGCCATGTGCGCTTAAATGTTATTCTTATATTCTTTTATTCATTTATTTTCTTTTCTGTCAACTTTTTTGTTCAATGTTTTAATGAACAACAGAAAAGAAAACTTTATTTTATCGATCTGTCAGTTATATATACACAGACACACACACACACACACACACATATATTAGGGTGCATCACCACAATAGAGGAAAAATTAATTGTTTGTTTTGAGCTGTCTATGTTTAATTGCTCTAATATCATTAATAATAACTTTGTGTAAAATATTTTTCAACTGATTGATTTTGTAGGTCCTCCTCTCGCCTCAAGAAATCACAACATGACATGTAAAGAAAACAAGTTAAATTTCAAGCCTGTTCCATTCTGGACACAGGAAAGAGGTGCGCACTAAAATAACGGCTGCCATCGGCCCTCACGAAGACCTTCTCACTTCAGTCAAGAGGAGGAAACTGCGATGGTGCGGGTCACGTTGCGAGATGTTGGAGGTCCTACAAAGACAATCATGCAACGTACAACCAACGGAGGAAGGAAAAGAGGAAGACAAAGATGGGAAGACAACATCAATGAATGGACCGGCCTGTCGTTCGTCGACTCCCAAAAGGCAGCTCAGGACCGGATAAAATGGCGGGAACTAGTTTTCAGTCAACAACGATGCCCCAAAGACCCATCCACGGGTTAAGGGATAGTCAAGATATATATATATATATATATATATATATATATATATATATATATATATATATATATATATATATATATATATATATATATATATATATTAGGGTGCATCACCTCAATAGAGGGAAAAATTGATTGTTTGTTTTTGAGCTGTCTATGTTTCTAATGTGTTCTAATATCATTAATAATAACTTGTGTAAAATATTTTTCAAATCAGAGTTGATTTAGAGGCCCCCCCCCCAAGAAATCACAAAACATGACATGTAAAGAAAAAAAAAAGTTTATTCTAGCCTATATAAAAATTACATTAAAGTATTAAATTATTTATTACTGTTGCATTTAATTCAGTTTTCACTTCGTTGCACGTTTGTAAGGTTGAGATGTTTTTGCGGTCCATTTCTACCACTTGAAGAATGTTTTGAAAATGTTCATCCGTTCGCGCTGCTTCAACAAAGTCAGATGCCAGTTTCACTCCTCTCTCGGCACAATCATTAACAACGTTAATAGCAGCAACATTTTCTGCACTGGCAATGTAAGAAGCTGTTTGGCACCAATCATCAACAGGCAGTTGGAGGAATCCTGTGTCCAGTTGAAGTCTGTATATAGTAAACCACGAGTCAACTCCAGCCAGATCACACAACCGAGTTTTAGAATCAATTGATTGGAATAGTGGTTTTCCCCAACCATTTCCAAATCGATTCTGTGGAATTTGGAGGGCAACCACTGGTCGAAGCCTTAGCAGAGCAATGCAAGAGCTCGCTTTCCAACACAGGTACTTCATTGCTGAACAGAGCAAGTAGGATCATTTCAGCAGTGAGGTACCACAGATGCCTATTCAGGGCACGGATTGCTGACTTGGATATGTCTCTGTTGACATCGTTGTAATCCAAAAGTCGCTTGTAGAGCTGTAGATCATTCCATGGTGCATCCACACTCTTTTTTGCAAGTGAGCCACCACAAGACATAAACATGTGTTACAAATGTAGCAAATGTACGAATCTTTGGCAAACAAGGGACAGCTTAAGGAATTCGTGGTAGTCGTCTCGCAAGAATTCGGTTTGTTTACTAGAGTTGGCATGTGCAATTACCGCATCTCTCATTATCGTCAGTCGCTCTTGAGCCTTCAGATCATGATCAGCTAACGTAAACGAACTACAAACGTGAGACCAATTATGTGCCACCAACTCCCAATTACTTCGCAGCTTGGTGAACAAAGTTATATCCGGGGATTTGGAAACTTCTATTTTCATGTCTGCAAACACATGCGAGAGGATAACTTCACCAATGTGATGGCAACAACCTGACCACAGAAGAGCACGTTGCAGCATATTTTGTATGGCAATGCAGGCAGCAGTCTGATGACCAGTGTTTGATCTTGTTGTGTCGAATGTCATATTAACGATACAATCATTACAATGCCACTCTGTCATTAGCTTCATGGTTTCTGCAATCATTTCACCAACGGGTTTCTTTGTTGCCTTGGCATAATTTGGCACTCCTAGAAGTTTCAATTGCTTTGCACCACCGACAACAACTGTTATGCGTTCTTCAGTGACACGATGATTTTTTAGAGAAGGTGTCAGTTTGCCATCCCAGTGGAGAGTGCAGAGTTTGGGTGGTTCCCAGGAGTCGTGGATCTTTGTAGATATCTCACTCACTACTTTGCGACGTGAACGATCTGCAGTGGCCTAGGAAGAAGCCACCATTGATACATCACCCCCAGACTCGCTAATAAGGAGGCCCTGTGTAAAAGCTGCCTGCTGTGTTGGTGTAATCTTTAATCTTGTCGCTAGTGACACAAGATTTGGTCGGCTTAAAACATCTGGAGGTACAAATACCAAAGCTCCTGTTGGCTTTCTTCGCTTTTGCAATGGCATTATATCATCCAAACAGTTATCAACAAACTCCATATTATCTTCAGATTCAGAAGTAGAATCATCGGGTTCGTCACTGCTACCATCGCTGGAAGGCACTGATATCGTTGAACATGCTGCATTTTTTCTCTTGCGCGTTTCTGACGTTCCAATGTTGCGACATCTCGTGAATAGCGTCGAGCGACTTTTTTTGCAAGTGTTTTGTCAAATGATCCAAAGCTGGAAGACCTGTCTCCTTTCATAGACCTCAAGAATGCTAGATCTTCTGCATTCTTGATAATAGTCTCGACATTTGGTGGCCACAGTTGAAAAGTTGTTGCCAACATAGATTTCATTTGTACCAGTTTACGTTTGGTGGCTGGTGTGTTTCGGCGACTTTTATCAATCGAACGAAGTTTATTGTATTCATCAAGAAGCTGAACAATCTTCTCACAAGCTCTCCTCCTCTCTGTCACCATTGGAATGTTTGCTTTTTCGTAGGAAGCAGTAACTTGATTCAGCACAATTTTGGCAGTTGTAAATCGAGAAGGTGCACCAAGAGAACCTGGACGCTCACTGTGTGCTGCTACATTGCAGTGATACATCATGCACCTCAAAACTTGTAAACAAGTTGGTAGTCGAAGAATTCCAGTAATTATAACATCATCAACACAGATTCAGGGTCAATGCCAAACAATTCAGTTTTCAGAAGAGTTTGTGGTTTCTTGTTCGCGAGGCAGGTAACGCAGTAATAACTAAATATGCAACTGTTGGAGTGATGCCAGGGTCAGCCAGCATTTCCTTAGAAGGTGTAAACATTTTATTGTTGTTTTTCATATCATTTCCATGTTCTGATTTTATAGGTCAAATAATATAAAAAAAGAAATTAAAATGCTTGCCTTAGTCATAAATATGCGGTAAGGAAAAGTGTTGTTTTTGCTAATAAAATGTGAATTTTAAATTTTATTTCTAGCACAACTGCTTATCAAAATCAATCATAGCTACCAAACATTATAAAACCAAAGACTATAAAACAATTTATATAGCGCTTCACTTTTTTTATGTAAGTCTGTAAGACTTTACAAGAAGGATGGTTTTATCTAGTTTTCGCTTAATTATGCAAACTTTGTTGAAGTCCGGGGGACCTCTAAATATTGTCAAATATTTTTTTATTTTTTTACACAATGCTTTTTTTGATCAATGGAACAAATTTAAATAGCAGACAGATCAATTATTAAAATTTTTTTTTGCTGATGCACCCTAATATATATATATATATATATATATATATACATATATATCACCTGATATATTTATCACGCGATATATTTAATAATAATCCAATGCTTACAAGAATATATCACCAACTTATCATGTTTGAGATTACTAAGAAGTACTTCTAAAAATGTGTTTATATTAAGTGCAATGAGTTCAAAGGAAAAAAAGGTTAGAAAAATAGAAATAAACAATCTGCAAAAGGAAAATACAGTGGGTATTCGGTTAACGAACTTAATCCGTTCCACAATTATGTTCGCTATCCGAATCGTTCGTTAACCGATCATCGATTTACCATATATGTTAATGGAAATTCGATTAATTCGTTCTGGAGATCCTAAAAATTAAATTAAAAAAAATTGTCATGTACATGAATAATTTTTTAGTAAGTTTATTTATTACAAATATGATACATACATATAGTCTTGCTTATTAATCAGTTCTTTTTCTTTTATTGGGCGTTAAAGAACATGTCCAATATCGGTTGTTTTTATCTCTCCTTCAGGACTTTCATGAAATGATTGATAGCAATGTGATTGTAGAGATCAGCAACCCTATTCACATCAGCTTTTAAATTTTGTAAACCAGCCAGTGGTAGCCTTGATTTCTAGATTTTCGGAGGACGAGCCCAGGTTTATTCACTTTCAATTCTCAAAAATTTTCTCCAGCCTCACTTGAATGATGGCTGTTCTAGTTATATCTCTTTTAACCTACCATTCATTTATCCAAACTTTTTTTTAGCTAGGATTGTGCCTACAGTAGACCTGTTCAAGCCGTATTGCCTGGTAACATCAGTCATTATTTGTCCACTCTCTACTTTAATTATAATCTCTTGCTTGGTTTTTTGGTGAGCACAGTTCTTGATACTCCACTCTTTTCAGGTCCCATAATATTGTCAAATTTTCAGGGTTTTTTTATAAGGCGTTTAGAGAAGCACATACGAAAACCACAAGGACTTAACCAAGTACACATGTATGGAACCAAGTACACATGTATAGCATAATTATTTGACGATGTACTATCGCACACTACCTACGTCGTGTGGTGCTGCCTCACTGCCAAGTAGTATGGATGATGACGTCAGCGCACGCGCACATCCATTTTCAGAACAAATTGAGGACTGATGTCGGGTGTTCCGAGAGCCGAGACGTGTTCGTTAGAATTAGTTTTTGTTCGTTATCCGAATTTTGTTCGTTGTCCGAACACATAAATCTTTCCTGAAAGTGTTCGTTGTCCGATTTGTTCGCTGTCCGAACAGTTCGTTAACCGAATACCCACTGTAATTTGAAAAAAAACTCTATTAATAAACTTAATACCTCCAACCTTATATATCTATGCCTCCAACCTTATATATCTATGCCTCCAACCTTATATATCTATGCCTCCAACCTTATATATCTATGCCTCCAACCTTATATATCTATGCCTCCAACCTTATATATCTATGCCTCCAACCTTATATATCTATGCCTCCAACCTTATATATCTATGCCTCCAACCTTATATAGCTATGCCTCCAACCTTATATATCTATGCCTCCAACCTTATATAGCTATGCCTCCAACCTTATATATCTACTGCCTAACCCTTATAATATCTATGCCTAAACCTTATATAGCTATGCCTCCAACCTTTATATCTATGCCTCCAACCTGTATATATTCATGCTTCTCCTAACCCTGTTGTTGTAACAGCATGCATGCACGATGTTTGTTGTGGCACTTCTCTGAAGACGCAATTCAGAAATTTCTTGTGGGGAGCAATGAAGAAGGGTGGGTTTAGGCGTTTCAAAAATAAAATGCTTATTCTCTTTTTTTTTTGCCATTCAAAAAGACAAATACCTATGTTCATATTGTATTGCAATCTACTTTATAAAGCTAAACCTGATCGAGGATAGGAGAAGGCAAACTCTGATCTCAAACCGGGGCAGATAGGGCTCGCTTAGCCTCTTCAGGCAAATCTATCTAAGAGAAGGAAAACTCTGATCTCAAACCGGGGCAGATAGGGCTCGCCTAGCCTCTTCAGGCAAACCTATCTAGGAGAAGGAAAACTCTTCGCCAAGCCAGATAGGTTTCGCTAGCCTCTTCAGGCAAACCTATCTAGGAGAAGGAAAACCCTGACTTCAAACCGGGGCTTGCTCAGCTTGCTTGAGCGCGGCCTGCAAGATATCTCTGTCGACGGCTGGTGAGCTGCACCTCAACCCCGGCCAGTTGTCTTGCAATCTGCTTGCCACTGGAGCACTGGGGAGCGGGCGAGAGAGTGAGGTCGACGGTGCGCAACTCTTCTTCACTTTAATCAAAATCAGCGCAAGTCATCCTAGTCATCCTTCCATTCCATCTCCCAAGTCCTGCGGCGACAGGCGAACGACGACGACGCGACAGGTGAGGGTTCACTGGAAGTCGTAGCCGCAGACCTGCACGCAGGCGGCTCGGGCCATAGGGTCGCTCCTTGCTGTACCGGAGCAGCAGCGAGGTTCGGCAGCCCCCCGAGCGACTGAGCAGCCCTCTTTAGGACAGCACTGCTCACCCCCGTAGCATGGGGAACGGGCTAGAAAAGGTGCCCCAAACATTGCCTGCTCCACCCACTCCTAGCCAGCACACCGCAGCTGGAGGGAACCCCTTTCTAGCGGTCGAAAAACTAACAAATTGAAAAAAAAACAAGGACCATTCCTCTTAAACTCGGCTCATGGAACGTACGTACACTCATGGACAAAACCGACAGCGACAGACCACACAGAAGAACTGCCATTATAGGACAAGAGCTTGCAAGGTACCACATAGACATTGCAGCACTCATTGAGACCCGACTAGCCGACGAAGGTGAACTTTGCGAGCGTGCCTCGGGATACACCTTTTTCTGGAGCGGCCGAAGCAGTGAGGAGAAACGCGAGGCAGGAGTAGGTTTTGCAAGCAAGACCACTCTTGCAAGAACACTGCTAGGATCGCCTTAGGGGATAAATGACCGTCTCATGTCCATGAAGCTACCCCTTGATAACAGGAAAAGATGCCTAACCCTTATCAGTACGTATGCTCCTACTATGACCAATCCTGACGAGGTCAAGAATCAATTTTATGAAGAATTGGACAAAGCCATCAAAGCAGTCCCCAAATCTGACAAGCTTGTCATCCTCGGTGACCTCAATGCCCGAGTCGGAGCGGACAACACGTCCTGGGATGGAGTCATTGGCAAACACGGAGTTGGAAAATGCAACAGCAACGGGCTTCTCTTACTTCAACTCTGCTCCCAGCACGAACTCCTCATCACTAATACAATCTTCTGCCTCCCAACGCGCAACAAGACATCTTGGATGCACCCTCGCTCCAAACACTGGCATCTCATAGATTTTGTGATTGTCAGGAAGAGGGACAGGCAGGACGTTCGTGTGACCAAGGCCATGTGTGGTGCAGACTGCTGGACGGATCACCGTCTAATTATGTCTAAGATGAATATCCGCATCCTGCCTAAGAGACGACCTCAGGGAGCAAAGCCACCGAGGCGACTAAACGTTAACAAACTTAGTGATGAAACCATCAGGCAGTCACTAAAACAGACACTGGAAGAACGCCTAGACTCGTTGAAGCTGAACAACCTGAGCGTGGAAGAAACCTGGGCCAAACTACGCGAAACCGTCTACAGCACCGCCGCTGAACTGCTGGGGCCTTCTCCCAGGCACCACAGGGATTGGTTTGACGACAACAGCGCGGAGATCAAGCTACTTCTTGATGAGAAATACCGCGCACACAAAACACACTTGGACGACGCTGGGTCTGTGGCCAAGAAAGTTGCTTTGAGCAACACGCGCAGAACTTGTCAACTCAAACTCCGCCAGATGCAAGACACATGGCTGAGCAACAGGGCAGATGAGATTCAGGCCTTTGCTGACAGGCACGACATGAAAAATTTCTATGCTGGTCTGAAAGAAATCTTCGGCCCGACTTCAAACGGTTCGTTACCCCTGCTCAGCTTAGATGGGTCTCACCTGATTACAGAAAAGGAAAAAAATTTTGCAGAGATGGGCTGAACATTTCGACAACGTGCTCAATCGCCCGTCTACCATCAGCGACGAAGCTATCCAGCTTTTACCTCAGGTCGCCACTAATACCACACTTGCTGATCCACCCACCTTTGTTGAGATCACCACAGCAATTAGACAGCTGTCCAACGGCAAAGCGCCTGGATCAGATGCCATCCCGGCAGAAATCTATAAGGAAGGTGGCCAAGCTTTGACAAAAAATCTCCTTCAGCTCTTCATTCTAATATGGCAAACAGAGACACTACCCCAGGACTTCAAGGATGCCTCCATCATACATCTTTACAAGAAAAAAGGAAATCGCCATGCCTGTGACAATCGCCGCGGCATGCTATCCATAGCAGGGAAAGTCCTCGCCCGACTCCTCCTCAACAGACTCAACGTACACCTGGAACAACAAGGTCTCCTGCCTGAAAGTCAGTGTGGGTTCAGAAAAGAACGGGGAACAGTTGACATGGTGTTCGCTGCCAGGCAGCTCCAAGAAGTGTCAGGAACAGAACACTGATCTGTACTCTACCTTATGTTGACCTCACCAAAGCATTTGACACCGTCAGCAGAGATGGCTTATGGAAGATCATGGCTAAATACGGATGTCCCTCAAAGTTCGTCTCCATCGTGCGACAGTTTCACGATGGCATGCAGGCCAGGGTGCAGGACAACGGTGAAGCATCCCAACCATTCGCAGTCACAAATGGGTGAAACAGGGCTGCGTCCTAGCGCCGACCCTATTCAGTCTCATGTTCTCCGCAATGCTGACAGATGCCTTCAAAGGCAGTGAGATGGGCATTAGGTTGAGATACCGCACGATGGTGGCCTATTCAACCTCAGAAGGCTCCAAGCCAAAACAAAGGTCCTGACAGACATCACGAGAGAATTCCTATTCGCCGACGACTGCGCTCTAAACGCAGATTCAGAAACCAACATGCAACACTGCGTCGACCAATTCTCACGTGCATGCCTCAACTTTGGTCTCACCATCAGCACACAGAAAACCGAAGTGATGTACCAACCAGCCCCAGGCAAACAATACGTGGCCCCAACATCCACGTCGTTAACGGCCAGAGACTGAACACGGTGGAGAAATTCACCTATCTTGGCAGCACTCTCTCTCGTTGTGTTGTAATGGACGACGAAGTTATCGCACGAATCGCCAAAGCCAGTGCAGCCTTTGGTAGACTTCACTCCAACGTCTGGAACAGAAGAGGTATCAGCCTACCCACCAAGTTGAAGGTGTATCATCGTCCTCCCAACACTACTGTACGCAAGCGAAACCTGGACAGTCTACCAGCGCCATGCCAAGAAACTCAACCACTTTCACACAACCTGCCTCAGGCGCATAATGAGGATCAGATGGCAAGACAAGGTTCCCGACACTGAAGTCCTTGCCAGAGTCAACATGTCCAGCATCTACACCATACTAATGCGATCTCAGCTTCGCTGGGCAGGCCACCTCGCTCGCATGCCAGACCACCGACTGCCTCGAAAGATCTTCTACGGAGAACTGCAGCAGGGAAAGCGCTCTCGCGGAGGCCAGAAAAAGCGCTACAAGGACACGCTGAAGTCCTCTTTGAAGGCTTTCAACATGGATCCTGATTGCTGGGAGGAAGATGCCCAGGACAGAGCTTTGTGACGTCACTCTGTTCACATAGACGCTGGGTTATGTGAGGCAAATAGAACTGTTGCTGCTGAAACGCGACGCCTGGTTCGCAAAGCTCGCGCTGCCGACCACCATCTGACAGCCACCATTCCCTGTCCCCACTGTCATAGACATTTCCATGCAAGGATTGGACTAGTCAGCCATCTGCGCACACACCGACACCCACCAACCAACACTCCAACCTCTGATGACTAGATGGTCTTCATCGAATACGATGGACGAACACTACTTTATAAAGACAAATACCCATGTTCATATTGCATTGCAATCTACTTTATAAAGACAAATACACATGTTCATATTGCATTGCAATCTACTTTATAAAGACAAATACACATGTTCATATTGCATTGCAATCTACTTTATAAAGACAAATACACATGTTCATATTGCATTCAGTGCAATATCGTTTAGACTGCATTAAAATGCAATATTTCAACAAAATTTAAAATGAGATTCTTTTTCATAAGATTCCAAGCACTATATATTACATTTAAGAACCTACGTTCAGCTTAAGTGTAATATGATATAACTGGGATAAAATAAATATATACAAAAACAGTAAGACAAGAAAGTAAAATCCATTCTGTACTAAGAGATGCGGGTTGTAAAATCTAAATAATGAAATATTTACCACTGTGTTTATGTTGGGACACAACTCATTGAGAAAGTTTGGGACGAGGTAAACAACACGCCAGACCATTCCCCCCCCCCCCCTCTTGTGTCGTTAAGGAAGAAATAGAAACTTTGACTGTGAAGTCTTATTTGAACATTTCTTGAACTCATTAACTTGGAATATGAAATTAATGTGATAGCTATAAGTAATTTTCTGTAAATGTTAAAAGTGATGAAAAATGTTCTAAAACTAAGTTTCGTAAAAAGTAAACTTCGTCAAATAGCGCTCCGTACATTATAGCCTGAAGTGCTATGATTTAAATAGAACACAAAATTGAATATTACCTACGACTGCTGCTTCCCACGAATATTGTTGCCTACGACTACTGCTTTAAATGACTCTTGCTGCCTACGACTACTACTGCCTACCACTTCTGCTGCCTACGACTACTGCTTTCAATGACTACTGCTAACTAAGACTGCTGCTTCCCACGACAACTACTGCATACGTCATTTGCTGCCTACGACTATCGCTGCCTACGACTACTGCTGCATACGACTACTGCTGCAGACGATTATCGCTGCCTACGACTACTGCTGCTTCATTACACATTTTCTTCATTACATTTGAGTTGCGTTAGAAATTATAGCAACCATCTTTCCATTTAAAACATAATAATGACGTGGATGTTTTGTGTGACGATAAAAAGTTGAGGAAACACTTTCCTTATCAAATGACATTTTAAAAAAAAATTCATTGAAAATTTAAAAATGAAAAAAAAATGTTTAGTTAGCACCAGTATTGTGTAGTTAGCACCAGTAATGTGTAGTCAGCACCAGTATTATGTAGTTAGCATCAGTATTATGATCAATTAATATTATTTTTTTGTATTTGAATTCTTTTTATAATTCATAATAATAATAGTTCTAAATGTTTATTAATTACTGTCTCTATGTACCTCTCCATGCCAGCACCCTCATTCCAACTGCCTCAACCCTCTCCCTGCCTGCACCCTCATTCCAACTGCCCCATCTCTCTCCCTGCCTGCACCCTCATTCCAACTGCCCCATCTCTTTCCATGCTAACTAAGACTGCTGCTTCCCACGACAACTACTGCATACGTCTATTGCTGCCTACGACTATCGCTGCCTACGACTACTGCTGCATACGACTACTGCTGCAGACGATTATCGCTGCCTACGACTACTGCTGCTTCATTACACATTTTCTTCATTACATTTGAGTTGCGTTAGAAATTATAGCAACCATCTTTCCATTTAAAACATAATAATGACGTGGATGTTTTGTGTGACGATAAAAAGTTGAGGAAACACTTTCCTTATCAAATGACATTTAAAAAAAAAAATTCATTGAAAATTTAAAAATGAAAAAAAAATGTTTAGTTAGCACCAGTATTGTGTAGTTAGCACCAGTAATGTGTAGTCAGCACCAGTATTATGTAGTTAGCATCAGTATTATGATCAATTAATATTATTTTTTTGTATTTGAATTCTTTTTATAATTCATAATAATAATAGTTCTAAATGTTTATTAATTACTGTCTCTATGTACCTCTCCATGCCAGCACCCTCATTCCAACTGCCCCAACCCTCTCCCTGCCTGCACCCTCATTCCAACTGCCCCATCTCTCTCCCTGCCTGCACCCTCATTCCAACTGCCCCATCTCTCTCCCTGCCTGCACCCTCATTCCAACTGCCCCATCTCTCTCCCTGCCTGCACCCTCATTCCAACTGCCCCATCTCTCTCCCTGCCTGCACCCTCATTCCAACTGCCCCATCTCTCTCCCTGCCTGCACCCTCATTCCAACTGCCCCATCTCTCTCCCTGCCTGCACCCTCATTCCAACTGCCCCATCTCTCTCCCTGCCTGCACCCTCATTCCAACTGCCCCATCTCTTTCCATGGCCCTCTGCCACTCTACCCTTCTTTCTCTCTGCCCTTCTTCCACTCTTCTCTGTCCATCTTCTCCTTTGATTCTCCTCCATCTCTTTGCCTCTGCTTACTCTGTCCCATTGCTCTTTTTCTCTCTGCCCTCTATCTCTGCCCCATGCTCTTATCCCCACCTGGCACCTCTCTCTGTCACTCTGCCCATCTGCATCCCCCCCTCTTTTTCTTTCGCCCTCTCTGTATGTATTTCTTCACTCCGTATAAGATGTTTTTAAACTCTCCGTTTAACTAATGGATCATTACATTATAGGTGTATCAAACAGTAATACGTTACATCATTACATTACAGGTGTATCAAACAGCAATACATTACATCATTACATTACAGGTGTATCAAACAGCAATACGTTACATCATTACATTACAGATGTATCAAACAGCAATACATTACATCATTACATTACAGGTGTATCAAACAGCAATACATTACATCATTACATTACAGGTGTATCAAACAGCAATACGTTACATCATTACATTACAGGTGTATCAAACAGCAACACATTATATCATTACATTACAGGTGTATCAAACAGCAATACATTACATCATTACATTACAGATGTATTACACAACTGTGCTTTTCCTTGTTTTTCCCTTCACAACATTTCAATTTCTAATCCAGTTAACATCGACACAAATATAACGTGTAAGATCGAAGTGACCGTATGGTCAAGTGATACCAATGATGCCCTCAGTTTAAATTCCGATCAGACGGTTACGTCCTAAACTCCAATGTCTGTCCAAATCTTAAAGCACAATGCCGACCACTCAGTACCTCGTGGTCTGTAATTGGGTTGAACTTTGTCTTGATCAATCTGAAAATGTACTTTACTTTTAATTTAGTCTAGATGTGTCATTTATACCACAAGTACTTTACTACAAGTATCTATTTTTAAAACTAGATGTGTCATTTATACTACAAGCACTCCACTACAATATAACTCCTGTCTGATGTTATAGTGTCAGTCCAATATAACTCCTGACTGATTTTATAGTGTCAGTCCAATATAACTCCTGACTGATGTTATAGTGTCAGTCCAATATAACTCCTGACTGATGTTATAGTGTCAGTCCAATATAACTCCTGACTGATGTTATAGTGTCAGTCCAATATAACTCCTGACTAATGTTATAGTGTCAGTCCAATATTACTCCTGACTGATGTTATAGTGTCAGGAGTTATATGACAATCGTGTACCAAAAGATCCCACACCCCCTGTGAATGAGTTTGATTTTTTATAAAGTGACCATTTCGATTATTTGTTGTGACTATAATCAATAATAAGTGTTTTTGAATTCAATATTTTTTTTTGTAAAAAACCGGTATGGTACGCGACTTCTGGGACACTTGGACAATTGATGCATGGACATGTATGTTGAAATGATCTTTATCTTTTGTAACAAACACACCGTATAACTACCTAACTGTGTAATTACAATATTTGTAACAAAATGATGTTTATCTTTTGTAACAAACACACCGTATAACTACCTAACTGTGTAATTACAATATGTGTAACAAAATGATCTTTATCTTTTGTAACAAACACACCGTATAACTACCTAACTGTGTAATTACAATATGTGTAACATAACATAGCATAACGAACAGACCTTTAACTAACGGTAAAACTGACTTACTTTGTAACGAACTCAAAATTTTACACACTCACTTGTAACTAACTTACTGTTAAACTCACCGTGTAACTTAACACAGTGCAACAAAGTTTCCGTGTAATAAATTCACTGTGTAACAAACTCAGTGTGTAACAAACTCATTGTGTAACTAACTCAGTGTGTAACAAACTCAGTGTGTAACAAACTCAGTGTGTAACTAGCACACTGTGTAACTAACTCATTGGTTAGCTAACTCAATGTGTAACTAGCTCACTGTGTAACAAACTCAGTGTGTAACTAGCTCACTGTGTAACAAACTCCCTGTGTAACTAAGCTCACTGTGTAACAAGCCTCTGTTTAACAAACTCACTGTGTAGCTAACTCAGTTTGTAGCTAGCTCGGTGTGTGACAAAACACGGTACTAAGTAATTTTTAGAAATGGAACATATTACATTTAAAGTAGTGTCAATATTTTTCACGTATTAATGGTTGTATGCAAGGGTATGCCGTCCTATGTCAGCTGTATAGTTGATGGCAAGGCTGTATAGTTGATGCAAGGCTGTATAGTTGATGTCAAGGCTGTATAGTTGTGTATAGTTGATGTCAAGGCTGTATAGTTGATGTCAAGGCTGTATAGTTGTGTATAGTTGATGTCAAGGCTGTATATTTGTGTATAGTATTGTCTGGTTCTCAACTTTGAGCCACAGCGGCTAATGTGATCTACGATCAAGAGAAATTATTTGATCCTATGAGAGACTTAATATTACTTGTGAGTTTGGTGGCTTTTACAAGTTTTAGTTTACCGTACTGTACTCTGTAGCTTGGGAATGTGGGCTGTTAGTTCACCCAACTGTACTCAGTTCTTTGTTAGATGTGTGATTAATTAACAATGTATAAAGTATACTAAACAATTTATTCTTAACTAGCTAATGTACCCGGCGGTGCTCGGACTGATAAATGACCAGGTGACACTTTAAATCGTTCAAATGTTTATACTCGACACCATTACAGAAATTTGACTTGTTAGTGTACATAAACCAGTGCTAATTCACTCAAACTTACGTTTGTAATCTGTATTCATTTCGCCCGTTAAAATTACATTGCACGCGTCACAGCTAAACAAATTGTCAGGATAGAGAGGTATAACAGTAATTGTCTGGATAGAGAGGTATAACAGTAATTGTCAGGATAGAGAGGTATAACAGTAATTGTCAGGATAGAGAGGTATAACAGTAATTGTCTGGATAGAGAGGTATAACAGTAATTGTCAGGATAGAGAGGTATAACAGTAATTGTCAAGATAGAGAGGTATAACAGTAATTGTCTGGATAGAGAGATATGTGACAGTTTTGTCAACAATATGATAACAATTATGTTAATAATATTTTAATAATATATAAGAAAAAAAAAAGAACAGTTGTATGTAGTCTTTCATTATAACAGATGTGTGTAGCCTTTCATTATAACAGATGTGTGTAGTCTTTCATTATAACAGATGTGTGTAGTCTTTCATTATAACAGATGTGTGTAGTCTTTCATTATAACAGATGTGTGTAGTCTTTCATTATAACAAATGTGCGTAGTCTTTCATTATAACAGATGTGTGTAGTCTTTATTATAACAGATGTGTGTAGTCTTTCATTAGAACAGATGTGTGTAGTCTTTCATTATAACAGATGTGTTTAGTCTTTCATTAAAACAGATGTGTGTAGTGTTTCATTATAACAGATGTGTTTAGTCTTTCATTATAACAGATGTGTTTAGTGTTTCATTATAACAGATGTGTGTAGTCTTTCATTATAACAGATGTGTGTAGTCTTTCATTATAACAGATGTGTGTAGTCTTTCATCATAACAGATGCATGTACTCTTTCATTATCACACGATGTTCACCACGTATATTAACTATACAAACAAAAACAAGACGATACTTCTACTATACAAACAAAAACAAGATGATACTTCTGATACTAACATGTATAAAATAAAGAAAATAGAAATAAACATTTTTCAAAACTAACTAAAAGTCAAAACGTATTTCCTTTAACTTAGATCAGGGTTCAGCCCATTTTTTCATCGAGGGCCGGATAACTGAAAGAACGACTAGGGCGGACCGGATAATCATGATGTTCAATAGTTGCAAACCGGAACGAACCTTGTTGGGCAATCGAGAAAAAAAATAATATAATGTTTTTTTAATAAAATATTCACTAGAATGTCACTAAAATATTTACTAGAATGTCACTAAAATATTTACTAGAATGTCACTAAAATATTTACTAGAATGTCACTAAAATATTTACTAGAATGTCACTAAAATAGTTAATAGAATGTTACTAAAATACTTAATAGAATGTCTCTAAAATAGTTACTAGACCGTTACTAAAATAGTTAATAGAATGTTACTAAAATACTTAATAGAATGTCTCTAAAATAGTTACTAAAATAGTTAATAAAATGTTACTAAAATAGTTAATAGAATGTCACTAAAATAGTTAATAGGCTATATCAGTAAAGGTTATTTCTTCTTCTATAAAAATATAATTGTAATCGTCAATATCGATTTTCTTTTACATGAATTTGTTTATATGAATGCTAATAATACATTTCATATATGAGTCGCATGAATGCTACAAGTACATCTTCGGATGAGTCTCATGAATGCTACAAGTACATCTTCAGATGAGTCACATGAATGCTACAAATACATCTTCAGATGAGTCTCATGAATGCTACAAGTACATCTTCAGATGAGTCACATGAATGCTACAAGTACATCTTCAGATGAGTCTCATGAATGCTACAAGTACATCTTCAGATGAGTCACATGAATGCTACAAGTACATCTTCAGATGAGTCACATGAATGCTACAAGTACATCTTCAGATGAGTCACATGAATGTTACAAGTACATCTTCAGATGAGTCACATGAATGCTACAAGTACATCTTCAGATGGGTCACATGAATGTTACAAGTACATCTTCAAATGGGTCACATGAATGCTACAAGTACATCTTCAGATGAGTCTCATGAATGTTACAAGTACATCTTCAGATGGGTCACATGAATGTTACAAGTACATCTTCAGATGGGTCTCATGAATGCTACAAGTACATCTTCAGATGAGTCTCATGAATGCTACAAGTACATCTTCAGATGAGTCACATGAATGTTACAAGTACATCTTCAGATGAGTCTCATAAATGCTAGAAGTACATCTTCAGATGTGTCACATGAATGCTACAAGTACATCTTCAGATGGGTCACATGAATGCTACAAGTACATCTTCAGATGAGTCTCATGAATGCTACAAGTACATCTTCAGATGAGTCACATAAATGCTACAAGTACATCCTCAGATGAGTCACATAAATGCTACAAGTACATCTTCAGATGAGTCACATGAATGCTACAAGTACATCTTCAGATGAGCCACATGAATGCTACGAGTACATCTTCAGATGAGTCTCATGAATGCTACAAGTACATCTTCAGATGAGTCTCATGAATGCTACAAGTACATCTTCAGATGAGTCGCATGAATGCTACTAGTGGATATTGATATATGAGTCTGATGAATAATCAAGTTATATTTTTATATTTTTATTGACTCATTAAACAGTGGATTTGAATGTACTAGTTATAGATACTAATTATTAAATGATGAACGTTAATTCAGTCTCTAAATTTCTGACCTGTCTGCATCAAATAGTTCAAACTGTCTGTCAAATATTTTTGTAGTATAAAATACATATTATTGTATATTTTAATGCAATATTCTGAACACAATTGTCTAATTGTATTCAATTATTAAATAATATAATTTAAAAAAAAAACAGTCAAATATTGATTTCTGGTTGGAGTCTATTACAAATAATTAAATATCAACGTATAATATATTTATATTCATTTTTGGCTCATAATTTAACCACAAACTAATTATTACATCACATTCAATAACAAACTTTAATACCCGTGTCTTTTACGTAGTTATTTGACATAAATCAAACACAAACTATAACAACGCTAATATTGCATATAATTCAATTACCAGCTCAAAGATTGGCGTCTTAATGCACTAATCACACATAATTTAAACACAAACTATATCATTGATGTCATTTTGGAAGCGTTGATCTGTTCAAGATAATTATGCCACCGGCTCCCCTGTTCGTCAAGAGCCTGTGACATGAAGGGGTTGAATGTCTCAGTTTTGTTCTTCCCAAGCACGGAATACTTTCATACTCAGCAGCTCATCAGAAAGAGGAAAATGTTTAATAATGAACATCCGTTTGGTTCACGGCTTGTAACATGATCGTTCGTGTGGCAGTTGTGGAAATGTGACAGCGTGTGAGGCAGTTGTGAAAATGTGACAGTAGGTGTGTGTGGCAGTTGTGGATATGTCATAGTGTGCGTTTTAAGAGTTGTGGATATGTGATAGTGCGTTTGTGACAATTTTAAATATGTAACAGTATGTGAGTGTGGCATTTGTGGAGATGTGACAGTAGATGTGTGTGTAACAGTTGTGGAGATAAGATAGTGTAAAACTTGTGAATATTTAACAGTAGGTGTGTATGGCAGTTGTTGATATGAGACAGAGTGTGTGAGTGACAGTTGTGGTTATGTGATTTTGTGTGACTATTGTGGATATCTGATGCTGTTTGTGGAACTGGTGTATAAGTGTTGTTGATAAGTGTGTGACTGTTTTTGATATGTGACGGTGTGTGTGTGTGTGTGAGACAGTTATTGATATGTTATAGTGAATGTGACAGTTTTGGATATGTGATAGTGTGATAGTTCGTGGTATGTTATACTGTGCGTTTGTGTGACAGTTGTGGATATGATAGAGTATGTGTGACAGTTTTTGATAAGTAGCTGTGTGTGACAGTTGTGGATAAGTGATAGTATGTAGGTGATAAATATGGATTTATGATAGTGAGTGACAATTGTGGATATGTTATTCATGTATGGCAGTTCGGATATGTGATTGGTGTGGTGATGAGATCGTGTATATATCAGTAGTCTAGATGTGTGTGTACAATTAAGTGTGGCAGCGGTAAGCGAGTATCTGTGTGATTGTATGGTTGTGTAAATGATTGTTTAATGCTTGCTTCTTTTACATACTCTCTCACACACACACATATATATATATATATATATATATATATATATATATATATATATATATATATATATATTTGTGTGTGTGTGTATTTACTTTGTTATTTGTTTGTTTCAGACTTTAAAATGTTCAATTAACACGCAATAAAGAACGAAACCCTTTTTATAAAAAATAAAATCCAAATAAATCCAGATTGAGCAGCTAAAATTACTTCATTTGCCCATATTATCCAATGTACAGGGTCGTGGAATATTTCTCACGTATCTATTATGATCACAAATTAGGACGAGCTCATTATTTCAGCCAGACGTAACCAAAAACTCTGATTCTTATCTTGTGTTAGAATTACGTCTGATTTGTGTATATTGTCTTTCATATACAGAAAACTTACAGGTCTTAATCAATATTTACATTCATAGGTTGACTTCTTGTTTGATGTCAGACTAATGTATGACTGTCATGGACAGTCTGGTACTAAATTGAACCGTCCTTGACACTCTGGTAAAACGTATGATAATATGTTGTCTGACATTGTTTTTAATATAGAAATGTGGTCACTTGACATTGCTGCTAATAAAAACATGTGTTCATGTAATATTAGTGCTATATAGACATGTGGCCATCTAAAGAAATGATCGATTGACATTTCTGCTAATATAGAAATGAGGTTATTTGTCAATGCTGCTAATACAGACATGTGGTCATTTGACATTTCTGTTAAATAAATATGTAATCATATTTGTTATCATATTTGTCTGATCTAAGATGTAATATTTACTTTTTAGTGCATCGTTCTAAAACATGTTCTTTTACTGAATGCGGACTACAGTACTACACAACACATTGTTATATAATAGCTGACATGTACCATAGCACAAGACTAAATCTTAACAGACATATACCAAAGCACAAGACTAAATCTTAACAGACATATACCAAAGCACAAGACTAAATCTTAACAGACATGTACCATAGCACAAGACTAAATCTTAACAGAAATTCACCATAGCAAAAGACTAAAACTTAACAGATCTTTATATCCGCAGAAGCCGAAATAGTGACAGACCTGTATATTAAAACAAACCGCTAGATATAAGTAGCTCTAGTACCAAAATAATTAAATCCACAGTAATAAATTATTGGTTTAAGGAAAACATAGGAGACTATAATTCTACTGAAATACTCAGGTTAAACAGACATGTAAAAACAGGCTAAATCATAGACACACTTAAACACACACACACACACACACACACACATATATATATATATATATTAGGGTGGCTCACTTTATAATGGAAAAAAATAAAGTTGATTTTTTTATCATGAGCATTTTATTTTTCTGGTTCACTTTGATTTAAAACATTTATGTACCAAATTTCACACCATTTGGGTTCCTATAAATACTGCCTCAGTGCACTTGTTATCTTGTGTTTTATGGTATTCGGCTGTTGCATTAAATGAAAATTGTGCAAGGTTTAAAATGCTGTTTTTTAGATACAAAGAACAATTATATTACACAGTAGGAATTAAACAGTAAAATAATACTAGTTACATGGCACATTAACTTGACTGTATTGCAGAAAAGTTTTAAATACGTCATTCAAAAATACACTTTAAAAGTTTTTTGGTCGGTGCTTTCTGAGTCCTGAAGGTCTTCAAGTTGCGATCTGTTCTGGAAAGTTGATTTTTTTGCATCTGGAAACTCTTTGCTCTGCTGTTCAACAATTTGGAGCACGTACTGCTTTTCCTCCTCTGATTTGGTGAGAGATGAGTTGAATGATAACGCCAGTGCAATTTCCCGCTCGGCACAGGTGGAAGCATCTACTCCCCAAAAACCTGGTTTTATAAAAGAAATAAAAATACAAAAATCCGGTTGCTGTGAGGTTTTGGGAATTCCACAAATCTATAAATAGTCTTTCAGACTGGTAAACAATGCAAGTTGTCGAACGTGGTTGACTGTGTCTTGCTTGCTGTGACGTATTAATAAAGTTGGCGCTAGTGTTCGAAGTGACAAGTAACGTACGGTACGTGCCAGTAGTTGGCGCACCTTACGTCACAGATTTTAATTAATAATTCTAATTCAAATTTTATTTTTTTGTAAATTGCAATAACTAATTGTTAATTGCCAGTTTATTATACTATTTTGATAATTTTGTTCTTGCTACCCACTACGCTTTGTGTGGATGAATGATCATTGATCATTTTTCCTTTACTGTTGTAGCTGATTGCGACACAATCGTTTCATTAAAACTATGTCTATGAGACAATATCCCTCAGGTGCAAAAAAAGCGTGATATCCAAAAGAAAAGAAAAGCAGAAGATGCGAAAAACGAAGGCGCCTTGTTGACATTTTTAGCGAAACGACCGGTAATCCCACCATCAGAAACTACTCAAACAGAAATAACAGCTAATGATCAAAGTCCAGTCGTCTCGGCAACAGCCAGTATGGATTCTGAGCCCGAGGCAACAGACTTGCCAGAACCTGAACAGCCGGCTGAAGGTCCTATACCGGAGGTCTTGAGTAGTGAAACTGTTGATGATAACAACTGTGGTGAAATTTTGACAGATATTGCTATGTGGCCAGCGAATTTGACAGAAACCATGCGTAATTATGTTTTGGATTTCAAACCAAAAAATGTTGGCGACCTTTCACGCGCTGGCATGTTGATGGCAGATCGTGGCAGAAAATATTTTCGTCATTTGTCTGAACATAACTTTTACTTAACCAAGGCAAATGGCCAAAAAGAAAGACGTGAATGGTTAGTGTTCAGTGAAACTAGTGGAAGCGTGTATTGTTCTGTATGCAAACTGTTTCCAAATAAAGCTAGTCAATTTTCAAAAAACGGGTGTTCTGATTGGAAAAATATTGCCGCCAAAATTTCTGAACATGAGAATTCGTATGGCCACGTTCAAGCAATGTGCACTTTCGCTAAACGCTTGAACGCAAAAGGGCGTAATGACGAACAGATGGCCAAACAGTTAGATGATGAAAGGCAATACTGGAGAGAAGTTCTACGAAGGATTGTAGCAACTGTACAGTTTCTTTCCTCTGAAGGCTTGACCTTTCGTGGTCATGCCAACAATGACGGTAATTTTAACAGTTGCTTGAATTACTTGTCAAAATTTGACCCTTTCTTAGCAAATCATATTGCACGGTACGGTAACAAGGGAAGTGGTTCTGTCAGTTATTTGTCACATGCTACTTGTGACGAATTTATTAAAATAATGGGCAATGCTGTCAGAGATCAGTTTATATCAGAAGTAAAGAAATCGATATATTTCTCTTTGATTGTTGATTCAACACCTGATGTTAGCCACGTGGACCAGCTAATTGTGATACTCGGATATTTTCTCATTGATGGTGAAATTAAAGAATGATTTTTAACTTTTGTTGACATCTATGCTCATAACGCTCAAAATCTGGAGCAAGTGATACTAGACGTTTTGAAGAACTGGGGATTAGATATCATAAAATGCAGGGGACAGAGCTACGACAAAGCTTCTAACATGTCTGGCAGATACTCGGGCTTGCAGGCTCGAATCAAGGCACACAGTCCCAATGCAGTTTACATTCCCTGCTCCAGCCATAGCTTGAATCTAGTTGGTAATGCGGCTGCAGAATCGTCGCTTTCAGCAGTATCATACTTTGACTTTATTCAACATGTTTATGTTTGGTTCTCAGCATCCACACACAAGTGGAACATCCTTAAAAGTCATCTAGTCAAAAATGGATGCACCATAAAGAAAGTTTCGGACACAAGATGGTCAGCTAGAGCGGATGCAGTGTTTGCATTGCATCAGAACTACATTGGTATTCAGGAAGCTCTTCTTCAAGCAGCCGAAGATCGTGATCAAAAGGCAGTTGTATGTAAGAAATGAGGCTAACGCTCTTGCTGATAAAATGGATCTTTTTGAAACTGCATTGATGACTGTTCTTTGGGATACAATTTTACAGCGGATGAATGCAACCAGAAAATCCCTGCAAAATTCAAATTTATATCTTGATGCTGGTGTAAATCTTCTAGAATCACTGAAACTATTTATTAACAACGAAGTCCGAAACGATTTCACTCGTATTGAAGAGCGAGCAGCATTGCTTATGAACGAGGATCTCAAAGACTGTAAATATCAAGATGAACTGAGCCGCAAGAAGAAGCGAAAACCGTTTTCTGATGAAAGCAATGAACCGGAAGTTATTTTAACTGGTCGTGATAATTTTATTGTTAACACAGTAAACGACATTTGTGATAAATTGATCACGGAACTTGATCACAGAATCGAAGCATACAAAGGTATACATGATTTGATCAGTCTATTTTTCAAGGACAAGGTAGATGACTTGAACACAAAGATCTGTTAATTCTGATACCACTGCCGATGAAATCAAACAGTTTTTGCATTTCGCTAAAGAAGAAGGCGCTAAATCTGCGGTAGAGATGTACCAGCTTATAGCAGTGGGTGGACTACAATGTACATTTCCCAATGTGGAAATCCTTCTAAGAATCTTTCTCACCATTCCTATATCAAACGCAACTGGAGAACGGTCATTTTCTGTGTTGAAAAGGATCAAGAATTACTTGCGGAATTCCATCAGCCAATGTAGGCTGGGAGATTTGTCTATTTTATGCATTGAATCAAAGGAGACATTATAATACGATTTCAATGCGCACATTGACTCGTTCGCGAAACTGAAGAGCAGGAAAAAAGTTATATAACTTTAATAAACTAACAATTGTAAGTTCTAGCTAGTATGCATAACTATGTAGTATGCATGTTAAATAATACATGAGTGTTCTGACTATTGTTGTATTCTGATCATTTTTAAATGCCTTATAGGCGAGGGGGCCCCAAATTGGTCATGCGCCTAGGGCCACAGTTTTGGTAAATACGCCTCTGAGTAGGAGATGCCGGTTTGAAGCATAGGCTGCATGATAAAGAATACAGTTATTCAAGTGATCCAGCTGATTGTGAAATAACTGCACATCTAAGAAGTTATTATGCTGAACATCTTCCTTCACACAATTTGGAGTCAGATTTTACATTAAAGGGTAGACAAATGGGTGACAAGATCAGATATGCACGCAAAAAATATTTTGAAAAAACGTTAACAGATGGTGAAATTGTCACGCGAGGCTAACTTCTCTGTTCTCCTTCAACGGGTAAAGTGCTTTGTTATGGGTGCAAGCTGTTTGACTTCAACATCGGTTTCGCAAATCAGTTTATCGATGGTTTTGATGACTGAAAAAAAACGCCATCGCAAGAATTATATCACTAGAGAAGTCGAAGGATCACATTACTACTCTGTCAAGGATGTTAGAATGTCAACAGACATCCAGAATTGTCGAAAAACTGCAAAAGGAGAAGCAAAAAATGTGCAAATACTGGGCTGATGTTCTCAAGAGAATAGTTGCTGTGATAAGATTTCTTGCTGAAAGAGGGTTAGCTTTTCGCGGTGACAGCCATTTACATAACTGTTATAACAATTGACCTTTTAGCCGAATTTGATCCCTTTCTAAAGGTCAATGCAACCCCGGAAAGGGGAATGTATCATATCTTTCTGCCTGTATATGTGATTAATTTATTGAGTTAATGGGATCTAAAGCATTGACGAAGATACTGTCTGAAATTAAGAATGCTAATTATTATGGAATCAGTATAGATTCCAATCCTGACATCAGACATGTGGATCAGTTGACTGTTGTTGTTCGCAATGTTCTCAAAAGTGGAACTGTTGTAGAGCGTTTACTTCAGTTTATTCTAATTGAACAACGCGATGGTAAATACCTTTTTGATCTGTTGGTGAGTACTCTCAGACTTCATGGTATGGATATCGGCAATTACAGATCGCAGTCCTATGAGAATGCGAGTAATATGAGTGGAAATTATTCGGAAGTACAAGCTAGATTTAGAGAGATTAATCCATTTGCGGAGTGGGTGCCATGCGCTGCTCATAGCTTAAATTTGGTAGGCTCATCTGCTGTGGAGAGCTGTTCAGCTGCAGTCAACTATTTTGCTATTATTCAGCCAGTCTACACGGTTTTTTTTTTCGCTTTCACAGCAGCGCAGGTTAAAATTGACAGAGTGCCTGAAAGAAAAAATCTTTATGTTGCAAGGGCTATGAGCAACACGGTGGTCAGCACGAAATGACGCTACAAGAGCTTTTTATGCCAATTATAAGGAAATACGACAGAATTGTCTGATATTGCTACAAGCGAACGCCAACCACCAGCATCTGTGCATGAAGCCAAATCACTCATAAAGAGGTTGAACCATTTCGAGACAGCGTTAATGTGTGTGATTTGGAAAGACTTGCTCCAAAAAATTGATATTGTCAACAAAGCTCTAAAGGAGCCTGGAATTGAGTTAACGACCATCATCAACTTGTATGACAGTCTTGTTCTTAACTTTCATGATACACGTGATAAATTTGCTATGTACAAAGGTATAGCAAAAGAGCTTTCACAGACGGACTTAAAGCCATGTCACTAATTGAGATGTAGGCTACCCATCAGATTTGGAAGAGGCATTTAATAATGAATTTCTTTTGTTCTCACGGATATTTGCTGACAAGAAAACTGTGGCTGAAAAGCTTACAGCACAAATACAGAATAGGTTGGTGACAAGTTTTCCAAAGGCACATATTGCTTTCCGGATCTATCTTTCAATTTTTGGAACAAGTGCTGGTACAAACTCGACTATCCTCCCTAGCATTACTTTCAATTGAAAAGGATTTGATGAGGGAAATGACATTTGAGGACGTCATATGTGACTTTGCTAAGACAAACAGCCGAAAAGTTAACATACTGTAATTTACAGATCTACAGCACTGCAACTTGACTTGCTCAGGTGCTCATCTCACACGGTTATATATAGTTACATAAATACAAAAATTAATAAATTTTACTGGCATTATGAACTTGTTTTCACTTTATGTTCTGGCTTTCGTAGGCCCTTGAAAAGTCCGTAGGCCCTAGGCACAGTGCCTACTGTTGCCTAATTGCCTGTTGATAAAGCGGTCCTGCTTAGCGCCCATTGTGTCAGGTAACATTACTAGCTCTGATATTTTTGAAGCGATTCTTGGATGACGTAATAAAATCATCTGGGAAATGTAGGCTTGAGAAGGTGCGGTACACACGACATGACATAGTTTCAGGAAAAGTTTTAAAGGGTGAGAATGTGTGATATAAAACTTAAGCAGGTGCCCATGTTGATCATAGGTTAATCTAGTCTGACTGAGTGCCCATGTTGATCATAGGTTAATCTAGTCTGACTGAGTGCCCATGTTGATCATAGGTTAATCTAGTCTGACTGAGTGCCCATGTTGATCATAGGTTAATCTAGCCTGACTGAGTGCCCATGTTGATCATAGGTTAATCTAGTCTGACTGAGTGCCCATGTTGATCATATGTTAATCTAGCCTGAATGAGTGCCCATGTTGATCATAGGTTAATCTAGTCTGACTGAGTGCCCATGTTGATCATAGGGTAATCTAGTCTGACTGAGTGCCCATGTTGATCATAGGTTAATCTAGCCTGACTGAGTGCCCATGTTGATCATAGGTTAATCTAGCCTGACTGAGTGCCCATGTTGATCATAGGTTAATCTAGCCTGACTGAGTGCCCATGTTGATCATAGGTTAATCTAGCCTGACTGAGTGCCCATGTTGATCATAGGTTAATCTAGCCTGACTGAGTGCCCATGTTGATCATAGGTTAATCTAATCTGACTGAGTGCCCATGTTGATCATAGGTTAATCTAGTCTGACTGAGTGCCCATGTTGATCATAGGTTAATCTAGTCTGACTGAGTGCCCATGTTGATCATAGGTTAATCTAGCCTGACTGAGCGCCCATGTTGATCATAGGTTAATCTAGTCTGGATGAGTGCCCATGTTGATCATAGGTTAATCTAGCCTGACTGAGCGCCCATGTTGATCATAGGTTAATCTAGTCTGACTGAGTGCCCATGTTGGTCGTAGGTTAATCTAGCCTGACTGAGTGCCCATGTTGATCATAGGTTAATCTAGCCTGACTGAGTGCCCATGTTGATCATAGGTTAATCTAGCCTGACTGAGTGCCCATGTTGATCATAGGTTAATCTAGCCTGACTGAGTGCCCATGTTGATCATAGGTTAATCTAATCTGACTGAGTGCCCATGTTGATCATAGGTTAATCTAGTCTGACTGAGTGCCCATGTTGATCATAGGTTAATCTAGTCTGACTGAGTGCCCATGTTGATCATAGGTTAATCTAGCCTGACTGAGCGCCCATGTTGATCATAGGTTAATCTAGTCTGGATGAGCGCCCATGTTGATCATAGGTTAATCTAGCCTGACTGAGCGCCCATGTTGATCATAGGTTAATCTAGTCTGACTGAGTGCCCATGTTGATCATAGGTTAATCTAGTCTGACTGAGTGCCCATGTTGATCATAGGTTAATATAGTCTGACTGAGTGCCCATGTTGATCGTAGGTTAATCTAGCCTGAATTAGCTTTGACGTACTTTTCTGACAGATATAACTGAGCATCTCTACAGATTTCCCAGCTTTGACGGCTTTTGAAAACAAATAGTGCTGCTCATTCAGCATTTAAATCTGGGCTTACCATTCACTTCCCTAGACTGCATTCTTTATTAGAAGTTGGTTACACTCTCATGTATTTATGTGCATTCTTATATTCTCACATTTCTTCACGGTGAACCAAAAAGCCAATGTCGTGAGTTTCGCACAAAGAAAATAATCTCACTGGTAGCCAACCAATGGCTAGTTCTTGAAGAACTTCTTCCCAATGAACTAGTTATCAGTCCTACATTCATTTTTTTCAATAACATCTTGTTGACACATTCAAATTCAGGGAATCTTATTTGCTTTTGAAAAAAGTAACCATAAAAAACATATGGGACATATAGCAAGTCTAATTAGTTGATTGTTTGGTTCAATCTGTTGCAGTGAACACACATCTTTCCACCGGGAACAATATGAAGAGCAAACTAAGAAATCGAATTTTACGTGAACACGTCAACTGATCAAAGCAGACGTTACCAATTATGAGCCTGGCGACAACACCATTGCAGCAATAATGCTATCACACCCATTGCATAAAACCCATTTCATATAAAATGATAAATTGTACATTTTAATCAGTGCTTTGGTTACTTAACCATCTACTAAATTTACTTCTTATATTCGGTCATAATCAAGGCCTACATTTGAACAAAAATTAATTTCTTTCAACTTAAAATTTTTCGGCCGGCACTGCCTGTGTCATTTCTTAAAATGGCCACTCAAAAAGAGGTGAAGTTTGCGGAACACGAATCCAGTTTCTGCAAATTTCTAAGGGAAAAAGTATTCTGAAACTCCAAAGATTGTAATTTGAACGAGAGTTAGGGGCGAAATAAATTCAGATTTGTACGCATGATGGAAGTTTAAAAATATTGCAGTTTGCCTTCCTATATATGTCATTGATTAGTTCCTGTATAAGCTACCTCCCCTTGCTTTTATGTGTGTTTTTTGCTATTGTGAAATCTGGGTTTTTAATTTGTTTTTCTATGTAATGATTGTCTAAAACGGGCACGTGTGATAATCAACATTATTGACTTTAGAAATGAAAGTACGTAAATCAACCCCCGCAAACCCAAATATAAAAATGAAGACTGTTAAGAAGAAATTGCCTAAAAGTTCTTCTAGTAACCCTGCAACTAAAAAGTTTCGAGAGGCAGTTAAAAGGACATTTACAACAGGTGGAACTTTTCTTCATACCACAAAAAAACCTCTGAAATCGCAGATAATAAACAGTAAGTTCTTAATATATTTTAAAAATGTATACATGTTATACACCGTCCTGGTCTTAAAGGTAAAATGGCAATGCTAGAAAAACAACGAAAAATGAAGTAAAGATCAAATTTAAGGCTTTTATATTAATCACAATATTACTTATTTTCATAAAATCTGAAGGCGAAGGCAGTGAAGGAATATTAAGATGTTAAACTTAATTCAAGACCAAGAAAATAATAACTATGATCAACTATTTATTAATATTCAAAAGTATTTTTTAAAGCTTTGACTTTTTGTGAATATATTAAATATATATATATATGCCTCTGCAATAGGCTATCGGCACATAACTATTAATTCTATTTCTTATCAGAACTTATCTATTGACACAAATCATACAAAGCCTAAAGCATACTGTCATACATGAAAATACTTCTCCGCCATTCAATATCCATGTCATAAACGATCAAGGGACGGGTGGTTGTGCGGTGTAGAGCGCTCGACTGTCGACCGGAGGGTCCCGGGTTCGAATCTCAGTTAGAACCTTGGGATTTTTTCAGGTCCTGGTTATAGTCCCCAAGTCCACCCAGCTTTAAATGGGTACCTGACTTTAAGTTGGGGGAGTAAAGGCGGCTGGGCGTTGTGCTAACCACACAACCCCTTCATATGCCGAGGTTATAGAAACAGATGAATTCTACACTTCATCTGCCCCGATGACCCGTTAGGGTTAAGGGAACTTTACTTACTACTTACTAAACAATCCTGGCAGTTGCCAGTAGATCAGGCCTAATGATGTTCTTGGCATTTGCCAGTCAATGGAGCGGCCGTTCAAAACTGACTCGTGGGGGTTGAGGAGGATCGAGCAGGCACTAATTGC
This sequence comes from Bulinus truncatus, assembly GCA_021962125.1. Lineage (NCBI taxonomy): Eukaryota > Metazoa > Mollusca > Gastropoda > Planorbidae > Bulinus > Bulinus truncatus. The sequence goes on from JAGDYQ010000020.1 coordinate 4,252,071, forward strand.
CCATTTCTGCACTGGGCATTGTCCTTTAGGTGCGTACTTTGGGAGGTTGAAGCCCAATGTCGATTCCTTTTGGCTTTGCCACCACTGCAGAGAAGTGGATCATGTGCTTTTTGAGTGCCTTGGTCTGGCGGACTACAGGGTGGACCAGTCGTATAGCTCGCTTGCCATTGGCCTGTATGGCAGTCTCCTGATGTTGAGAGACATAGCAAGTTTGATCTAAGAGACTAAGTCTCACACCGCAGTTATCACTGAGAGAGTTCAGAGCGAGAGAACACTGAATAACGTGAATATATGAAGTAGTTTTAAATTATTCATTATGATCATTATTATTATATCATATATGGTTAGCTTTAAAAAAATGTGTTTTCTTAGGAAGATATTATATAACAAAAAATAATATAAATACATTTCCCCTGGAGACTTATGTAGTTTTGATTAAATTTTCACTTCACTGCACAAAGTTTGGCTTCTCTGTACATTTGCACTATGTTAACTATACAATGTAGTCCACCATACCATCATATTTATTCCAACGTATAAGTACATGTTATAGTCCATGGTAGTTGATAATTGTTCTCTGTATTAAATTAGCTTTAAGAACAAGATGTGATTTTAAAAAATCACTCTTACAAGACTCTAGGCACTTAAGTTATACAAATAAAATATTCATAAACATATCATATACTTATCTAGGTACTTTGATAAGCAGACTTCTGACGCATTTTCAGGGGTACTGGAAACAGCCCAAAACCTGTGTCAGTGTTTAACGCAGTCCTAAATAGTTATATTAGACGTTTGTAAATTTTTTGCGTGTTTTATATTAATATTTCATTCTGAATACATTTTTTTTTTGCATAAAATTTTTTTATTCTTTAACGGTATCGAGTTAAACGTCAAATTGGTTCAATACTGATTATTGGAAAATAAGGTAATTGTAATTTTTGTCCAGTTTCCTTATTATTCAAGTGTCGCAAACTGTTTTTGGATTTTGCATTATTTATTTCATAAAACTGTTAAATTTAATTAGATTTCGTCGGTGCCAAATAAAGTTAAGTTGTACTAAAGTAAGTTTCTAGTGCAACAAAGAATATATATAGTACCCTTGCTGATTTTTAATTTTTTTGAAATGAATTAAACTAAACAAAAAATTTAAAGTATCAATACACATATATTACACTTACAAAAAACAAAAATAAGTGCATTTAAAAAAGAAATATAAGTAAATCTAAACCCTGATTTTTACTGAGAAAATATGACTTTAAAAACAAAAAAATGTCAACAGATTTATTACTTAAAGTGTCTTTGATTTTAGAACAAATTAGCCAGAATCTTTCCTAAATTCTCAATAATTTTGATGACTTTCCAATTTCTTATGTTATCCAGTAATGTTGACTAATCAGGTTTGGTTTCAAATCAATCTAATTCAATATGTTCAAATTTAAGCTAGATGTAAGAACTCATTTCTCACTCTTTATGCTATTAAAAATTCTGACATAATATCCTACCTCTAATCCATTGGGCAATGTTCAAGATCTGTGGTGGGCAAACAATGGCCAGAGGGCTGCATGCGGCCCGTCAAGAGTATATTATACTGCCTGTATGCATGCACATGTAGCGATTCTATGTTGATGTTGTTTTTCTTTGTCTAGAGTTTTCTCTATATTTTAAAAAATTTTATCCCAACTATTTGATTCGAATCTAGGGATATTTAATTGATTTTATGCCTCCAGAATATTAGTTAATTGTTAACATCTTTCACAAGCATATTCATTAATAACATGTATCAAATTCATTCACAAACTTATGTTGCCAGGTAAGTTGGAGTGCTAATGACACATGAAACATATATAATTAAGCACCCGTGCGCAGAGCGGTATAACGTCCCTTTTGAATGCATTGCATTGGTGTGGATATTCCTTTATTGCTCAATGACAGTGGGGTATAAGTGTCGGACCCCGTCCTCGTCCACAACTGTTAGAAGATCCTCATATGATTGAGGTCCTGTAACATTGATTAGGAGCATCTGCAAGTAGTACAAATGTGTCGGGGAAGCAAAATTACACATTACACTCTCCCTATTTGAATTAATTCAGTTAGATAGACAACAAATAATAAGACTAGTCATCACCAGTGGCACTGAGAGCCAACGCAGGCCCCAGGGCAGGACATCATTGCGGGCCCCTTAATACACAATGAGTCGTGAAAAAATTGACACGGTCAGGGCTGCCGGGCCCCCTTTATGCCCCCCTTACAGAAGCGGGCCCCCTGGCAATGACCCCTCCCCTTCCCCCCCTCTCGGCGGCCCTGGTCATCACTTGACAGTTAAAGCAAAAAATATCTAAATAGAAGTTAAAACAACTAATATTTTTTATGATGTAGATCAAATTTTATGGAAGAAAGGTGACATCTTGCTATAGTAAAGCAGCAAAGTTGGATTTCAACAAAATAGATTTCAATGCAGCTTAAATAAACTCACATAAATACTCACCCACATTTATTTCCTTTTTGTTATAGGTGGAGGTTTGACATTAGAAGCTTTAGAGAAACACAATGCATCTGTTAACGGCTTCACTGAGGCTTCTCTTCAAGATGATGCTACAACTGTTGGCGGCACAACATTCAACACGTGGGCCACTAACTTAACAGGATGTACCAACGTCACTTTTAATAGAGTACACCATTATATAAATTCTAATAATGCTGTGCACAAAGAGGTACTTTTTTTTTTTTTAGAAATTTTATAACATTTTAATCTGCCAATGCATTTTAAAAGTGGGTTTTAAATTCTTGTATTACTAGTTTTGTGATATATGAACTTGTTTAACACATGCTATGAATTAAATGTATATATAATTGTTAAGATCTTCTTTTAGGGTGCACGTTTTTAAATTTTATGGTGATCTGTTAAATGTAATTATTTCTTCCTTATCACTTTGTTGCTTTGAACTATTTTTTTTAGACCCATAGGTCCTTTTTTTCTATCCCCAAACAATATACATGCATTTCATGTTGATACATTATTTTACATTAAATTCAGATCTTGGCTGTCTTAGCTGCCATTACTGAAGTTATAAAAGAGAGTGGTAGTGAAGGAACAGACATACAGTACTTTGGTGCTTTGGTAAATATTATTAATCAGCATGAGATTTTTCTCATGGCCACACACATTTAAATCATTGGCTACATTTTTTAAGACCTGATATTGTGAAGTTTTTTTTTATATATCATACTTGGTATCCAGGGCACAATATCAATGTGTGTATTAGGCCCAGAATCTTTTTTGAATGAGCTCCCTTGCTTGTCTATTCCATGAGTGTCCTAGCCCTATGTTTAACATTTTCTGGTAATTTTCTATGAGCTTTTTTTTTTTTTTCTTATTAGGTCACAAGTTTAGAAAATGCAGATAAAACAGACACAAAAATGGCAATGGCTCATTTGCTAAGCATTGTCATTAAAAGGTTAGTTCATATTTCTTAAAATTGTCAATAAGACTGTCTTTGACTACATTTTATAATCGCAGTGGCTACGGTTCGGTCCAAACAGAATAGGAAAATAGACAGAATCCGTATTTTTTTTTTTCGGGTACCAGCCATTATATTATATTAGGTTTAGGAATAGGATTAGGGTTAGGGTTAGGGATAGGGATAGGTTTAGGGTTAGGGTGTGGAGCAATATCTATGGCTTGTACCCGAAAAAAAAAAATACGGATTCTGTCGGACCGAACCGTAGCCACTGACTGCGTTTTATAATTATTATAATTTTCCATAAAACTTGTTGTTTACATTATTAATAATTTTTATTTTAATGCTTTAGACTGAAATCTGAACTTGGTGCTACTGTGTTTTGTCACTAAGATTGTTGATATCTTATTTCTTTATATTTTCCATACTATAGCTTACTATTGTTACTTCTTCCTAAATACTTGCTTACTCTTAGTACTAATAGAATACATGTATAAAAAAAATACTTTTTCAAAAAATAAATTGGACATTAGTCCATGCAGTGATATAGTATAAGCTGCTGAAATCCATTTTTTAAATTAATCTTTACTGTATAAACACTTCATTTTAGGCCAACTATTTAATATTTGAATGTTCAATGCACTAAGCACAATATAAAAATACTGAAAAAGACACTCCAATTAACACACTAGTGTCCAATTCTAATGCTTGGTTTTTAGAGCATTCTGATTTGGAGGCATATTCTTTGTCATGGGCTTATGAAAGTAATCAAGCTAACAGACCTACTCAAATTTTTCAAAATTATAATAAAAAAAAAAAGCAAAAAAACTTGTGACATACACATGTAGAACAAAATGTCAATGTTTCCAATCTAACTAGCTCTTCTAAAATTATGTATGTCCGTGTCCCTATTTAATCAGATTACCATTCCTTGTTAGTGATTTACAAGTATTAGTTTGTGCAGATTTCGCATGAAGCATTTCTAGCTCTATTCTATGTTGTACCCTAGTATTGAGCGTTCCAAGCTCTTATCTATGTTGTACCCTAGGATCAAGTGTTCCAAGGTCTTATCTATGTTGTTTTGTAGAAACGTTTGGCAGTTCCAAAACTAGATATATGTACTATATTGATGTCGGCATTATTTATTAATATGGTGCATATAGGATTGTATGGAAGTGGCAAGATAGTTAGAGCAGTATGTAATTGGGTCTTTCATTTTATGACTATTTATGTTATTCATTGAGTACTCTTAGGTTCACTT
>JAGDYQ010000020.1:4257292-4278313 GCA_021962125.1 Bulinus truncatus
ATCGTAGGTTAATCTAGCCTGACTGAGTGCCCATGTTGATCATAGGTTAATCTAGTCTGACAGAGTGCCCATGTTGATCATAGGTTAATCTAGTCTGACTGAGTGCCCATGTTGATCATAGGTTAATCTAGCCTGACTGAGTGCCCATGTTGATCATAGGTTAATCTAGCCTGAATGAGTGCCCATGTTGATCATAGGTTAATCTAGTCTGACTGAGTGCCCATGTTGATCATAGGTTAATCTAGCCTGACTGAGTGCCCGTGTTGATCATAGGTTAATCTAGCCTTACTGAGTGCCCATGTTGATCGTAGGTTAATCTAGCCTGACTGAGTGCCCATGTTGATCGTAGGTTAATCTAGCCTGAATGAGTGCCCATGTTGATCGTAGGTTAATCTAGCCTGACTGAGTGCCCATGTTGATCGTAGGTTAATCTAGCCTGACTGAGTGCCCATGTTGATCGTAGGTTAATTTAGCCTGAACAGTGCCGCCTTTAGGTATAGGCGATATAGGCAGCTGCCTAGAGCGGCATTATTTCAAGGAGCGGCAAATTCCAGCAAAATAAAATAAAATCAAAAATATAAAAATTAGAAATAAAATGAATTTGAGAAAATGTTGAATTAAATAAGAGCACAAAATTGCTTATAATGGCGACAACAAATAAGTCACGTGGATTAACGCTCTATCTTAATTTATTACATCCTTATTATGACATCACCATTTTCAAAATTATTTTCTTATTTTGCATTTAACAAAATTAGACTAAAGATATAATGGAGGATCCTGCTAAATGGCCAGATATAAGTGATAATATTCGTTGCTTTTTTATTCAGCATGATCCAAAGCAGATCAAATTGAGTCTGGTTATCCAAAAGATGAAAGTTGGAGACAATTTTCTTATTACCTCTATACACGCAAGCTTGCTAACGGAGAAACTTTAAAAAGGAAATGGTTGATGTATTCTACGCCAGTAGATAATGTATATTGTTTTTGTTGCAGAATATATAACAGGAGTGAATCTGCCTTAGCAACACATGGTAGTTGTGACTGGAAAAATATGTCAAGTATATTGCAGCATCATGAAAAATCTCCAGATCATTTATCCAGTTATCATGATTGGAAAGAACTAAAAATGAGAATAACAAATAAAAAAGTTATTGATGACTTGAATCAGCGCCTTATAAATCGTGAAGCGAAACACTGGAAGGGTGTATTAGAAAGAATAATATCTTTGGTCAGAGTACATGAAGTTCAAAATGTACCCCTGAGAGGGCAGTCTGATCGGTTTTATTGGCCTACACTTCATAATGGAAACTTTTTGAAATTTGTTGAAGTTATTTCTGACTTTGATCCGGAAATGAAAGAACATACAAGACATTTTAAATCAGATGAAATTCATGACCATTATTTAGAAAAACATATTCAGAATGAGATCATTCAACTGTTGAGTAAGGAGGTAAAACAGAAAATGATAAATGATCTAAATTGCAAAATATTAAGCTATAGTTCTCGATTGCACACCAGACGTCAGTCACAAAGAACAGATGTCAACGATTGTTAGATTTGTTACAGCAAATGAATCGACAAATGACAAACCTTCAGAAGTTTATATCAATGAACACTTCATTGGATTCGTAGAACTTGGAAAAATCTACAGGTGCAAGTATGGTGGAAATTTTACTTAAAGAACTGTCAGATTCGGGCATTTGTCTATATGATAAGAGGGGACCATGCTACGATAACGGAGCGAACATGCGGGGAATACATAATGGTGTCCAAGCAAGAGTTAAAGAGCTAAATCGAAGAGCCTTTTATGTCCTATGTAATGTGCATTTGATAGTGAATGATGCCGTAAACTGTTGTTTGGAAGCAGTACGGTTTTTTGAGGTAATTCAAAATTTATACACCTTTTTCTGCATCAACACATCGCTGGAATGTATTGTTAGAATATGTCAAAAACAAAAAGGCAGCAGGTTTAACTGTTAAAAAGTTAAGCGCATCACGCTGGGAAAGTCGAGTTAATGCTGTGAAGGTAATTCGATACCAAACAGTTGAAATTTACGATGCACTCGTTTCAATTGCTGATGACATTTCACTTTCTGGACCACGTGGAACCCAGTCCCGTGCAGATGCTAAGGGGATTGCACAAAAAATGCTCGATTTCAAGTTTATTTGTTCATTAGTGATTTGGTATGATGTTTTATTTGAGATTAATATATCTAGCAAAACATTTCAAGAAAAGATCTTGATTTTAAAAAATCAATTCAACAATTGACTGCAACTAAAACTATGCTCCAGAATTATAGAACAGATGAAGAATTTGCCTCTGCAAAAGCTAGAAAAGCATATTTTTCTTGAATTCTTTTCAAACGTTTTAATGCTTAACATGACATTTCATTTTTTTTTATTTTTCTGTACTTTTCTAACTTAGCAAAAAAAAAAAATCCTAAAACACACTACGTATACTTAAAACTCTTTAACTTTTATAAAGTTGCCAAATTTAAATAAATTGTTATGAAGAATGAAGACCAGTAATTCAACTATAAATATATCATATTTTTATTTTCATAATTTGGACTTACTTCAAAATAAATAGCATTTATAGAGTTTTCTTAGAAAATGAAACTAAAAAGGGCGGCATTTTTGTCCTTGCCTATATCACAAAAATGTCTAAGGCCGGCACTGAGCCTGAATGAGTGCCCATGTTGATCATAGGTTAATCTAGTATGACTGAGCTTTGACGTACTTTTCTGACATATATAACTGAGCATCTCTACAGATTTCCCAGCTTTGATGGCTTTTGAAAACAAATAGTGCTGCTCATTCAGCATTTAAATCTGGGCTTACCATTCACTTCCCAAGACTGCAATCTTTATTAGAAGTTGGTTACACTCTCATGTATTTATGTGCATTCTTATATTCTCACATTTCTTCACGGTGAACCAAAAAGCCAATGTCGTGAGTTTCGCACAAAGAAAATAATCTCACTGGTAGACAACCAATGGCTAGAACTTCTTCCCAATGAACTAGTTATCAGTCCTACATTCATTTTTTTCAATATCATCTTGTTGACACATTCAAATTCAGGTAATCTTATTTGCTTTTGAAAAAAGTAACCATAAAAAACATATGGGACATATAGCAAGTCTAATTAGTTCATTGTTTGGTTCAATCTGTTGCAGTGAACACACATCTTTCTATCGGGAACAATATGAAGAGCAAACTAAGAAATCGAATTTTACGTGAACACGTCAACTGATCAAAGCAGACGTTACCAATTATGAGCCAGGCGACAACACCACTGCAGCAATAATGCTATCACGCCCACCGGCGGCGGAACGAAATATTTAAAGGGGGGTGGGGGTGGGCGCCGCCCCTCCCCCTGAAAATTTAAGGGGGGGGGGGCAAGACAAAATATGACCGAAAGACAAATTTTACCCCCTTAATTCAATAATAGAATATAGTAATTCTGTAGCAAGTATTTAATCGATATTATTAAAACATAATATATAAAAAAAAAATAATAATGAACATTGAGCACTTCTGTCGTTAACTGATTCCTAATGTCAGTTTGTTTACAAATTTAATAGTGAAATTAGATAAGAAAATTACTGATAATTATCATGAATGATGATGAACATGAAACTGAAACTGGAAACGGGAAACTCAATAAACAAAAAGTAATTTATGAAAAGATAATAAATAATTGTATTTTCTTTAAAAATTACATTTGCCGTCGTCATTCGGTAGATGACAATACTTCTCTATACTTATAAGACGCATTTGCTGTCTGTCTGTCTGTTCCCTTAAAACTCAAGATCCAGACAACCAAATAACGTGAAATTAGGTACACATACACAAAATTACACGGGGAATGTTCTTAAACAGGTTTCGTTCCAGCTCAATGAGTACTTTAATTGTAATTAATTATTTTGGATATCAAGGACATGAAAATTGGCAAACTTTTACCCCGATTTCAGGTTTTACGAGCTTCTCTCCCACATAGCTAACTTACTATAAATATGATCGGTACGGGGAACCAAATATCACATTACTTACTATATTATTACATTCCATTCCTTCATCCATAGGAATTGTCATCTTTTACTACAGTCATGCCTAAGAGAGAGAGAGAGAGAAAGGGAGGGAGAGAGGGGGGAGGGAGGGATGGAGGGAGAGAGGGAGGGAGGGAGAGAAGGAGAGAGAGAGGAGGTAGGGAGGTAGGGAAAGAGGGAGGGAGGGGAAAGAGAGAGAGAGGGAGAGAGGGAGAGAGAGGGGGGGGAGGAGAGAGAGGGAGGGGAGGGAGGGAAAGAGGGAGGGAGGGGGAAAGAGAGAGAGAGGGAGAGAGAGGGAGAGAGAGTGAGAGAGAGAGAGAGAGGAACTGCCAAAAATGTTGTGTATCACATTGCTTTAAGATAAATGTACCCTTTTATTGCATGCCAAATAAACCCTTTTTTTACGCGTCTTATTTTAAATCTTAATTAAACGTCAAATTACGCTTCTTAAATAAACAGAAAACCTTATTTTAAACCCGGGAAAAGCCGGGTACTTGCAACTATTTTTAAAATATGCCACTCTCAATAATGTGATTACTGTAAAATGTAAATTAATTATAATTTCTTTCAAATATTAAATTTAAGAAATAAATCAAATGAATTATGAAAATGAAAATGATACATATAAACTAAAATGAATTACAAAGTTAAAAAAGTTAAACAAAGTTAAAATTTTAGGGGGGGGGCGGACTGGGAATTCAAGGGGGGGGGCGTCGCCACCCCTCAAAAGTTTGAGGGGGGGGCGCTGCCCCCCCTGCTCCGCCGCCAGTGATCACACCCATTGCATAAAACCCATTTCATATAAAATGATAAATTGTACATTTTAATCAGTGTTTTTGTTACTTAATCATCTACTAAATTTACTTCTTATATTCGGTCATAATCAAGGCCTACATTTGAAAAAAAAAAAAATTTCTTTTAACTTAAAAGTTTTTGGCCGGCACTGCCTGTGTCATTTCTTAAAATGGCCACTCAAAAGGAGGTGAAGTTTGCGAAACACGAATCCAGTTTCTGCAAATTTCTAAGGGAAAAAGTATTCTGAAACTCTAAAGATTGTAATTTGAACGAGGTTTAGGGGCGAAATAAATTCAGATTTGTACGCATGATGAAGTTTAAAAATATTGCAGTTTTCCTTCCTATATATGTCATTGATTAGTTCCTGTATAAGCTATCTCCCCATGCTTTTATGTGTGTTTTTTGCGATTGTGAAATCTGGGTTTTTAATTTGTTTTTCTATGTAATGATTGTCTAAAACGGGCACGTGTGATAATCAACATTATTGACTTTAGAAATGAAAGTACGTAAATCAGTCCCAGCAAACCCAAATATAAAAATGAAGACTGTTAAGAAGAAATTGCCTAAAAGTTCTTCTAGTAACCCTGCAACTAAAAAGTTTCGAGAGGCAGTTAAAAGGACATTTACAACAGGTGGAACTTTTCTTCATACCACAAAAAAACCTCTGAAATCGCAGATAATAAACAGTAAGTTCTTAATATATTTTAAAAATGTATACATGTTGTACACCGTCCTGGTCTTAAATGTAAAATGGCAATGCTAGAAAAACAACGAAAAAAGAAGTAAAGATCAAATTTAAGGCTTTTATATTAATCACAATATTACTTATTTTCATAAGAAAATCTGAAGGCGAAGGCAGTGAAGGAATATTAAGATGTTAAACTTAATTCAAGACCAAGAAAATAATAACTATGATCAACTATTTATTAATATTCAAAGTACTTTGGGAGGTTGAGGCCCAATGTCGATTCCTTTTGGCTTTGCCACCACTGCAGAGAAGTGGATCATGTGTTTTTTGAGTGACTTGGTCTGGCGGACCACAGGGTGGACCAGTTGGTTAGCTCGCTTGCCATGCCATTAGCCTGTATGGCAGTCTCCTGATGTTGAGAGACATAGTGAGTTTGATCTAAGATACTAAGTCTCACCCCGCAGTTATCACTGAGAGAGTTCAGAGCGAGAAAACACCGAATAACATGATATATGAAGTAGTTTTAAATTATTCAAGGAAGATATTATATAACAAAAATAATATAAATACATTACCCCTGGAGACTTTTGATTAAATTTTCACTTCACTGCACAAAGTTTGGCTTCTCTGTACATTTGCACTATGTTAACTATACAATGTAGTCCACCACACTATCATATTTATTCCAACATATAAGTACATGTTATAGTCCAAGGTAGTTGATCATTGTTCTCTGTATTAAATTAGCTTTAAGAACACGATGTGATTTTAAAAAATCACTTTTACAAGACTCTAGGCACTTAAGTTATACAAATAAAATATTCATAAATATATCATATACTTATCTAGGTACTTCGATAAGCAGACTTCTGACGCATTTTCAGGGGTACTGGAAACAGCCCAAAACCTGTGTCAGTGTTTAACTCAGTCCTAAATAGTTATATTAGACATTTGTACATTTTTTGCGTGTTTTACATTAATATTTCATTCTGAATTTATTTTTTTTTTTGCATAAAATTTTTTTTATTCTTTAACGGTATTGAGTTTTTATTTTTCGCCGTCAAATTGGTTCAATACTGATTATTGGAAAATAAGGTAATTGTAATTTTTGTCCAGTTTCCTTATTATTCAAGTGTCGCAAACTGTTTTTGGATTTTGCATTATTTATTTCATAAAACTGTTAAATTTAATTAGATTTTGTCAGTGCCAAATAAAGTTAAGCTGTACTAAAGTAAGTTTCTAGTGCAACAAAGAATATATATAGTACCCTTGCTGATTTTTAATTTTTTTGAAATGAATTAAACTAAACAAACAAATTTAAAGTATCAATACACATATATTACACTTACAAAAAACAAAAATAAGTGCATTTAAAAAAGAAATATAAGTAAATCTAAACCCTGATTTTTACTGAGAAAATATGTCTTTAAAAACAAAAAAATGTCAACAGATTTATTACTTAAAGTGTCTTTGATTTTAGAACAAATTAGTCCTTTGATTTTAGAACAAATTAGCCAGAATCTTTCCTAAATTCTCAATAATTTTGATGACTTTCCAATTTCTTATGTTCTCCTGTAATGTTGACTACTCAGGTTTGGTTTCAAATCAATCTAATTCAATATGTTCAAATTTGAGCTAGATGTAAGAACTCATATCTCACTCTTTATGCTATTAAAAATTCTGACATAATATCCTACCTCTAAACCATTGGGCAATGTTCAAGATCTGGGGTGGGCAAACAACAGCCAGAGGGCTGCATGCAGCCCGTCAAGAGTATATTATACTGCCTGTATGCATACACATGTAGCGATTCTATGTTGATGTTGGTTTTCTTTGTCTAGAGTTTTCTCTATATTTTAAAAATTTTTATCCCAACTATTTGATTCGAATCTAGGGATATTTAATCGATTTTATGCCTCCAGAATATTAGTTAATTGTTAACATCTTTCACAAGCATTTTCATTAATAACATGTATCATTCATTGCAAACTTATGTTGCCAGGTAAGTTGGAGTGCTCATGACACATGAAACATATATAATTAAGCACCCGTGCGCAGGCGGTATCACGTCCCTTGTGAATGCATTGCATTGGTGTGGATATTCCTTCATTGCTCAATGACAGTGGGGTATAAGTGTCGGGTGCCGTCCTCGTCCACAACTGTTAGAAGATCCTCATATGATTGAGGTCCTGTAACATTGATTAGGAGCATCCGCAAGTAGTACAAATGTGTCGGGGAAGCAAAATTACACATTACACTCTCCACTCTCCCTATTTGAATTAATTCAGTTAGTTTTTTTTTTTTTTTTTTAGATAGACAACAAAATAATAAGACTGGTCATCACTTGGCAGTTAAAGCAAAAAATATCTAAATAGAAGTAAAAACAACCAATATTTTTCATGATGTAGATCAAATTTTATGGAAGAAAGGTGACATCTTGCTATAGTAAGGCAGCAAAGTTGGATATCAACAAAACGGATTTCAATGCAGCTTAAATAAACTCGCATAAATACTCACCCACATTTATTTCCTTTTTGTTGTTAGGTGGAGGTTTGACATTAGAAGCTTTAGAGAAACACAATGCATCCGTTAACGGCTTTACTGAGGCTTCTCTTCAAGATGATGCTACAACTGTTGGCGGCACAACATTCAACACGTGGGCCACTAACTTAACAGGATGTACCAACGTCACTTTTAATAGAGTACACCATTATATAAATTCTAATAATGCTGTGCACAAAGAGGTACTTTTTTTTTTTAGAAATTTTATAACATTTTTAACCTGCCAATGCATTTTAAAAGTGGGTTTTAAATTCTTGTAGTACTAGTTTTGTGATACATGAACTTGTTTATTTAACACATGCTATGAATTAAATGTGTATATAATTGTTAAGATCTTCTTTCAGGGTGCAAGTTTTTAAATTTTATGGTGATCTGTTAAATGTAATTATTTCTTCCTTATCACTTTGTTGCTTTGAACTATTTTTTTTAGACCCATAGGTCCTTTTTTTCTATCCCCAAACTATATACATGCATTTCATGTTGATACATTATTTTACATTAAATTCAGATCTTGGCTGTCTTAGCTGCCATTACTGAAGTTATAAAAGAGAGTGGTAGTGAAGGAACAGACATACAGTACTTTGGTGCTTTGGTAAATATTATTAATCAGCATGAGATTTTTCTCATGGCCACACATTTAAATCATTGGCTACATATTTTAAAACCTGATATTGTGAAGTATTTTTTTTTATATCATACTTGGTATCCAGGGCACAATATCAATGTGTGTATTAGGCCCAGAATTTTTTTTTGAATGAGCTCCCTTGCTTGTCTATTCCATGAGTGTCCTAGCCCTATGTTTAACATTTTCTGGTAATTTTCTATGAGCTTTTTTTTTTTCTTCTTATTAGGTCACAAGTTTAGAAAATGCAGATAAAACAGACACAAAAATGGCAATGGCTCATTTGCTAAGCATTGTCATTAAAAGGTTAGTTCATATTTCTTTAAATTATCAATAAGACTGTCTTTGACTACATTTTATAATCGCAGTGGCTACGGTTCGGTCCAAACAGATTAGGAAAATAAACAGAATCCGTATTTTTTTTTTTCGGGTACCAGCCATTATATTATATTAGGTTTAGGAATAGGGTTAGGGATAGGTTTAGGGTTAGGGTGTGGAGCAATACCTATGGCTGGTACCCGAAAAAAAAAAATACGGATTCTGTCGGACCGAACCGTAGCCACTGACTGCGTTTTACAATTATTATAATTTTCCATAAAACTTGTTATTTACATTATTAATAATTTTTATTTTAATGCTTTAGACTGAAATCTGAACTTGGTGCTACTGGGTTTTGTCACTAAGATTGTTTATATCTTATTTCTTTATATTTTCCATACTATAGCTTACTATTGTTACTTCTTCCTAAATACTTGCTTACTCTTAGTACTAATGGAATACATGTATAAAAAAATACTTTTTCAAAAAATAAATTGGAAATTAGTCCATGCTGTGATATAGTATAAGCTGCTGAAATCCATTTTTTAAATTATTCTTTACTGTATAAACACTTCATTTTAGGCCAACTATTTAATGTTTGAATGTTCAATGCACTAAGCACAATATAAAAATACTGAAAAAGACACTCCGATCAACACACTAGTGTCCAATTCTAATGCTTGGTTTTTAGAGCATTCTGATTTGGAGGCAAATTCTTTGCCATGGGCTTATGAAAGTAATCAAGCTAACAGACCTACTCAAATTTTTCAAAATTATAATAAAAAAAAGCAAAAAAACTTGTGACATACACATGTAGAACAAAATGTCAATGTTTCCAATCTAACTAGCTCTTCTAAAATTATCTATGTCCGTGTCCCTATTTAATCAGATTACCATTCCTTGTTAGTGATTTACAAGTATTAGTTTGTGCAGATTTTGCATGAAGCATTTCTAGCTCTATTCTATGTTGTACCCTAGTATTGAGCGTTCTAAGCTCTTATCTATGTTGTACCCTAGGATCAAGTGTTCCAAGGTCTTATCTATGTTGTTTTGTAGAAACGTTTGGCAGTTCCAAAACTAGATATATGTACTATATTGATGTCAGCATTATTTATTAATATGGTGCATACAGGATTGTATGGAAGTGGCAAGATAGTTAGAGCAGTATGTAATTGGGTCTTTCATTTTATGACTATTTATGTTCTGCATTGAGTACTCTTAGGTTCACTTGCTCCATGGTGTGATATTTACTTATAAGTAGTTTTCTCTTGCTTCTATTTTTAGAGCATTTTCGAAAAAAAATGCTCTATTGTCCCCGTTTTGTCTGTCTGTCATCACCCTAGATCTCAACAACCATAAGTCCTAGACCCATGATGTATATATCATTTTGTAGGTCTTGGCTTGCCAAGAAATGACTTTTTTCCATTTCGCGATCTGACCTCTGAGGGCCATAAAAGGGGGCTTAGTACCGTTTTTTACTATATAAGCTATATTAATAAAGGAGCGCCTATATCTCAACAACCATAAGTCCTAGACCCATGATGTATATATCATTTTGTAGGTCTTGGCCTGCCATGTGTACATCAAAAGTTCATTTCGCGATAGGACCTCTGAGGGCCGGGCTTCAGGGTTCCTAAGGGGCTTATATATTATATGTACACCTTGTACGTTCAATAACCCATTCATTTGGTGCGAAATACTGCAGCACGTAGTTTCACCAAGATTTATTAAGAAACTCATCAAATGAAATAGTAAGCTTGTGTTCTGAGTTTAATTGAAAGTATCAGAGCTATGCAACATTGACGGAGTTTTTGGACGATTAAATGACTATAATTTCGAATGTTTTCAATTATGAGTCCTATTTCAGTAACCACAAACCACTTGTAGTTAGATTTAAGAGACAATAATTTTTTTTCAAATATAAAGAAACGTCTTTATAATTTTTTTTTTACAGATATATGCATTACACAATTGAATTTATAAACATTTCCAAAATTTTCAAATATTTACTGAAAGCTAACAAACGTACTGATACATAACACGAAAATGCGCTAACACGTCCTGTGTCCAGAATGGAACAGGCTTAATTGCTTGTTTTTAATATCTTACCATTCTTGCTTTGGTATAGTGATTGTAAATTATCAGCAATAATTTTTTTATGATCATGTTTTACCTTTTTTTTTTACATGCTTGGTTGAATCTTCTACTGTCTAAAATATTTAGACATTTGAATTTTATTTCTAATTGTTTGTCGATCCTACTTTTATTCAAGGTATATGATATATATAGTGGATTTGTTTGAATTTTCCCTTATTAGTAAGTCATGTATTGAAAATAGAATTATGAAAATACTTCTCTTTCCTTTTCTAGTAATAAAAAATATTATTGTGCTCACTTTTCTTATAAAAATATAAAATGAATGACAATATCAGCCATATAATAGTCAAATGACATATGCATTTAAGAATTAAAATAATTACATAAAAGTCAATAATTTTTTTCTTTTATTTTTCTGTAGAGTACCAGTAGCTGTTTTAAGAAGCAGATTTTCACAAGTGGAGAAAACTTTATTAAAAACCATCACAGATTGTGTCCAGAATCAGTCATTATCACCTCTAAAATCGGTATTTAAAAAAAATGTTTGTCACAATAACATATTAGGTAGCAATTGTTTAACCTTCAGGTATTCAGTTCAGATGCTTTTGAATATTTTTTTGTTATTTTGTTATTGTATTTCTATAGCACTTAATTATTAACTATATTAAGAAATCATGTTTTTTTCTGGTGAATTGTTTTATGTACGATATAAAGTTCGGCAAATAAATAGTAATCCTCTCATTTTTCTGAATGATTTTCAATGCCAAATAATAGTAAATCTTCAACTTTCTGTTTTGTGCAAATAGATATTTATGTACATACATCCTGTACAACAGAGTTTTGTTTTTCAACAGGCGCTTCTTTGTTTAGCCAGTCTTCTCAGAGTTCAGGATATAAGTAAATGGTTAGATGGTTCAACAACACACTCATTTAATGCTATACTTGCGTTTATCAGTCATAAAAAGCCTAAGGTAAGATGATAATGTTCACTGTCAATTTTATTTTTTTAAAAATAAAATGTAGACTAATATTTTTTTACATATTCTTTTTAAGTTGAGAAAAACTGCACACTTAGCTGTTAAAGTCATACTTAAAGGTAGCCTGTTCATGCAGCAAACACCTTCACCACCTTGTCATCCAGCTGCACCTATCACGGCCCAGTATTGTGAAAAACTTCTATCATCATTCAAAGGTATTTTTGTTTGCTAAGTAATGTATTTGCAGCAAAGATTCACTACTTCTATAATATATGCTAATAAGCTCATTTTTTTTAAAGTCATTGTTTGTACAATTGAAACTCTTATCCCCAGGACATTCTAATAAAGTTGAAGTCCTTCATATACTTTCATTGTTGAAAGGTATCATCGCTAACTTTCCAGCTAGTAACATAAAAGCACTGTGTGAAACAATGTTGAGATTTATGACATTAACTGACTTGGTAATTACATGCACTTCTATTTTCTTCAAATTAATATTGTTTCAATATAAATGTTGATTGTCATATTTCTTTGCAACTAATTTTTTCATTTTTTACGCCTCAGATATTTCTTGCATTAGACCAGTCAGTCATAAATGTAAATTAGTTCTAAATGATATTTTTAGACTTTTTATCATACCATTTACTTAAAAATATGCAATCAAGTCCATCAGAAAATCATTAATTGAACTGTTCAAGAATTAAAAGTTTTTCACCTTTTTCTCTCCATAATGTCTTGATGTGATTTTTTTTCTAATTGTAGCAAAGACGTGGAAACATTAAGGCATAAATACAATTATTTTTACTGATAATAAATTAAAAAAGAACATTAATACATGAGCTAACTTTTAAACTGCTTAATGCATGGTGGGCAACCTAGGGTCCATGGGCCATAGGGACTGTGAGAAAATTTCGGGGATCCACAGAAGGATTAGGACTTTCTTTGCCAATTTCTTTATTCTAAATTTATTTTTCTGTAAAAATATTTACTAGAAATTATTTTAAGTTATAATATATGTAATATATAAATATTTTGTTTTGTCTACTCACAGATTATGAAAACTTCTTGCATGGAAGTTTTATATCACTTATTTTCTGCCAAACCAAATGCTCATTCTCTTCCAGCTGAAATGAATGGTCAAATACTTACAGTAAGTCCTTTTTGAAGACTTAGAATAATTTGTGCAGAATGAAAAAAAAAATTGACTACAATATATATTTGTACTTCTTATTTGAAACATTGCTGTTTATGACAGTAGTATACTTTAATTCTAATTACAAGCCATTAAAAAAAATGTGTATTATATTTAGGCAAAGGAATTTTTTTCTGTGATTTTTTTTTTATATGTGAATAAATATTGGCAGGTTTTTTAGTATTTAAATACGAGCACATACTGTCATATTTATTTAACCTCTTAATTATGATTTAAATATTACTAGTTTTTTTAAGCTGACATTTTATTGTGAACCTTCACATATATTATTAGAAAAATTAAACATTTTCCTTACTTGTATTATTTACTTTTCAGCTGAGTCCCCAATGTATCAGGTTTAAAAAGTTATATATATATATATTTATATATATCAATACATGTATTACATTTATGAAAATATAAATTCATATAGCACATGTAAATAATAATACATTTAGTACTTTCATGTAATTGAAAGACATTTATTGCATTCATATTGTATAAAGACATTTAATTCATTAATGTAAATATATTGACAGTTAATTCATTCAGGTACTCGAGTTATTGTTTGCTTACCTCATGATGACATTGGTCTTAAATAGTTGTTTGATTGACATTGTTAAATTTTTAGGCACTTTATGAATATCAGCCATCAGAAAAAGATAGCCAACAGATGCTTGCTTGGATTAAAGTCATGGAGGCGGCAACTCTTAATTTAGCCATGTTAGTATTTTTTTGGACTTGTTCCAAAAAGAATTTAAATTTTAAGTCTTATTGATTTTTTAATATAAATAAATTATTGATAATTTTAAGAAATATCGGCAATTTTTTATTTGCTTTTTTATAGACCATACAAAATTGAAGAATTGTTTGCTGTTTTCATTCTAATGGCTTCATTAATGAACAATATAAATCATCAATAATTTGCTTTTCTGATTCTTTAGTCAAGATTTTGAATTGAGCTTGAATCATTTGCCACGCCTGTTTTCAAAATTAATGTCTAGTCTTCTGACCAATGGACATGATATAGCCAGATCAGCTGTTGATGCTATGAAGGTATTTAAAAATTTTTTTTTTTTACAGTACTGTTACATTTTTTTCTCTATATTTCTTAATCACCAAACATAAGAATAAAACTGAAGAATATTTGTATTGGATTATTGAAAGTTTATGTTTTGAAATGTGATTATAGAATTGTCTATCCTTTTTTTTTATTGTAGGATGTGACACAATTATTTAACATATACATGTTAAGTTTATTGGCTTAGTCTGATACCTAGATAGTGTCATTGTACCAAATCATCTTATCAGACCTCAGCAGAATCAAAAAAAATTCTATAACCTTCTGAAAAAAAAAACGAATCACTTATTTAATTAAAAAATGTTTCTTCCTGTGAGTATTGAAAATGGCTACACCACATCCAGAGGACAAACATAATTGGAACTCACAATAGGCCTATCTCTGTAGCACTGTTTAGAAACAACAAACTTAATATATTACAGATCATTACTTTTTTTTTTAATCTAAAATAAGCAACTGGTAGTTTCCCCTTATTTAGGGACCTGTACTGCAGAAAGAGCAAAAGTTTCATCAGCATAGCGATGCTCCTTAAAAGCTTTGTTCACTTGAAATGAATAGCAGCGAAGAAGAATCCAAGCTTATTGTTTTCAGAGTCCTGTTCCATTTCAGGTTAATTTAACCATTTAGATCTTGAAGACTGTGACTTAAACCCCTTCCCCAATCTTGAGTTAAGAAAGATAACTCTGTCAAAATAGTAGGTTCTTTGTTTTAAACATTTCTAATACATAATCGGCTAACCTGGACGTATGTTCGACCGACCATACGTTCGACTGAGTTCCGCGGCTAAAAATAGTCTGGGGAATTCCAAAATTTCCTTCTCACTCAGGCTAATGGGGTCAACTACGTAAATACAAGCGGTGGAGTTTTTTTTAATGTGGTAAAGGGGAGTTGACTCTTGCTCGGCTAAAAATAGTCTGGGGAATTCCGAAACTGGAAATCTAAACACAATAAGGATTTCTTATTATATCGCAGGTAGCAAGCAGCCTGTGTCAGCGGGCTTTTCAACTAGTATTTTAATAAAGCTGTACCTAATTTAACTTGATTTTTATTACAATCAAACAAAGAAATGGGTACCAAATCTTTTAAAAAGTAAAATGAACATGTTTATTAATAAATGAATTCCAAAAAAAAAATACTGTGGCACCACCTGATAGCTTATTTTTCTATGGTTTTTCATGTTATTTCATTCAAACTTTCTTTTAAATCATTATCTGACTATTTTCCATAAAAACGCAAGTTAAAATGCATTTCAAATCTATATCAATATCACTTTAATGTTCAATTAAAAATGTATCTTCAAGTTATTTATCTAAATATGGATGGGATTTCATCCATTTGATCCAAAACATGTGACAATCCACTAAATTAAAAAATTCGCAGAAAAATAAAATATTGACCTATTTTTAAAGGAAGTTAAACATTTATAGCTAAATATAGTTTATAAAAAACACGTCATCAAAAGTAGAGGAACAAGTAAAAAAAGCTGTGATCAGCGCCTACAAGACGTAAAGGGTGAAAACAACTTGATTTATGTGTTTCAACATCTATGGACTCTAATTTCCTAAATGACTTTAACAGTATAACTATTAAACCTTAACCCAAAGCACTATTAAAAATTCAAAGCATACCAAAACATGTAATTAAAAAGAAATAAATGAAGATATAAAATATATTATTTGCCTTCCATTAAAGGAGAGGCTACTAGATGTAGTTTATCTCTTTCACTCATGAGTTACTTGTCACCAACAACCCTCATACTATACTACTGTCACCAACAACCCTAATACTACTGTCACTCACCAATAACCTTCATTGTACTGACACCAACAACCCTCATACTACTGTCACTGTCACCAACAACCCTCATACTTCTGTCACCAATAACCCTCATACTGCTGACACCAACAACCCTCATACTACTGTTGCTGTCACCAACAACCCTCATACTACTGTCACTGTCACCAACAACCCTCATACTACTGTCACCAATAACCCTCATACTGCTGACACCAACAACCCTCATACTACTGTCACCAACAACCCTCATACTACTGTCACCAACAACCCTCATACTACTGTCACCAACAACCCTCATACTACTGTCACTGTCACCAACAACCCTCATACTACTGTCACTGTCATCAACAACCCTCATACTACTGTCACCAACAACCCTCATACTACTGTCACTTTTACCAACAACCCTCATACTACTGTCACTCACCAACAACCCTCATACTACTGTCACTGTCATCAACAACCCTCATACTACTGTCAACAACAACCTTCAATCCCTCATACTACTGTCACTTTCACCAACATTCCTCATACTACTGTCGCTTTTACCAACAACCCTCATACTACTGTCACTCACCAACAACCCTCATACTACTGTCACTCACCAACAACCCTTATACTACTGTCACCAACAACCCTCATACTGTCACCAACAACCCTCAATCCCTCATACTACTGTCACTGTCACCAACAACCCTCATTCTACTGTCACTGTCACCAACAACCCTCATACTACTGTCACTGTCACCAACAACCCTCATACTACTGTCACCAACAACCCTTATACTACTGTCACTGTCACCAACAACCCTTATACTACTGTCACCAACAACCCTCATACTGCTGTCACTGTCACCAACAACCCTCATACTACTGTCACTGTCACCAACAACGCTCATACTACTGTCACTGTCACCAACAACCCTCATACTACTGTCACCAGTAACCCTCATACTACTGTCACCAACAACCCTCATACTACTGTCACCAACAACCCTCATACTACTGTCACCAACAACCCTCATACTACTGTCACTGTCACCAACAACCCTTATACTACTGTCACCAACAACCCTCATACTACTGTCACTGTCACCAACAACCCTCATACTACTGTCACTGTCACCAACAACCCTCATACTAATGTCACTGTCACCAACAACCCTCATACTACTGTCACCAACAACCCTCATACTACTGTCACCAACAACCCTCATACTACAGTCACTGTCACCAACAACCCTCATACTACTGTCACTGTCACCAACAACCCTCATACTACTGTCACCAACAACCCTCATACTACTGTCACTGTCACCAACAACCCTCATACTACTGTCACCAACAACGCTCATACTACTGTCACTGTCACCAACAACCCTCATACTACTGTCACTGTCACCAACAACCCTCATACTACTGTCACTGTCACCAACAACCCTCATACTACTGTCACCAACAACCGTCATACTACTGTCACCAACAACCCTCATACTACTGTTGCTGTCACCAACAACCCTCATACTACTGTCACTGTCACCAACAACCCTCATACTACTGTCACCAACAACCCTCATACTACTGTCACCAACAACCCTCATACTACTGTCACCAACAACCCTCATACTACTGTCACCAACAACCCTTATACTACTGTCATGCTCACTGACAAGCTTCTCTCAGTACCTTTTATTCCTTGTTAATTTTTGAGCCCATGTCTAATGCAGTAGGGATTCCAATTTTTTACTCTATTTGTCCATTCTTTTTCTTCAAATCAGACATTATTACAAAGCTGCATTGATGTTGAGAAAGTCACAAATAGTAACACATTAAAGACTTGTGCACAGAAGTTAATCAAGACTCTGGAAACTAGCTTGAGTTACCAATTTTGTTCAGTGTGGTCATTAGTATTCCAATTGTGGTCAGCTGCTTTCTTGGTGAGAATAATTTTCTTTTAATGTTTATCTAAAGCCTTGTTTTACGTTTTGTTCATACAGTGTATTCAATAAGCTCATTTAAAATGGGCTATAATTTAGTTTGAAATTATATTCAAGGTTCACTCATATATGTAGTTGTGAGACCAGAAACATTTTTATTGTTAAAACAATTCCAAAAAAATAATTCTAGAACTAATGTTAGAATTAACTTTGTTTTCAGTTTTTAAAAGCTAATCTATTTTTAACTCAAAAGTAATGTATGTTTTGGAAATGTTTATATTGCATCATATCATAACTTACATACAATTCAGTTTTTTTATTCACTTTTTGTAAAACATTTTGCCATATCTCATTATTCATTAAATTATTTTAGTTACTTTTATTTAAAGTTCATCTAATATTTAGGAAGTTTAAAAAAATGACTCGCTTTAATGAGACGGTATAACTAATATTAATGTACTAAAAGAGTAAATATTATTTTTATATTTAATTTTTTCTGAAAGGTTTTGGGAAAGATTGCACCCAGATCTTTGCTAATGGTGAGTTGACATATGATAAAACTTGTACAAATAATTTATCTTCTTTCAGTCTTATAATTGGTTGAAATGAAAGTTACTTTATCAATAATTCATAAAAAAGCTTTAAAAAAATATTTTCAACTTATAATAAAATACAATATTTATGTAACGAAACATTACTAATCCAGACAAAGGAATACACATTTCTTAATAAACTGATACTGTAATTAAGGAAGTTTTTGAAAAACAAAGTTCACATGGCAGATGAAGTTTTTTAATTCATCTGTTTCATTAAGGAATTGTAAGAATGAAACGGCACAATGCCCTGCTGCCTATACTTCCTCAACTTAAGCCA
Source organism: Bulinus truncatus (assembly GCA_021962125.1). NCBI lineage: Eukaryota > Metazoa > Mollusca > Gastropoda > Planorbidae > Bulinus > Bulinus truncatus. Next base: position 4,276,284 of record JAGDYQ010000020.1, read on the forward strand.
GGCACCTATTAAAAGCTGAGTGAATTTTCACCAGAGCCTAAATAAAATCCAGAATTTTGTAACTAGGAACAAACTCAGAAATTCTGGGTTGACAGTCAAGTGCTCTACCAGCAGGACCATGTTTTGCGATAAAATAAATTCATTGAAATTTTATCATCTTTTAAGAAAACAGTTTGATTTAACTTGATAAGAATTTGATCAACTTTAAAAGTTGAAAAATTTATATCATTTTCACCAGTGTTTGACATCAATGGGTGAGTTAAGAGATACTCCTCACTTTTCCTTCAAAGGTGAAATGGATTATGCTATTGGAAATGCTGTCAAGGCAATGGGCCCTTCTTTAGTTTTAGAGGCTATTCCACTAGGTATCACTGGAGAAAAGTAAGTGAATTTTTAAATTAATCTTATAATGTACTAAGAGAAAGCTTTTTTTAAATAAAGATCTTGACATTGATAAAATAAGGGTCTGCTTCACACCCTTAATGTATATATGTATTGTTTTTATTTCAGTGATAATTTAGAGTTTCCAAGAGGCTGGCTTTTACCATTGTTGAGAGATAATGTTACGCACACTGAATTACATTTTTTTGCATCCTACTTTTTACCACTAGCTGCCAAGTTTAAAATAAAAGGTATTATGCTGAACATCTTGCTTTAATTTAGTATTTAATCAAGTGCTGTTATATCGATATCTCTGAAAAGTTAAAATTTGTATTTGACAAATAAAAACATATAGTTACATGTTTTTGTTTTTTAGCTGATCAATTGTCAAAGGAAAGGAGAATTGCAGAATCCAAAATCTATGATACTTTACATTTTCAAATATGGTCATTGCTGAAAGGATTTTGTGATCATCCAACAGATATTACAAAAGTTTGTCACAAAAATTTTATTCATTTTTTTCCTCCTAATTTACTTTTTAAAAAGTGGAAAGAAATGTAATTTTTAAAGAAAGATTAACAAAAAAATGTTTTTTTTAGAGCTTTCAGGCTGTGGCTAAAACTTTAGGTACAGCATTAAGTGAAAGAGAAGACTTACAAATGGATATTATGGCTGCTTTAAGATCACTTATTTCTTGCTGCATAGAGAATGGTATGTTTTTGAAAAGATTTTTAATTTAATTATTCTTAATTAGATGTGAAATAATTTTATAGATTACAAATATATTATTTCACAATATTTTGAAATATGTATGCATTAAATCTTTTTTTTTTTAAATTTAGAAGCAGATAAAAAAGAAATCGGCCGGTTTGCCAAAAACTATTTGCCCATATTATTTAACTTATTCACTGATGAAAATACATCCAATGATGGCATTAGACTGGCTGCTCTGGAAACAATAAAAAAGTATTTGTTAGTAACTGATGAAAAGGTAATTTCATCTTTATATATTATTATTAGTAATTATCACTTAAATAAGGATAATTATTTTCTTTGTATATTTTAACGCATTGTTAATTTTTCTTCTCTACTTCTCAGCTAATATTAACATTTCTAGATAAATGCTTACATAAAATGAATCTGGATGCTAAAGGTTTTCGAAAGTAAGTTATTCTTGACTTTTGTATTTATTATTATACAAACTTACCTAGTAGATGTACAGAAAGGTGCAGCCATTTGACATGTTTATAATGGATAATGACTTTGTAAAACTTGATGATATATTTATAGCATTAATTTGTGTACTTTAGTTCTGCTGACCTCCTGTTATATTTCACAATTCACTATATTTCTAAACATACCTTAACATGTTTCTTGTTTTTTTTTTTAAATGAAATAGTTCAATTGAATCATATTAAACAACTTGTACATGTCCTCTATGTTGGCAAAGTAATAAAATATATTTGCTTTTTTAGTTGCAGATAAATATAAGTTTGAAATGGAGGCTGGGTGAAAAGATCCCGCAAGCTTATTTGATAAGACTTATTTAAAGTTGACCTCACCAGCTGTTATTTTTTTAATATCTAATTTGTTAATTTACTTATCGCTTCTTTTTTTTTTTAAGCATTGCATTGTTGGATCTGGTGATG
>JAGDYQ010000020.1:4278813-4294572 GCA_021962125.1 Bulinus truncatus
TACAGGTGATTTAAACTATACAGGTGATTTAAACTATACAGGTGGACATAAACTATACAGGTGATTTAAACTATACAGGTGGACATAAACTATACAGGAGATTATAAACTATACAGGTGGACATAAACTATACAGGTGATTTAAACTATACAGGTGATTTAAACTATACAGGTGGACATAAACTATACAGGTGATTTAAACTATACAGGTGGACATAAACTATACAGGAGATTATAAACTATACAGGTGGACATAAACTATACAGGTGATTTAAACTATACAGGTGATTTAAACTATACAGGTGGACATAAACTATACAGGTGATTTAAACTATACAGGTGGACATAAACTATACAGGAGATTATAAACTATACAGGTGGACATAAACTATACAGGTGATTTAAACTATACAGGTGATTTAAACTATACAGGTGGACATAAACTATACAGGTGATTTAAACTATACAGGTGGACATAAACTATACAGGAGATTATAAACTATACAGGTGGACATAAACTATACAGGTGATTTAAACTATACAGGTGATTTAAACTATACAGGAGATTATAAACTATACAGGTGGACATAAACTATACAGGTGATTTAAACTATACAGGTGGACATAAACTATACAGGAGATTATAAACTATACAGGAGATTATAAACTATACAGGTGGACATAAACTATACAGGTGGACATAAACTATACAGGTGGACATAAACTATACAGGTGGACATAAACTATACAGGTGGACATAAACTATACAGGTGGACATAAACTATACAGGTGGACATAAACTACACAGGAGATTATAAACTATACAGGTGGACATAAACTACACAGGAGATTATAAACTATATAGGTGGACATAAACTATACAGGTGGACATAAACTACACAGGAGATTATAAACTATATAGGTGGACATAAACTATACAGGTGGACATAAACTATACAGGTGGACATAAACTATACAGGTGGACATAAACTATACAGGTGGACATAAACTATACAGGAGATTATAAACTATACAGGTGGACATAAACTATACAGGAGATTATAAACTATACAGGTGGACATAAACTATACAGGAGATTATAAACTATACAGTTGGACATAAACTATACAGGTGATTTAAACTATACAGGTGGACATAAACTATACAGGAGATTATAAACTATACAGGTGGACATAAACTATACAGGTGATTTAAACTATACAGGTGATTTAAACTATACAGGTGGACATAAACTATACAGGTGGACATAAACTATACAGGTGGACATAAACTATACAGGTGGACATAAACTATACAGGTGATCTAAACTATACAGGTGGACATAAACTATACATGTGATTTAAACTATACAGGTGGACATAAACTATACAGGTGGACATAAACTATACAGGTGGACATAAACTATACAGGTGGACATAAACTATACAGGTGGACATAAACTATACAGGAGATTATAAACTATACAGGTGGACATAAACTATACAGGTGGACATAAACTATACAGGTGGACATAAACTATACAGGTGGACATAAACTATACAGGTGGACATAAACTATACAGGTGGACATAAACTATACAGGTGGACATAAACTATACAGGAGATTATAAACTATACAGGTGGACATAAACTATACAGGAGATTATAAACTATACAGGTGGACATAAACTATACAGGTAATTTAAACTATACAGGTGATTTAAACTATACAGGTGGACATAAACTATACAGGTGGACATAAACTATACAGGTGGACATAAATTATACAGGTGGACATAAACTATACAGGTGATTTAAACTATACAGGTGGACATAAACTATACATGTGATTTAAACTATACAGGTGATTTAAACTATACAGGTGATTTAAACTATACAGGTGGACATAAACTATACAGGTGATTTAAACTATACAGGTGATTTAAACTATACAGGTGGACATAAACTATACAGGTGATTTAAACTATACAGGTGGACATAAACTATACAGGAGATTATAAACTATACAGGAGATTATAAACTATACAGGTGGACATAAACTATACAGGTGGACATAACCTATACAGGTGGACATAAACTATACAGGTGGACATAAACTATACAGGTGGACATAAACTACACAGGAGATTATAAACTATACAGGTGGACATAAACTACACAGGAGATTATAAACTATACAGGTGGACATAAACTATACAGGTGGACATAAACTACACAGGAGATTATAAACTATATAGGTGGACATAAACTATACAGGTGGACATAAACTATACAGGTGGACATAAACTATACAGGTGGACATAAACTATACAGGTGGACATAAACTATACAGGAGATTATAAACTATACAGGTGGACATAAACTATACAGGAGATTATAAACTATACAGGTGGACATAAACTATACAGGAGATTATAAACTATACAGTTGGACATAAACTATACAGGTGATTTAAACTATACAGGTGGACATAAACTCTTCAGGAGATTATAAACTATACAGGTGGACATAAACTATACAGGTGATTTAAACTATACAGGTGGACATAAACTATACAGGTGGACATAAACTATACAGGTGGACATAAACTATACAGGTGGACATAAACTATACAGGTGGACATAAACTATACAGGTGGACATAAACTATACAGGAGATTATAAACTATACATGTGGACATAAACTATACAGGTGGACATAAACTATACAGGTGCACATAAACTATACAGGTGGACATAAACTATACAGGTGGACATAAACTATACAGGTGGACATAAACTATACAGGTGGACATAAACTATACAGGTGGACATAAACTATACAGGAGATTATAAAATATACAGGTGGACATAAACTATACAGGAGATTATAAACTATACAGGTGGACATAAACTCTTCAGGAGATTATAAACTATACAGGTGGACATAAACTATACAGGTGATTTAAACTATACAGGTGATTTAAACTATACAGGTGGACATAAACTATACAGGTGGACATAAACTATACAGGTGGACATAAACTATACAGGTGATCTAAACTATACAGGTGGACATAAACTATACATGTGATTTAAACTATACAGGTGGACATAAACTATACAGGTGGACATAAACTATACAGGTGGACATAAACTATACAGGTGGACATAAACTATACAGGTGGACATAAACTATACAGGTGGACATAAACTATACAGGAGATTATAAACTATACAGGTGGACATAAACTATACAGGTGGACATAAACTATACAGGTGCACATAAACTATACAGGTGGACATAAACTATACAGGTGGACATAAACTATACAGGTGGACATAAACTATACAGGTGGACATAAACTATACAGGTGGACATAAACTATACAGGAGATTATAAACTATACAGGTGGACATAAACTATACAGGAGATTATAAACTATACAGGTGGACATAAACTATACAGGTAATTTAAACTATACAGGTGATTTAAACTATACAGGTGGACATAAACTATACAGGTGGACATAAACTATACAGGTGGACATAAATTATACAGGTGGACATAAACTATACAGGTGATTTAAACTATACAGGTGGACATAAACTATACATGTGATTTAAACTATACAGGTGATTTAAACTATACAGGTGATTTAAACTATACAGGTGGACATAAACTATACAGGTGATTTAAACTATACAGGTGATTTAAACTATACAGGTGGACATAAACTATACAGGTGATTTAAAACTATACAGGTGGACATAAACTATACAGAAGATTATAAACTATACAGGTGATTTAAACTATACAGGTGATTTAAACTATACAGGTGGACATAAACTATACAGGTGATTTAAACTATACAGGTGGACATAAACTATACAGGAGATTATAAACTATACAGGTGGACATAAACTATACAGGTGATTTAAACTATACAGGTGATTTAAACTATACAGGTGGACATAAACTATACAGGTGATTTAAACTATACAGGTGGACATAAACTATACAGGAGATTATAAACTATACAGGTGGACATAAACTATACAGGTGATTTAAACTATACAGGTGATTTAAACTATACAGGTGGACATAAACTATACAGGTGATTTAAACTATACAGGTGGACATAAACTATACAGGAGATTATAAACTATACAGGTGGACATAAACTATACAGGTGATTTAAACTATACAGGTGATTTAAACTATACAGGAGATTATAAACTATACAGGTGGACATAAACTATACAGGTGATTTAAACTATACAGGTGGACATAAACTATACAGGAGATTATAAACTATACAGGAGATTATAAACTATACAGGTGGACATAAACTATACAGGTGGACATAAACTATACAGGTGGACATAAACTATACAGGTGGACATAAACTATACAGGTGGACATAAACTATACAGGTGGACATAAACTACACAGGAGATTATAAACTATACAGGTGGACATAAACTACACAGGAGATTATAAACTATACAGGTGGACATAAACTATACAGGTGGACATAAACTACACAGGAGATTATAAACTATATAGGTGGACATAAACTATACAGGTGGACATAAACTATACAGGTGGACATAAACTATACAGGTGGACATAAACTATACAGGAGATTATAAACTATACAGGTGGACATAAACTATACAGGAGATTATAAACTATACAGGTGGACATAAACTATACAGGAGATTATAAACTATACAGTTGGACATAAACTATACAGGTGATTTAAACTATACAGGTGGACATAAACTATACAGGAGATTATAAACTATACAGGTGGACATAAACTATACAGGTGATTTAAACTATACAGGTGGACATAAACTATACAGGTGGACATAAACTATACAGGTGGACATAAACTATACAGGTGATCTAAACTATACAGGTGGACATAAACTATACATGTGATTTAAACTATACAGGTGATTTAAACTATACAGGTGATTTAAACTATACAGGTGGACATAAACTATACAGGTGATTTAAACTATACAGGTGATTTAAACTATACAGGTGGACATAAACTATACAGGTGATTTAAACTATACAGGTGATTTAAACTATACAGGTGATTTAAACTATACAGGTGATTTAAACTATACAGGTGGACATAAACTATACAGGTGATTTAAACTATACAGGTGGACATAAACTATACAGGAGATTATAAACTATACAGGTGGACATAAACTATACAGGTGATTTAAACTATACAGGTGATTTAAACTATACAGGTGGACATAAACTATACAGGTGATTTAAACTATACAGGTGGACATAAACTATACAGGAGATTATAAACTATACAGGTGGACATAAACTATACAGGTGATTTAAACTATACAGGTGATTTAAACTATACAGGTGGACATAAACTATACAGGTGATTTAAACTATACAGGTGGACATAAACTATACAGGAGATTATAAACTATACAGTTGGACATAAACTATACAGGTGATTTAAACTATACAGGTGGACATAAACTATACAGGAGATTATAAACTATACAGGTGGACATAAACTATACAGGTGATTTAAACTATACAGATGGACATAAACTATACAGGTGGACATAAACTATACAGGTGGACATAAACTATACAGGTGATCTAAACTATACAGGTGGACATAAACTATACATGTGATTTAAACTATACAGGTGATTTAAACTATACAGGTGATTTAAACTATACAGGTGGACATAAACTATACAGGTGATTTAAACTATACAGGTGATTTAAACTATACAGGTGATTTAAACTATACAGGTGGACATAAACTATACAGGTGATTTAAACTATACAGGTGATTTAAACTATACAGGTGATTTAAACTATACAGGTGATTTAAACTATACAGGTGGACATAAACTATACAGGTGATTTAAACTATACAGGTGGACATAAACTATACAGGAGATTATAAACTATACAGGTGGACATAAACTATACAGGTGATTTAAACTATACAGGTGATTTAAACTATACAGGTGGACATAAACTATACAGGTGATTTAAACTATACAGGTGGACATAAACTATACAGGAGATTATAAACTATACAGGTGGACATAAACTATACAGGTGATTTAAACTATACAGGTGATTTAAACTATACAGGTGGACATAAACTATACAGGTGATTTAAACTATACAGGTGGACATAAACTATACAGGAGATTATAAACTATACAGGTGGACATAAACTATACAGGTGATTTAAACTATACAGGTGATTTAAACTATACAGGTGGACATAAACTATACAGGTGATTTAAACTATACAGGTGGACATAAACTATACAGGAGATTATAAACTATACAGGTGGACATAAACTATACAGGTGATTTAAACTATACAGGTGATTTAAACTATACAGGTGGACATAAACTATACAGGTGATTTAAACTATACAGGTGGACATAAACTATACAGGAGATTATAAACTATACAGGTGGACATAAACTATACAGGTGATTTAAACTATACAGGTGATTTAAACTATACAGGTGGACATAAACTATACAGGTGATTTAAACTATACAGGTGGACATAAACTATACAGGAGATTATAAACTATACAGGTGGACATAAACTATACAGGTGATTTAAACTATACAGGTGATTTAAACTATACAGGTGGACATAAACTATACAGGTGATTTAAACTATACAGGTGGACATAAACTATACAGGAGATTATAAACTATACAGGTGGACATAAACTATACAGGTGATTTAAACTATACAGGTGATTTAAACTATACAGGAGATTATAAACTATACAGGTGGACATAAACTATACAGGTGATTTAAACTATACAGGTGGACATAAACTATACAGGAGATTATAAACTATACAGGAGATTATAAACTATACAGGTGGACATAAACTATACAGGTGGACATAAACTACACAGGAGATTATAAACTATACAGGTGGACATAAACTATACAGGTGGACATAAACTACACAGGAGATTATAAACTATACAGGTGGACATAAACTACACAGGAGATTATAAACTATACAGGTGGACATAAACTACACAGGAGATTATAAACTATATAGGTGGACATAAACTATACAGGTGGACATAAACTATACGGGTGGACATAAACTATACGGGTGGACATAAACTATACGGGTGGACATAAACTATACGGGTGGACATAAACTATACGGGTGGACATAAACAATACGGGTGGACATAAACAATACGGGTGGACATAAACTATACGGATGAACATAAACTATTCGGGTGGACATAAACTATATGGGTGGACATAAACTATATGGGTGGACATAAACTATACGGGTGGACATAAACTATACGGGTGGACATAAACTATACGGGTGGACATAAACTATACGGGAGAACATAAACTATACGGGAGAACATAAACTATACGGGAGAACATAAACTATACGGGAGAACATAAACTATACGGGAGAACATAAACTATGCAGGAGAACATAAACTATGCAGGTGAACATAAAAAAGAAATAGTTTTGTCTAGTGCTAGGACTATATTTATGTTTATTTCAGCATAAGATAATTAAATTATTACATATCTTCATGATAAAATGATTTTATTTTTACCTTTCAATGCATTTTGTTTTATAAAATATTTTTTTAAAATAAAAAGTTATATTTATATTGATAACTATTTTGAATCCATCCCTCGCTAATCTATAGAACACCCAGAACAATACTTTTAGACCAGACATGTTTTTTGACACGGATATTGGGGGATTTCGCTAAATTTTTACCCTCAAAGCTCCCCATGTGACTCACAGCGAGGTATGTTATTCGTATATCCATCCAGCTTTCATTTTTCTCTTGTTTTAAATATAATGATGATCTCCCTTTATATATTTTACAGCTTGAAACAAGCACCAATGACGTTTCAAGGGGAATCACCCATTTGGTAAGTGAACTCAACATCTTTTAAAACAAATTCACTTCTATCACTTTCTCACACTCGTTAAGTCTCGTTACTTAATGTCTATCGCAACACTCTTTCACGTAATAAAAAACCAACGAGTATTACCTAATTGGTCATAATACAGTTAATCCCCAACAAAACAATTGACTGGTCACTTCACATACAGTGAAGGCTTTTAATACATGTTGGTCAGCTGATGTTCACTTTCATACTTTTTGTTTCATTCTGAAATGTGATTTGAATATTTATGTATTGATTTTTTTTTGTAATTACTTGTACAATACGTTAATAAAAAATCACAACTTGAACAACTTATAGATTTGTGTTGTTATGATAATAGATGTACAGTATATGGCAAGTTTTACATATGGTCTTGATACAGTAATTATTACCGTTACATATAAAGATCAACATAAAGAGACATTGTAGGGAAATGTTCATTTTAGTAAAACCAGAAACTCTTGTCATTGTTCTACTCAATCAGTGACCTAAATAAAGTCTAAGCCTGCACTACAACCTAGTGGTCTGAGAGCTGGTGTTTTGCCAAAGCCCGACCTCCCCCCCCTCCTCCCCTTTAAGTACAAAAGTTACAACTGTAACTGCCATGTTGGGCAGGAATTATTTTTTCTGATCACATAGTCCCCCGGGTCACTCGTTTGTAAAGGCGTAACAGCCTTGTAGTGGCCCATTACACTGATGGCCTTCTAGTGGCCCATTACACTGATGGCCTTCTAGTGGCCCATTACACTGATGGCCTTCTAGTGGCCCATTACACTGATGGCCTTCTAGTGGCCCATTACACTGATGGCCTTCTAGTGGCCCATTACACTGATGGCCTTCTAGTGGCCCATTACACTGATGGCCTTCTAGTGGCCCATTACACTGATGGCCTTCTAGTGGCCCATTACACTGATGGCCTTCTAGTGGCCCATTACACTGATGGCCTTCTAGTGACCCATTACACCTGATGGCCTTCTAGTGGCCCATTACACTGATGGCCTTCTAGTGGCCCATTACACTGATGGCCTTCTAGTGGCCCATTACACTGATGGCCTTCTAGTGGCCCATTACACTGATGGCCTTCTAGTGGCCCATTACACTGATGGCCTTCTAGTGGCTTGTGCATGATGGCCTTCTAGTGGCCCATTACACTGATAGCCTTCTGATGGCCCATTCATTCTAATGGCCCATTACACTGATGGCCTTCTAGTGGCCCATTACACTGATGGCCTTCTAGTGGCCCAAAACACTGATTTACTCTTTAGGAAAAGGGTATGGTACCTTTTAGACGGCTGTGATACTAACCACGCAATAGAGAGAGAGAGAGAGAGAGAGCCAGAGGGAGGTTGGGGTAGGGGCGATAGGGTGTAATGTAATAGTTTTAATATCAACGACCCACCTGCAGCCAGTCGACCGCTGTGTTTAGATAAAAGAGATTTTTAAAAAAAATTGAAAAAGGTGTCTAAACTTCTGGTGATAATGTTGATTTATGAAAGTTACGTGTTCCGGAAGTGATAAAAGTCAAGTATATTATGAATGTCTAAAAGCTAACAGATCTAAATATTCTAGACCTTTTTCTTTGACAACTTGTATTTACACATTTCGGAAATGAATATAAAAACAAAAAAAAAATAGTTATACTGACCTGAACATAAACTGGACCTATTTGTACACACAGATGTTTTTGCGAAATGTGTGTGTATGTGTGTGTGTGTGTGTCTAGCTGTATATTAGTGTAGGGTATTTCAACTCAATGTTTACAGAATAGTTAACGCGGTCAAGGGTGCGACTCTGCCAGTGAAGCCCAGTGCTTTGGTGGAGATGGTCAAGGTGCTTGATATAGACTCATAACAGATCGATGTACGATCAGTAATACAACCACTGCTTGATATAGACTCCTAACAGATCCATGTACGATCAATAATACAACCACTGCTTGATATAGACTCCTAACAGATCGATGTACGATCAGTAATACAACCACTGCTTGATATAGACTCCTAACAGATCCATGTACGATCAGTAATACAACCACTGCTTGATATAGACTCCTAACAGATCCATGTACGATCAGTAATACAACCACTGCTTGATATAGACTCCTAACAGATCCATGTACGATCAATAATACAACCACTGCGTGATATAGACTCCTAACAGATCCATGTACGATCAATAATACAACCACTGCTTGATACAGACTCCTAACAGATCCATGTACGATCAGTAATACAACCACTGCTTGATATAGACTCCTAACAGATCCATGTACGATCAATAATACAACCACATGAGATACCATATCCTTACAGAGACTCGTTGCACTGGTCAGTGGTCACTGGTATTCGCTGGGACATGCTGGCCTGGTTTATTTTTTAAAATCCATCAAATGAGACGTGCAGTATTGAGAAGGGGTGGATGCAATGCTACTCCAAACACCTCAGGAGACAACTTAAATAAACACGTTTTGTATCCATGTAATGCAAGTTTACATTTTCACATATAAAGCACATTAGCTGACGCCTACCACAACGTGTATTCATTACTGTAATTATTTGATTTTTTAATCCAAAGAGTTAATGACAGTCCTCATAGCAGTTGTCCAGGACATAGCATCACTGGCACTAGCCTATATCTAACTGCTGAGACATCCCAAGATAATATTTCTTTCATTACATCCCTGGCACTAGCCTATATCTAACTGCTGAGACATCCCAAGATAATATTTCTTTCATTACATCCCTGGCACTAGCCTATATCTAACTGCTGAGACATCCCAAGATAATATTTCTTTGATGAAACTTCTCTATAAGTATGTTCCGTCTCGCGTCTGTCTGCTTTAGATCGAAAGTAAGAATACTGTTTCCTGTTAAAATATTGTTTTCTTGCCTGTTTCTCGATTTGATAAATGGTTTATAAATAAATAGTTTTTGTGAATTTAAATAGTATGAACTATGAAATAATTCCGTTCAATTTAAAAAAAAAATTGCATTTTTTAATTGTAAAAAAAAAAAATATGAAAAAGGGGATTTTCCGAAACCAAAAATAACCTGGCCAAAGCCATCCAACCAATCAAAGATAGCCACAAAGTTGAATTATTGCATATCTCGATGAAAAGGTTTAGCAGGGTACAGCTGGTTAGTAGCATATTTTTGTTCTGCAAGTATTGTAGTTATTTGTCATGTTTCATAGAGATATTCATCAATGTATTGACTGCACACAGAGCCTAAGGTCACTATTGACTCGTGATGGCATGGACGAGTGTTTGGCGAGTAGAGACAATGTTTGGTGTCTCTTTGTTTCATGGTATGACTTACACACGGGGGTCCATCGCCGTGCCCGTAACTGAAGACTGCCCAGTACAGTTCCGTCGTCGTGAGGAGCAGTGTTTACCTGTGTTCACCTGCAGTCGGTCAGCGGCCACAATTTGTGTGTTGTCTCCTCTCATAACAACGGGAAGTGTGGGATCGTTTGTTCAGCGAGGACGTAACTTTGTGAGGTATCGGCCACTTCTCCCGCCATTCATGGTGCTGCGTGTCGTCTGCATTCGAAGCATCCCAATCATTTGTTTGTAACTTCCGGCTGAATTTTATACATTTTTTAACAGAACTTTGACCTTCACGCCTCCAGGGCAGGCTAGTGTCATGGGGCTACTGTGACAGATACTAAAAGGAATGTAATTCATAGAAATCACTGTTCACCCGTGGATAAGTGAAGACGGCATCGTTCACACCTAACATCCTACATAGTTGAGGATTACTGATATATATATATATATATATATATATATGTATATATATATATATATATATATATATATTAGTAATTGGATGACAAGAAACATTGCACAGTAACTGAATCACTGCCTGTCTACTGGACCCGTGGTTGATAGACATACACCATTGTGTAGACATAATGTCTGCATACACCACTGGGAAGTCAAACACTACAAATGTCTACTTGACCTTCTGTTATACACTCTTGTATACCCACGGTCAGTTTCAACTTTTTTTTTTTTTGTAAATTTACTACGGCATACTGGCCAAGGAAAGATAAGCCACTAGTTGTTGCCTTCAGTGGTGGCTACTTAACAGCAGTCAAGTTGTTATGTTCACCCCCGCGCAGTCCCAGGGGGTCACACTGCAGGCTTTGGTTAGAATGACACTGCCAGATGTTGAAGTTGTTTTCAAACTTACTGACTGGATATGGGGGGGGGGGGGGGTATAGATGGGATGATGAGAATTTCCCAGGCAGGTTACTTTTGCCACCCTCTCGCCTTTCTACTCTACCTTTCTCTCTCTCTCTCTCTCTCTCTCTCTCTCTCTCTCTCTCTCTCTCTCTTTCTCACTCTCACTCCATCTAATCACACCCCACCACCACAACCTTAGTCGCCGTCTAGTAGTTTTATTTTTCCGTCACTTCCCTTTTGTAATTACGTCACATTAGTTCCCTCGCGTCTGGTTGCCTCCCCTCCCACCCCCAATTCCAGTGAACGCGCACGTTGAAGCGAGGAGACAAGCGAGACGTGAGTTCTAGGAAATGAGCTGTAACGAGGGCTCACGAACACATTTGTCTTTCATACGTGTACCACGGGGTATGTCGAGGTGCGATAGTGGAGGGAGTGGGCTGTGAAGGTGGGGGTGGGGAGGTAAGCAAGTGATGAAAGATGGTGAATGGTCTGGAGTGTGGGAATATTATTATTTCAGAATGAAGAAAAAAAGGAGGGGGGGGGGAGTTTTGAAAATAAGCTTTTCTTTGTGTCTGATTTACTCGTAACATACTCATCATGACCTTTAACCTCGTGATAGGTCTAGACTGTGGTAGACATGTATATACTGGACTGAGATCTGTGTCAATAAATACAGTTACTTGAAGTCATAAATAATAGACTGGGAGAAAAATATTCCTCTTGTCTGTTTATAATTATATTGTAATATGTGTTTCTATAACACCGTTCAAATAGTCATTGGTGACTTGACGTTTAGCTTTGACCATCAAATCGAACTGGAATTTAACATTACTACGTCCAATAGTATCCCTGGTCAAGTATACCTAATCTGATACAGTGCTGTTGTTCTGATACAGTATACCTATTCTGATACGGTGCTGTTGTTCTGATACAGTATACCTATTCTGATACGGTACAACTGTTCTGATACAGTACAACTGTAAGCTTCACTGCTAGAAATGGAACCTGACATCGGAATATGTCATCGGAAATTTCTGTTCTCAGTGTCACGCGTCGGTCTTGGGGATTGGATGGTATTGAACTATATTTCCGATTCCTGAACCGACTCTTTGAAACCGAATATTCCCAATTTTCGAGCTTTTCATGAAGTCCATTAGTTAAGTGTCTCGAAATCGGAAATGGTATTGGATTGGGAAGTTAAAAGAGATATTGTGAATGGGAATCAGTAGACAAAATGGCTATGGTATTGCCTTATGGCTTTTATAACACAATGTCAACACAATGTCGACTATATCTAACCATATCTGGACTATATCTTATCATGTGACACATTTATATGACATAGTTTTCTCCAGTGACGTATGATCATTATATACCTCGGGTTTGGTGTCGTAGGGTGCCTCATCCGCATACTGTGATGGGGTAGAGTGTGTTTGTGTGTGTGTGGGGGGGAGCGTTTATTCTGCACCATGCTGTTTATGTTTCGAGGACCAGTGTCCAGTCAGCTGACCAGAAACGTGTACAATTAATTTGTTTTTTTTATTCCCCTTCATAATTTATTGTTTTCCCTTGCTCGTTCCAACCTCATCATTTTGTTCTCAGATGATGATGGGCGTCACCTGATACCCATCTGCTTTTAAGTTGTTGCGGTCCTCAGCGATTTTGAAGCCCGCTTGAGAATTTAGCCACATGATCTCTTCTCACGGTGTATTGCTTGACCTCTCCTCTCCTCTCCACCCTCCACCCCCCCCCCCATCTCTCGTTTTGTCTCTTCCACACACACACCCCACCCCACCACGGCATACCCATTCCTCACACCAAACACCAGCCAGTAAAACAATTTCTTGTCTAGGGTTGCGTCCTGTCCAGCCACAATCGCCCTTGTTTAGCTCATCACACAGGGTCAGATTTCTGGCCGTCCCACCTCACAACCCACGCCTATGACTCCCCCGCCCCCAAGTGCCATTTACCAGCTCATACAGAGACAAAATGAATAACAAAAAATGTATATTAATCTTTCATCGCCGTTTCCTTCATTCACGCCATGTCCGTCTGATTGCCCGTCGGTCTGTATGATTTAGCATACAGTTGTGTGTCTGAGTGCCCGTCGGTCTGTATGATTTAGCATGCAGTTGTGTGTCTGATTGCCCGTAGGTCTGTATAATGTAGCATGCAGTTGTGTGTCTGATTGCCCGTCGGTCTGTATAATGTAGTATGCAGTTGTGTGTCTGATTGCCCGTCGGTCTGTATGATTTAGCATGCAGTTGTGTGTCTGATTGCCCGTAGGTCTGTATGATGCAGCATACAGTTGTGTGTCTGATTGCCCGTCGGTCTGTATGATTTAGCATGCAGTTGTGTGTCTGATTGCCCGTGTGTCTGTATGATGCAGCATACAGTTGTGTGTCTGATTGCCCGTCGGTCTGTATGATTTAGCATGCAGTTGTGTGTCTGATTGCCCGTCGGTCTGTATAATGTAGCATACAGTTGTGTGTCTGATTGCCCGTCGGTCTGTATAATGTTGTATGCAGTTGTGTGTCTGATTGCCCGTGGGTGCATGCAGATGTGTGTCTGATTGCCCGTAGGTCTGTATGATGCAGCATACAGTTGTGTGTCTGATTGCCTTGTGTTTGTATGTTCTCCTACTGTGAGAACCCCTGCTGGTAGGCCATGTGTACGAGTGAGTGTGTGTCTTTGTGACCCGTCGTTGTTTTTATGTTATAAACAACCGCCATCCCCCACCCCATAGGATAACTCACATGTTGTTTGTGTGTGTGTGTGTGTGTGTGTGTGCGCGCCGATACTGTGAGAACCCCTGGTGGGGAAGGTTTTTATTTTGATTCCAGGTCCATTCCTCCATCAGTCATTTCTTTGTTTTTAAAATGTCAACGGAAATGACGAGCCCTCGTCTTAGGCACAACATTTTCTCTCCTCGTGTCCTGCAGACACCAAACAACAAAACACGAGAGCAGTATGGCCGGGAACATGTTCTTCTTATTACATTGTTTACACAGCAGTAGCGGTTTGGGTGGGGGAAGGGGGGGGGGCTTGAAGCGGTACGCTGCATTGACGGGCGCCGTTCTACATGGGGCGGAGAATATTTGCTTCATCATTACTTTAAATAATCAATATACATTACAACAAACCTATAAAGAGCAAAAGCTGTTTATAGCAGCCGGATAGGAACTGATATCGTGTGATACTAATGATTGAGACCAGTGGGTCTCAACATGTGCCCTTAGTGGATAAACCGGCGTTGACGGATGGGGGTACTCAGCTATTATACATAAAAAATTGAATTCAATAAAAATAGAATCTATATAAATAGTAGCGGTTTGGGTTCTGCGTTAAATCGAAAGCGGAGAACAATAATTCAAAATGGCGTCTTGCCCGCGTCTCGATTCGATAAATGTTTTTAAAAAATCTACAGTTTTGAATAGCTTTTGCGGTTTTTAAACATGAAACACAAAGGCCAAAATGTGAAATAATTCCATTTAAATATATATATATATATATATATATATATATATATATATATATATATATATATATATATATATATATATATATATATATATT